>CM070778.1:126780982-127303482 GCA_036346955.1 Dipus sagitta
TTCATTTGCAGTGGTAGAGGCCCTGGCGTGCCCATTCTCTCTGTGTGTCAGCCTCTGTCCCTCTCTTTCTCTCTGACCCTCTCTCAAACAAATAAATAATAAATTTAAAATTCAGTATAAACACAGGGGTATTTTTTTTATTTGTGTGTATGTGTGTGTAACACAGTGTGTGTGCGTGTGTGCGTGCGTGTGTGTGAGGGGGGGTATAGGCACATGTACATGCCCTTGCAGTATCCCATGCACTCTCTTGATGCAAGGGGCGCTAGCCTGTGGTAAGTCAAAAGTCACATGGTCACTCTTCTGTCCCTTCTTACTTAGCTATTTGAGCTGAAGTCCCTTACGGATTCCCAGGATTGCTGGTCCTTTGCAAACCTGGGTGATTCCCTGGTCTCTGCTCCCCTTTTCAGGACTGGGGTTCCAGGCATGTGTGACCACACCCATCTGTTTCCAGGGGATCTGGGAGTTTCAAACTCTGCCAGTTTCAGATCCCCCAGCCCCTCATGCTTACACAGGAAGTGAGCGTAACTGCAGAGCCTTCTCTCCAGCCTGAAAACCAGGGGAATACTTGACACTGATATTCTGGTATTGAGTCATTGATACTTGAGAGAGAAAACAGCAGCAAATCAATTTTAAACTATAATGTACGCTTTGATTTCTAAAGAGAATTTTTTTTTTCATATGTGTCAATTTCCAATTGATTTTCCTCAGTAGTTCTGGAAGGAGCTCTCCATTACCTCTCCTATATGCCAGAAAAGCACTAATTATGAGTTTGTGGGCACATTCCCACACAGGCTTCCTTACAAATTATGCCATATTTGATAGTTGTAAGAAACTAACTAACCAATAATCAAAAGGCTGAATTTGTTTATCCACCCCCCACCCCAACAATGTTGTTTTTGTTCTTATAAAAATCAACTTTTTCCTTTGGCTCCTAGACATGGCTTAATTCATGGATGTTTTCCTGGTAAGTAGAGGTTTGGAGAAAAGTGTGCAAACTGGAATAAATTGCATTTAAAAGCAATTTTTCTCAGGAATTTGTATAACAAACAAACAAAGATGTTATAAGTGGTCTTTTAATGGAACCTTGCACAGAAAGCCAATACTGAACTGCAAGTTTCTTTTAAAAGTATCTTTGTATTTGAAAGAGCAAGCTGCAGTTGTTTATCTGTTTTCTGGGTTCTAGCCAACAGTGAAGGCCAAGGGAAGAAAATAATTCACAGCAAGAAAGTTGCAGAGATCTGCACTGCTCTTCTGTGGAACTACGTATATGCTGAGCACACAGCACGTGGGTAAGTGTGTTGTATGAACAGTTTAACAAAAAGATAGGGAAGTTTGCGAAGACTGAGGAAGTAGAAAATACAAACTGTGGGACAAGTCCCTACTCAGTCAACATGGAAGAAACAGAGTATCTACTTGATTTGTAGTTTACTATAGACATATGTATAGCCTAATCAGCCTTTTGAAACATGATAGAGCATAGAGACTTATTTATTTATTTTTATGCATTCTTTTTTAGAGAGAAAGAGGAAGAAAGACAGAATGGGTGTGCTAGGGCCTCAGCCACTATAATTGAACTCCAGATGTGAGCACCACCTAGTGGGCATGTGCAGCCTTGCACTTGGCTCACCTTTGTGCATCTGGCCACCGTGGGATCTGGAAAGTAGAACCTGGGTCCTTAGGCTTCTTAAGCAAGTATCTTAACCACTAAGCCATCTCTCTAGCCCCTATGGACTATTTTAACTATATTTTAGTACAAAACTTACATTTCCAGAGTTAAATATAAAATTAGAGGAATATTTAACATCCATATTCTATGCGTACTGTTGTCAACTCAAAGACATCCTAAGAGCATTGACTACAAAAGGGTTTTAGTCCCAACATCAGCCCTCTCCAAAGTTAATTCATCTACATTATACACATATTATAACACACTAAACTTCATTTTGTCCATATTATAATATAATTATCATATACACATAAGATCCATAATTTTTCTTCTTTTACACTAGTAATCCTATCTACCTTTTCGATTATTCAGCATGACAATTAATACTTTAAATACATCTTCATAATACATTCCCTTAAACAATGTTCAGAACTGGGAATCAAAGTCCAAGCTTCTTGCCAGTAGACACCAGCAAATCATAACCTGTGGCTAGACACAAACGCAGACATTTTCCAGAAACTTCTGAAACACTGTTTGAGATTTTAAAGGAAGTTTCTCTACATAGCCTGCCAGCTGGCAGTTACAATTTTCACATTACTTCTATAATGACAGTAGCCACTTACTATTCTCATTCTACAGAGAAGCAAACTGAGGCTCGGCATTGAGTAGCAATCCCAAAGTGACAGCCATGGAACTGCAATAAAGCTCACACAGGGACATCCCCCCTCTGCTGCAATTAGTTCACCTCCCCACCTTTCAAATAAAAGTTTTCAACTTTTAACTTCCCCAACTTCATCTTTTTCTATTAACTTTCTATCTTTCTGTGTGTAAGACTTTCAAAGTCTCCACCCCAGACCCGACTCTGAGTTCACTGACTTTACATGTAGAAATTCCAGAAACAGACCAAGAAGAAACACATAAGGCCAATAAGTACTTAAAAAACGTTCAGCACCCCTAGCCATCAGGAAAATAGAAACCCAAACAAATTTGAGGTATCATCCTACCCCTGCTGAGGTTGTGGGGAAAGAGGATTCCCTCATCCACTCCTGATGTGAGTAAAACAGTAGAGTCATTATAAAAGTCAGTAAGGAGGTATCTCAAAAAAGTCAGAATAAGACCTCCTTAGTACCCATCACTACCACTAACTGTGCCTACCCCCAAAAGGCTCCCCCATTCTACTACAGAGGCACTTGCACATCCATGTTTAAGGAGGCCCTATTTACAAAAGGTAAGAGTTGAAATCAGCCAAGATGCCGTCAACAGATGAACGGCCCCAGGGAAGCATGCTACAGAGATACACAACGGAATTCTAGTCAGCAGGATGGGAAAATGAAAATGTGAACTTTGCAGGAAAATGGTTAGGTCTGGAAAGAATCATATTAAGTAAAGGGCCTCAAAATCAGAAAGACCAAAACTGCATGTTTTCTCTGATATGCGGGCCTTAACATGTAATATCTGTATGTTAATTAAATCTATAAAGACAGAACCTTAATCGGGGGTGAATATAAAGAGATGAGCTGGAAGACGGGGTGGGAAGGGCAAAAGGATGTTTGTGATACCAGGGTAGAAGAATTGGGCAGATGGGGGGAACAGGGGTAGAAGGGGGATTGGAATCAACCAAAAATGTATTTGATAATACCAGAAAGAATGATAGCTAAATCTCTCTATGCCAACTAAAAATAACTAACTAAACAATTTTTTTTCAAAAAGAAAGATTAAGATGCTTAGTGGACCTGTACATGCATTTATTTATTTATTTATTTATTTATTTATTTATTTATTTATTTATTATTATTTTGAGTGCTCTGGAGGAGAAAATGCTGTGTAGTTTGATGTATTCATTCAATCTGAAACAACACGGCTCCTGTTTGATAATGTATTTCTTATTTGCCTCAGACCATGAACTTGTGTCTTCTGTGGGCAGATCCGCTGAGCATACTGGAAGGGGGGAGGGTAAACACCTCAGCTACTAGACTAGGGGTGCTCCCACTACATCCACCCAAAGGCTCAACACGCAGGTGCATTTCAACTGCTAAAGTGAAAACATGTGGTGACCTTGTGCAGAAGATCTGTGAAATAAGAAGTGGAACGAGATGTGCACATTTTCTCCAAATGTCAAGGAAACACGATGAGAAGAAGAGCAACTCGAAGTGTTTTTGGTACATACTCAAGGCCACCTGAGGTCTCTGCAGACGACTGCTGGGTTAGAATCTCTTCTCCACGGCTGGCCACAGAGCGGAGGAGGCTCTTCTGCTCAGCTAATTCTTGTTCTAACTCCTGTTGCCCCGGGGAAAGAAAAATGCAAACAGATTTATCACTTTAGAGTAAATGGCTACAATCACTGTCTATAATATTCTCAGGGAGATATTTCGCAACTTTCAAATTGTCACACTGTATAAAAGGCATGGTTTAGGCAGATACTCAAACATGTCTCTAGTGTTTTGAAAAATGTGTGTGTGTGGTGGGGGAGTAAAAAAAAAAAAAAAAAAATCAATGAGAGAAATATTTCCTGGACAATGGTGCCCCCTAGTGTTTCAAAATATTCTTTCAGTTTTCAAAACCAATACTGTCTTTTAAACTAGCCAGGACACTGTTATAAATCTCAGCTTTCTGTAACCTTACTTCATTGACTAGGTTGTCAACGGGGTTGATTTTGCCTTTTTTTTTTCACCTGTAGTAAGTGACTTTGTACTGTGATGGGATAAAATATTTTAATATGCCTTTGAGATAAAGTTTAAATATCAGTTTTGTATTAAAACTCATTTGTTTCACTAGGCAATGATTTACAGTTTTATTTTGGGAGGTATCTACTTGAAGGTTAAAAAAAAAGCAAATTTCATCTCCTTGAAAAAAAAAAACATTCAATTCAAATGTTTGCCAACTCTCAGAGGACTGCTTGGAGTTTCATCATAATGAAGCTGATGTAAGTATCTATGATGATTGTTGAATCATCTATTTGTAAACGTGAATACAAGCTATTCTTAAAAAAAAAAGAAAGAAAGAAAACCAGCCTTTCAAATGACCAGTCCCAGCAAACAGGGGTATAATCACCTTGAAAAGCTAGTCACATCTTTCTCCATTGAAAAAGAAAGGAGCTGTGAATGAGAGACCCTGCCTCAGAATGACACGGAAGCTGAGGAAGAACCAGAACGTTCTATGACCTCCACACATGTGCCACGGCACACACGTATCTTCGCTGTCACACAACATACATAATAAAAATACTTTCTAAAATCTTTTTTTTAAAAAAAACAAAGACAATTTATTAAAGAGGCACTATGTCTGGGTTGCATTTACTTAGCTGTGGTTCTGTTCCCAGCACTGAAAATAAAATGACAATAAAGCCATGAACTCTAGGTCCTGGATCTGTGAGCTAGAGGGACGCAGAAAACCCTACCTTCTGCTGCTGGAGACTGCTCTGCCGCTGCTGGGTCCACGTGGTGCGAGCCTGCGCCAGCCACTCCTGAACTCCTGGGCTCTGAGTGGCTATGAGGTCCACGTCGCTCTCCTCCTTCTCTTGTGTGGTTCCCTGCTTTGAATGAGAAAGAGATCAAGGGTCATTCTAGCCACAGGAAAATCTTCCCCCGAATGGACACAAGACTCCCTTGGTGTGGTCTATATAATGACACCAAAGTGATAGCACCTGGACATTGAATCACATTTTAAAAATATTTTTATTTATTTATTTGTAAGCAGAGAGAGAGATAGAGACAGACAGATGCAGGGAGAGAATGGGCACTCCAGGGCTTCTTGCCACTGCAAATGAACTACAGACACACACAGCATTTTGTGCCCCTGGCTTTACATTGGTACTAGGGAATAACTGCTGAGCCGTATCTCCAGTACTATACCACATTTTTCTTTTAAAGATAATAACACGGGGCTGGAAAGATGACTTAGTGGCTAAAGTACTTGCTTGCAAGCCTGGTGGCCCAAGTTCAAATCCCTAGTACCTATGTAAAGCCAGATGCACAAGGTGGGGCATGCATCTGGAGTTCCTTTGCAGTGGCCAGAGGCCCTGGTGCATCCATTCTCTCTCTCTCTCTCTTTCTTTTTCTCTCTCTCCTTGCAAATAATAACAGATAAAAATTTAAGAGACAGTAACACAGAATCTATCCCACTTATGGTACTTTCAGGAACAAGAACAATAAACTGGTGATTATGACCAGAAATAGTTTAGGAGAAAATATATTCTATCTCCAATGTGGTCATCAAATATAATTTTTGAGTTTTTTCCATAAAAATATAACACTAGAACCTTTTATGAATTTTTTCACTTTTTTTAATTAGTTTTGTACTTAGTGAATACAGTCAAGTTGGTACCATTGTTAGCCTCCTCCCTGCCCTCCCTCCTCCACTGGGATCCTCCTAGTTGGGGAATATGGGTCGTGCTTTGTGGGGTTAGCCATCAGTTATGGGTAAGAGGCAATGGCTCTGCGTATCATGACCCAACGAGTGGCTCTGACATTCCTTCCGCCCCCTCTTCTGTAAATTTCTGTAAATTTCTGAGCCATGTTGGGTTCGTTTTAGGTCTGCTTCAGTGATGAGGCCTTGGGAGCCTCTGTGTCTCTGGATCTCTGGTTTGGTAGGAGTTGATTGTTCTCTGTGTCTATCTCCTTCACTGTTGTGAAGGAGATATTACATAAAGGTAATATAGTACTCCAGTGACTACCACAGCCCATAACTTTCTGACTCTGTTGAGAAAGCAATGTCCCACCATCTTCTCTGAGCCAGTGGTACATACAACACATGCAGTATGGAGGGTACTTGCATCGTGAAGCTTTTTCTAAAGGGTTACGAACTCAAGTATTCTCAATGTCTTTGAGAAGTGGTAAGTCCACAGTTTAGCTCTCATTCTATTTTAACCTTTTATTTATTTGAGAGAGACAGAGGCAGATGAGACAGAGAGAGAAGGAGAAGGGGAGAGAGAGGGAGAGAGAATGGGCATGCCAGGGCCTCTAGCCACTGCAACACAACTCCAGATGCATGCGCCACCTTGTGCATCTGGCTTATGTGGGTACTGGGAATCGAATCTGGGTCCTTAGGCTTCACCAGGCAAGTGCCTTAACCACTAAGTCATCTCTCCAGCAGCCCCTAGCTCACATTCTAGAAATTCAGGGAGTGCTTACATTTGACTTTTAGTTCTTACGGAAGCAAACTGACTGCTTGACAGAGGCAAAGTGTATTGGTCAACACTGACTATCCCTTGATTGGGTCGAGAGATACCAAGATCAGTAAGGCACACCTCTTCCAGTGTCCTGAAGAAATTTCCAGAGATAGGGGATCATGAAACTCTGACCTAATCCATGGGTTGATCCGCTGATGAATTTCAAATCTGAATAGCCAAGGAAGAGGAGCAGGGGACTGTGCAAGGTCACTAGGAGATGCCTTTGGAGGGTAGATATCGGCCTTGGCCCCGTCCGACTATCTCCCCTGACTGGCTGCGGGAGGTGGGTGGCGTTGTTGCACCACGCCCTTCCCTCAGGAAGACTCTGCCTCGCCTCAGGCCTTCCAGCAGTGGAGCCAGGTGATCACAGACTAACCCTATGAAACCACGAGCCAAAACAAGCCCTTTGCTCCACAAGCTGTTTATGTCAGTCAGACATTTTGCCCCAGTGCTGAGAAAGTGACTAAGACGCGTGAGGTCCCAGCAAGATCTCCCAGGCCCGCTGAGCATCTTCTCTCGAACTCTCCACAGCCCAGGCCTTTCACCTTGGATTTCTGTCGGTTACAGGAAGGGGCTAAACACAGGGGGCCATTCCCAGAGTACTTCAAGAGGAAGGAACCATATCCCTGACACTGGTCTTCATCAATCTTCAAAGTCCACCTTCCAACTCTTAGATTGGAACCAGTTCTAGACTGGATTTCCGAGGGTCTGCTGATT
The DNA here is from genome assembly GCA_036346955.1 of Dipus sagitta. Classification (NCBI taxonomy): domain Eukaryota; kingdom Metazoa; phylum Chordata; class Mammalia; order Rodentia; family Dipodidae; genus Dipus; species Dipus sagitta. The sequence goes on from CM070778.1 coordinate 126,788,533, forward strand.
AGATATATTTACATACTTCTCTGTGTTAAAAAAAAAAAGCTTCCACTTAAATAAGAGAAAAAATCCATTTGATGTCTTTCAAAACTATTCAAGTTAGTGCAACAAAAAAAAAATCGGGGCTGGAGAGATGGATCAGCGGTTAAGCACTTGCCTGTGAAGCCTGAGGACCCCGGTTCGAGGCTCAATTCCCCAGGACCCACGTTAGCCAGATGCACAAGGGGGCGCACGGGTCTTGACTTCGTTTGCAGTGGCTGGAAGCCCTGGCTTGCCCATTCTCTCTCTATCTGCCTCTTTCTCTCTCTGTCTGTCGCTCTCAAATAAATAAATAAAAATAAACAAAAAACCTAAAAAAAAAATCTGTGAGCCAGGTGTGGTGGCGCACGCCTTTAATCCCAGCACTCGGGAGGCAGAGGTAGGAGGATCGCTGTGAGTTCGAGGCCACCCTGAGACTACATAGTGAATTCCAGGTCAGCCTGGGCTACAGTGAGGCCCTACCTCGAAAAACAGAAAACAAAACAAAACAAAAAATCTGTGAGAATACTGAGTTGTTCTCTCACAAATTTAAAGGTTAACTGAGGCTTTAAAGGGAAATAATATGATAAATACAAGTGACAGAAACCCCCGAAATTTCTCTACCACCACACCTGCCACTGCTCTTTTGCTAGCTTTGATAAAGTTTGTCTCAGGAGAGCAAACATGTAATTACATATCACCAAGGCAAGGGTTTAACCTTCTTGCTTGCCTCATTATCCTAAAGGAATCTGAAAGGCCCTAAAATACCTCATACCAAATGGGATTAGCGGAGAATGAGAAGCTGTATTTAAATGTCGAAGGGCGAGTTATGTAATTTTAATACAATTCGCTCACTCTCACTAAATACCCATTAAGAATAAGACATAGTTCTCTGAGCTCAGAGGATTTTACAAAGAAACAGGCAGCCAGGCGAGGCCTCAGGGGGAGACAGAGGCAGTTCACGAGAAAGGAAAACCGAGCTGGTGACAAGGGCTTCCTAAGCTGCTCTGAGCACTTTTAGAGAAAGCTGTGTGCAATATAGAAACAAGAGAAACAGCCTACGGCGCACATCTATAGGAGGGCATCTGGGGCCCAGGGAGCAGTTGCGAGCCATAGGAGAACCAATTGGGCATTCAGATAGAACAGCGACAGGGAAGAGACCACTGTGGCTGGAGTCTAGTGGAACAGAGAGGGGGGGACTCTCTACAGACCACCTCTGAAGCCTGAGTCACCTCACTACTGCCTACTCTGTGACTGCCACTCCCCTGTCTGTCGTTTCTTCACCAAGATCCTCCTACCTAACTTATCCAGCCCGTCTGTGGGCACCCATCTTTCTCCCTTTAGTTTCAGAATTTCACACTCACTCACTACTCTAGGGACAGAGCTTTGGTTTGTCTCCTTTTCTGAGTTACTCACCGGAATCTCACAACGACTGCACAAGGACTGAGATGACAGACCGCATCTCCATCTCTGTACCATTCTCATCAGTGCTCGAAGTTAAACATACTAAAACAACCGGCCAAGCCTAGAGGGGCTCCTCGACCTCCCCCTGTGGGCTCCCGTGTTCTGAGCCTGCCCCAACTCACAGGGATTTCCTAGCAAGTTGCTTCCTAGCAAGAGCATGTGGCTTACGTAGAACCATGGTTGCATCTTTGGTCTAAAAGAGACTATTTGAATTTTGCAAGATGTTCAGAATAGATGATTAGTTGTATCCACGGTACTGAACTCCCCTCCCTCCCAGGATTTCTCCCAAAGATAAGTAGTGATTTTTCTTTCTTTCTTTCTTTTTTTTTTTTTCCAGAAGGCAGGAGGGCATTCTTCTAGCCTAGGAATCCATCGTATCTTCATGAAACAGACTCTGCCATCTGGGAGAGTACCATCTTCCAAGAAAAGGTTCTAAGGCACCCTGGTTCATCCAGGAAAGGCGGCCACGGCATGTCAAGTGGGACCCACGGAGACAGGCAAGTATGAGAGAGAGTGACACCCTGAGAAGTCAGGGAGCCACACTGAAGTCGTCCCCCAATCAGAGCCACTCCGGCTGACAAAATAGCCAATAGCCTTGGCCAAGACCTGCTGACCTTCCCTTGTGGCATCCAGACCACTTCCTCTCCGCTGTTTTCTTTAGCCAAGGGTTGTTTTCCTGAGCCCAGCCTGAAGATTCCCCTGGAAACCGCTCCAGCCCACAGAACCCACTCACTCTTGTCCCGGTACTGTCCTTGGATCGGCAGTGTTCCTTTCACTTTCCTCACACCAAACTTGTGTTTATAAAAACCCACCGGCGAAGGGGTGTGTGTGTGGGGGGGGTGTGAGCCCTCAGAGGATCACACTCACTATTAGTGCACAGACTCGGATATTGTCATTCTAACACTTAGATCTTACTCACTGAGTCCACAGCTTGGGGGGGGGGGGGATTTTAGGCAGCATCAAAAGCTGAATGCATTGTCTGTGTGGCGACACTGGGTCTTTCAGTTAGTGCATCTTTCTCTGGCTGACGTAGTCAGTTTGTAACCTAAAGCTTGGACCACAGGAAGCCAAAGTGATCCAGTTGAGGGCTGGAGACATGGCTTAGCAGTTAAGGTGCTTGCCTGCGCCCTGCGAAGCCTAAGGACCTAGGTTCAGTTCCCAAGAACCCACATAAGCCAGATGCACATAGTGGCGCATGCATCTGGAGTTTACTTGCAGCGGCTAGAGGCTTTGGTATGCTCATTCTCTCTCTCTCTCTCTTAAATAAATAAATAAAATATATAACAAAAGAATCCAGTTCACATGCCAGTTCTTTCCCCTTGGGATGAGACGGCAGCGGCAGGAGGAAGGCAAGCCTGATGATTTTTTTTTTAACTTTATTTTTATTTATTTTATTTGAGAGAGAAAGAGGCAGAAACAGGGAGAGAGAGAATGGGTGTGCCAGGACCTCCAGCCACTGCAAATGAACTCCAGGCGTATGTACCCCCTTGTGCATCTGGCTCACACGGGTCCTGGGGAATTGAACCGAGGGTTTTGAGCGGTGTGATAACAGGTTTCTCCCACACCTCAGGAACAGGAAGCAGACTCACTATGGGGGGAGCTATCCAAGATGCTTAGTGTGGAAATGCTAGAGCAATACCCACTTTTTTCCAGGAACATTCCTTGGAAGATTAGTGAAATGCTAAACCTGAAATGAACCATTTCTTTATAAGGAGTTTATTATTTACAGAGAACAGAACTGTGGGTGTTACTTTGTGGAAAGAACTTGAGTTTCTTAGGAAGTACCTCACCATGCAATTCAAGAGACATATTTAACACACCTGCAAAGTGAGCCAACTCCTCATGTAGAGGAGTCTGTCTTTAGGGGAAACAAGAGATTGAGTATTCACTGATACCCATAGCCAATTCCATTAGCTAAGAGAATAGGGTAATGGTCATTGAGCTCTACAGATAAAACATCACTAAGAAATTGGGAGCTGGGGTGCGGCTCAGTGGTGCTGCACGTGCTGAGCACTGTGAGAACTCTGTTCAGTTCTCGGCATTCGGAGGATTGAGGGAGAGAGGGAGAAAGTGGAGGAAAGAAAGAAGGGAGGGAGAGGTAGAGCAAGGAGAGGAGCAAAAAAAGAAAGGAAGGAAGAGAGGAAAGAAGAAAGCAAAGAAAGAAGGGAGGGAGAGGAGGCAGGAAGAGGGGAGAAAGAAAAAAATAAAGAGGGAGAAGGGACTGGAAAGATGGATCAGAGGTACTTGTCCATAAAGCCTACCGACTGCAGTTCAATTACCCAGTACCCATGTAAAAAGCTAGATGCACAAAGTGGCGCATGCATCTGGAGTTCATGTGCAGCGGGTAAAGACCCTGGTGCATGCGCACAAGCTCTCGCTCATTCTCTCTTGTGCACGCTCTCTCTTTCTCTCTGCCAGGCATATCCAGCACTCAGAAGGCCAAGATAAGAGGATCGCTGTGAGTTTGAGGCCAGCCTGAGACTACATAGTGAATTCTAGGGAATTCCAGGTCAGCCTGGGCTAGAGTTAGACCCTACCTTGTAAAAAAAGATAGAAAGGAAGAAAGAAAGAAAGAAAGAAAGAAAGAAAGAAAGAAAGAAAGAAAGAAAGAAAGAAAAGAAAAGAAAAGAAAAGAAAAGAAAGAAAGAAGGAAAGAAAGGAGGTAAGGGAAAGAAAAGAAACAAGGAAAAGAAAAATTAAAGGAAAAAAGATAAACTGTGTGCTTGCAGCTACCTAAGACTTACCAAGGCATCCTAACGGTACTTGAATTGCCTGAGTCCCTATTAAAGGATAGAGTCTAACTAATTTCTGTATTTAATGAAAGATATTATCCCTTAACTCCAGCTTAACAAGTTAATTTCAGATCGACCCTGGAATACTTTAGTTGTTTTTTGTTTGTTTGTTTTACACACGGTAAAATGATCACTCTCATGACATTAGTAAACATGGCTCTTTTATTGCCAGAGATGTGAAAAATAATCTCTTCTTCAAAAGGAGCTAATTTTTTTTAAATTAAACTTCAGTGTTCGATATGCTAGAAACCCCATCAGTGAAAGATGATGGACTGTGGATCTTTTAAAATGATCAATGACAAATTTCAAATCAGCACAGCATTGTCACATGGTTTTGTATTGACAAATCACCCAGCGGCATCCTCGGAAAGCTCTGACCCTTGTCAGAGTCAGAAACTGTTTAAACAGTTCGTGCAGCTGTGGGTGGAACCTGCAGGGTACTGTCAGCACACCCAGCCTCCCAGCTCGTCAGCAGCTCCTCTGCTCCCTAAGAACGCAGTTTGGGAGCAATCAGCCATGCCGTGACTGGCATCTATTGCAAGCATAACGTCAATTGCTTTAAAATCCTTGGGATAACTGCTTTTGAACAAATACGATCACTTTCCCTTATCTGAAGTTTCACTTTCTGCGGTTTCAGCTACTCACAGCCCAAAACCACAATTTATCTCTTCTCTTTCAAATAGAAAAATTAATCACATATCGATTTCACAGTGATTGCTGTTAATCTTTTACGGTGTCTAATTTACACATGAAACTTTCTCACAGGAATGTGTGTGTAAGACAGAGCATAGTATGTATAGGGCTGGGTTTCAGGCCCACACTGAGGCCTTGGAATTTATCCCCACAGGCCTGAAGAAAATAATTATTATCACTACTTTAAAGATGAAGAAGAAAACTACCTGTTTCAAGAAAGCAAGGGGTGGTGACATGTGCCTATACCTTCAGCATTTGGGAGGCAGTGACAGGTGAAGTGCCACAAGTTCAAAGCCAGCCTGGTCTACACAGCAAATTTTAGGTCAACCAAAACTATATAATGAGATGTCTCAGATGGAAGGAAGGGAGGAAGGGAGGGAGAGAAGGAAGTAAGGGAAGAACAAAGGAAGGAAGGAAGAGGAAGGGGAGGAAGGAAGGAAGGAAAGGGAGAAAGGAAGGGTGGAAGGAAGGAGGGAAGGAAGGAGGGAGGGAGGGGGGGAAGGTCAGTTGCAAGAAGCTCCAGGCCCTTGTTCCAGGTCACCTGGTTACTAACTGGTGAGAAAAGAACCATGCGTTGCAGAATGATGGACCCAGAGGCCATCCTAGTTTTTGGAGATGCTTTATTTGTCATAAGAATTGTCTAAAAAATGTACAAAACTAAACACCAATGCTTAAAAATCGGTAGAATTTTAGAAACCAATCTAAATTTCCTATCTCTTTAAAAAGGAACAGATGTACCAATGGAGCCTCGACTTCCCTATGACCACAGCTTTACCAAGAGAGGCTGTTAGCTTCCAACCTGAACCCACTGGCCAAGTCCCCCAACTGGGCCTGATCCCCTCCTAAGCATGTCCTTCCCAGGCCTTAGGATCTGTGGCTTGGATTCATCCCTGGGGTGACACGTAAAATCTTCCCCTTCTACCTGCCTCTAGCGGGGAAGTCCTAAGCGCTTAATCAGTAACCGCTGGACCACACAGAGACCTGTGGAGACTTCCTCCTTAGGCCAGTGTCTTTAGTGGTAAAGTTCATTCACAAGCACCCACCAAGATCCAAAGAGCAATATAAAGCTGACTGACACCACCATCTATGAAAGCGAGTCACGTATTTTTGCATTTTTGCACTAAAAAAGTCTAGTTTTGGGTAGTTTGAATTTTTGTTTTCACTACAAAGTCAGATTGCATGTATACTTGACAGTATATAAATGCAAAGTGAAAAAGTATATTGTTTTTATAGCCATTTGTTTACTCAATATCAAATATTCATTAACTAGCTGTCTTTTGAATTATCTACTCAAATGTTTTATTCATACTTCTGTGGTTCTGCTAAGTAATATTTTCCATTTACAAAAGATTCACAAATTGCAAACTTTTTTCGCTGTTTATATCTTTTGTGTGTGTGTGTGTGTGTGTGTAGTTTTTTGAGGTAGGGTCTCACTATGGCCCAGGCTGGCCTGGAATTAACTATGTAGTCTCAGGGTGGCCTCGAACTCACGGTGATCCTCCTACCTCTGCCTCCTGAGTGCTGGGATTAAAGGTGTGCGCCACCACACCCGGCTGTCTATATCTTTTAGTTGGTAAGTTTACTATTTGGTCATAGAAACCTTTACACTTTCCATGAAGTAATTTTTATTTTTTAATTTTTATTTATTTATTTGAGAGTGACAGACACATAAAGAGAAAGAGACAGTCAGAGAGAGAGAGAATGGGCACGCCAGGGCCTCCAGCCACTGCAAACGAACTCCAGACGCATGTGCTCCATTGTGCATCTGGCTAATGTGGGTCCTGGGGAATCGAGCCTCGAACCGGGGTCCTTGGGCTTCACAGGCAAGGCACTTAACTGCTAAGCCATCTCTCCTCATGAAGTAATTTTAAAGACACTAAAATCCTGGCTTTCACTTCTCCTGATTTTAAGATTGAAAAACAATCATGCGTTGAGTATTTTTATGTTTAATTTTTATATTAAATCTGGGATCCATCTGTGATATATTTTTTTTTCTATGAAGACAGGATAAGAAGTAGGGTTTATCAATTTGAAGTGATTTTCCCATTTATTTTTATTTATAGTGCAAGTCACATTTGTCCACGGATGTAATGTCACCTTCAAAGTTTATCAAACTCCTTTATATACAAGGGCCTCTTTCTGAGATATTAGTTCTGTTTAACAGTTTACTCATGACATTGTGCTTGTGTTAATTTTGTAATTCTATATTTTAATATGCAAGACTCCTCATATATTCATATTTTCAGAATTTTAGTTATTTTTTACATTTTTCCTCAATTAGCCTGTTAATATCATTTTTGACACATTCAAAAATATTATTAGTGTTCTTAGTTGAGAATAACTGAGCTGATATGTTAATAAATGAAGACCTGGTAGCTTTAAGATATAACATTTGGGTCTGGAGAGATGGCTCAGGAGCTTAGGTACTTGCCCGGCCAGGCATAACGGCCAGGTTGGCATCCCCAGTACCCGCGTATACCCAGATACATGAAGCAGCACATGCGTCTGCAGTTCGTTTGCAGCATCTGAGGTCTTGCTGTGCCCATTCTGTCTGTCTCTCTTCCTTGTCTCTGCTCGCAAGTAAATAAATGAAATATAAAAAGAGACGTCTGTCTCATAAAATAAACTGTACCTCTCCACATTTTTTCACATATTCTTTTGTTCTTATGTCTAAAAGTATCTTTGGCTTTCTCAATATTTCATTTCTTGACATTAAATATGAGAAATTATTTTACAGTTCTGTAACATCTTTGTTTATATGTGTGAAAATTTCAGATTGTTTACTATAGTACTTATTTACTTATTTTGCAGCTCTGGGATTTTTTTAATTTAATTGGCAATTTTCGTACTTGAATATATTGTAATTTGCTCATACTTCCCTCCCACCACTTTCTTTTGTCCCCCTCCCCCTTCACCGATCTATCCATCTTGCCCCTCTTCTATTTTGCTGACTTCTTTTCTGACTTCCATTATTAGGTTGAAATGTTGATGAGCTCAACATCGTGGATGTCTTGTGGAGGTAATGATAGCCACTCTAGGGTCCTGAAGTGCTGGAAATGAACTCAGAAGATAGTGTCTCAAAGTAGTCCTCCCCATCCTCTGGATCTTACATTTTTTCTGCTACCTCTTCTGTAATGTTTCCTGAGTCTTAGAGGGTGCGATAAAGATGTCTCATTTAGCACTGACCACTTCAACGTCACTTATTCTCATCAGTCCGCAGAGCTTGAGTCTCTCTAGGAGAGACTAAATATTATACTTATTATTTTAAAAAATACATTTATTTATTTATTTGAGAGAGAGAAAGTGAGACAGGAAAAGAAAAAAGCAGATAGAAGGAATGCTAGGGCCTCCAGCCACTGCAAATGAACTCCAGATGCATGAGCCACCTTGTGCATCTGGATTGATGTGGGTATTAGAGAACTGAACCTTGGTCATTAGGCTTTGCAGGCAAGTGCCTTAACTGCTGAGCCATCTCTCCAGCCCCTAATTACTAATATTTTTAAATATATACATATACATATATATATATTTCACGGAGAAAGAGGGAGGGGGGAGAGAGAGAGGATGGGCGCGCCAGGGCCACCAGCCACTGCAAATGAACTCCAGACATGTGCGCCCCCTTGTGCATCTGGCTAACGTGGGTCATGGGGAATCTAACCTGGGTCCTTTGGCTTTGGAGGCAAATGCCTTAACCGCTAAACCATCCCTCCAGCCCCTAATTATTATTTTTAATAAGTAAATCATTTTCTTAAATTCTTCCACTGGTTTTAATAGATTTGAGTTGATTAGATTTGGATCACGTGATTGGCAAAAGACTGAAAAATGCATAAATGGGAACCAGCGTCAAGACATGAGGAATCAGAGGCAAGCTCAGTGGACTCCCACGAACTCTTCTCTGTATTATGTATATTCTACTTGCTAAGAACATTTGTACTCAAACATAGATATCTTCCATTCTCCTGATTTTCTTAAACAGTAAGTGTGGATGGAACTGGCCTGACCCTAACCATTACAGGGAGAGATATGAAAGATAAAGGAATATGGAGTTCCATCAGGATGCAAGGAGGGACAGGTAACACCATCGAGGGCCTTGCAGATGACAGCTGTTGATACCCAGTCCCTGGCTAAACAGGAAGGTAAGGAAAGCAAAATCCATTACTTTGATTCCAGCTTTTCTCTCCCACATAGGACACTGTTCTGACAATCTCACTTTATCAACAGCACTTTTTTTTTGTACTGAGTTTTCCCATCTATATGTATCTAGAGGGAAGAATGTAGGTGAACTGAAAAATAAATGAATGCAAACATGTCCTAGCATGTCTACATGCATGCTGCTTAAACTTGGGAAGGGTGGTGACTGCCTATCGCTTCTCTTCCTTCAGCACCCCAAGGTCCTCAGATCTATGGATTCACGTATTCCTAACACACCTAGCTGAAAACCCTGACCAAAGGCAGAATGTAAGTTGGCAAGGCATGCTTACATGTCAGTGGAAAGTACGTGTGTACATCTGTGTGTTCTGTGCCACACCCCCAATCTCTCCCCGCTCCTGATCCCCGCGTGGAGAGGCCCGCGTGCGTTGCACACCCCACGTCCAGGCCCGGCTCCGGAGGACTGCTCTCACCTGCATGTTGAGCTGCCTGTTGTGCAAGGCCTTCTGCAGCTCCAAGAGGCTCCCCTGGAGCGTCCTCAGCTTCACGGCCAGCTGCTCCGCCTCGTCCTTCGTGTGAGCCTGGCCCTCCAGCAGCAGGTTCTCGCTGTGCACCGACAGCTGCGACAGGGCCACCACCTTCTGCTCGATCTCCACCAGCATGTTCTGCGACAACAGAAGCAGGGTGACCAGCTCACCTCCTGCCAGTCTCTGCAGAGACCACTTCCCAAGACAGACATTCCCTTCTGCCATCCTTCTCCAGACAAGCGGGCTGCCGGGACTCTTTGTAGACTCAACAGTAGTCCATACATGCGCTTAAAAATTGTCGATACTTCTGGATTTCTCTCTCTCTCTCTTTTTTTTTTAAAGATTAGATTTTTATACATGAAAACACATTGGAGAAGACACGTGGAAAACACATTTCATATAGCCAACAGGTTCAGAGAAAGGCAATTGCCTGTTACCCTATAATTATCACCTCAGCTTTAAAAGACTAATAATAGTAAAAATATCACACATATCATTCCTTTTCTTGCCAACTTAAAAGGAGGTTCTTTCAAAACATTTGTTTGGCAGACCAGGCTGACCCAGCACTCACCATCATCCTGCCTCAGTTTCCCCAGTCCTGGGTTTGTACCACCATGACAGGGTTCTTTTATTTCTTTCCTACTTTTTTTTTTAAATAGAATATCTTTATTTTTCCTTTTTTTGAGGCAGGGTTACTGTGTGGCACAGGCTGCTCTCAAACTCATAATAAGCCCCTTATTTCAGTCCCCGAGTGTTGAGATTACAGGTGTAAGCCACCATCCCCAGCTTAATAATATGAGACCTGTCTTCATCTTTTAGAGTGCATGTTTAATGTGTGTATTTGTGTGGGCATATAGGGAGGTCAGTCCTCACTCTCCACCTTGCCTGAGGCAGGATCTGTTACTATTACGTATGGCAGACCATGTGCCCCATGAGCTTTTGCGGATTTTCCTATCTCCACCTACCATCTTGACACAGGAGCAGTAAGATTATGGATATATGTTACTGTATTTAACTTCTCGTAGGTTCTGGGGATCCAAACATAGGTCCTGAGCCTTGCATAGTGAAAACATTACACAATGGGCCATGTCTCCAGCCTTATGACCTTCTATTTTTAAACACAATGTTTTTCCTTATTTCTGTGACAACTCTAGCGCTATAGGGTTTTCTTCTATGAGAGAGTATACTAAATTCAGAGGAAATGGTAAATAATCTCTCTCTTTCAAGATAAATCTTTTAAGAAACAAAAAAGAGTGAAAATAGGCAGAAAATAACTTTTTTTCTTACAGAAATCATTGTGTCTTTATGTTCCCAGCTATGAATTCTTTGAAACATGTTTCTAGTTGTTATCAGTCCAATAATTTATTAAATGATAAAAGATATTTCATTTCCATGTAGGAAACCGGGATTACTGTCATCCCATCAAACATCAAAAACATGACTTTACTCCAAAGAGCATGAATCAAAGGAAGAGTAAAACCATTACTAAAATGACAATTAAAGGATGATGCTCTGAGGATTATTTTTGAGAAGTTAATAGAATTCTGTACAAGGTTGGTTAGACATCATAATCCATGTTGAGACCCAAGACAATATTGAATTTCAATTTATTTTAAAAATTAGAAGAAAATAGGTATAATGATTAACTCAACCCAAATCATATTGGTCTTGGTGATATTTCCCATGGGGGAAAGGGTCTCCCAGAACAAAGCAAAGTAGTTTGGTCCACAAAAGCGATCATATAAGTCTAGTGTATACAATTATCACTGTTATAATTATCATAATTATAATTACATAATTATGGGTCAATACTGGATTTTAATTCGTCTTTTAAGTGTGTGTGTTCATGTACATGCAGGTGCACACGCGTGTAGAGTGTGTATGGAGAACAGAGGATAACTTTGGGCGTCATCCACAGAAAGCTATCCACCTCCTTTGAGACCATGAGTCTCTCATGGGCCTGGAGAACACCAATTAGGCTAGACTGACTGGCCAATGAGCCCCAGGGAGCCTCCTGTCTCCACCTCTCCAATGCCAAGATTAGAAGTGTATGCCACCATGTCTGACATTTTATTTGGGTTCTGGGAATTGAACTCAGATCTTCATGCCTGTGAGGGAAGCTGTTTACTGACTAAGCTACCCATCCCCCCCAGCCCTCTTGATGGGCTTTTTAAATAACTTAATTTTAGATTTTAACTGACTAGGTTTAACAGGCTTAATTTCTAGACTTTAACTGATTTTTCAAATAAATGTGAAGTTTTAATAGACTTGTTTACTTGCTTGGTATTAATTTTATATGCTCCTAATGTCTTAAAGTGTTGTTAAAATACTACTTTAGTACTTTGTGAAAGGTCATGAACCATGATCTTGGACTTACATTCTGTGCATTTGTATGAAAATGGATGTATACAAAAGGGAAGTGGTAGTAATGACAAAACATAAGTCTGAAATCCAGCTGGGTGTGATTTCAAGCTCTAAAAAGGAACACTAAAAATAGATGTCTTAGGCTGGAGAGGTGGCTTATCAGTTGAGGCTCTTGCCTGCAAAGGCAAACAGCCCAGGTTTGAGTACCCAGGACCCATGTAAACCAGACGCCACAAGGTGGTACATGTATCTAGAGTTCATTTGCAGTGGCTGGATGCCCTGCTGTGCCAATTTTCTCTCTTTCTCTTTTCCTTTTTCTGCCTCTCTCTCTCTCTCTCTCAAATAAATAAATAAAAATAAAAATAAAAATAAAAATAAATGTCTTTAGTTCATACAAAGAACATAAAATTCTCCCAGGTGGCTCTGTAGTCTCTATCATCGAGGCAAAAACAATGCTTTGACTTTTCATAAAGAGGACTCTTACGGCATTTGGCACTCTCAATAATAATGCTCAATATTACAAATCTCAAAGTACAAATCGGAAAGATCAGATGGATGCACAGAAGTTCATGGTCTTGCAGTATGTTGGATCTGGAATGTTCTAAAGGTCAATGTGTTGAAGGCTTTGGTCCTCAGCTTAGAATTATTTGTAGGTAATAGAAGTTTTTAAGAAGTGGGGTCTTGCAAGAGGTTTGAAGTCACTGACAGTGTGATCTAAGTGAATTATGTGCGCTGATGTTTTTCTCTTTTACACCAAGGTACGGGGTGAACTGGCTTCTCCATGTGTTCCTAGCATAAGGTACTGGGATGCCATCGAACTAAAGCCATGGGCAAACTGAGCATGTGTGGAAATCTCTCAGACTGTGCCAAAAGAAGATTTTATTCTTTTTAAGTTAAATATTTTAGGTATTTTCTTATAGTAGGAGGATGCTAACCCGTGTATTCTAATAGTTATGTGTGTGCTTGGAAATTTCTACAATTAACAATAAAAACAAAAATCTTTATTCAGGGCTGGAGAGATGGCTTAGTGGTTAAGGTACTTGCCTACAATGCCAAAAGACCCAGGTTCAATCCCCCAGGACCCATGTAAGTCAGATGAACAAGGTGGTGCATGTATCTAGAGTTTGTTTGCACTGGCCAGAGCCTCTGGTACACATAATCTCTCTCTCTCTCTCTCTCTCTCTCTCTCTCTCTCTCTCTGTCTGCCTCATTCCTCTTATACATACATAAATAAATAAATAAATAAATAAAATATTTAAAAATATTCATTCAACTGTCTCTTATATTATATCAAAAATCCTAACATGACAGCAAGTAAATTGCCCATTTCAAAAGACATGCCAGCCTCTCTGTCTTCCTAAAATTGGCAGTTGGAAATGTTATTTTCCCAAGTATTGTATGAGGGTTAGAACCCAAACTGTGTCAGCACCTAGAGAAACTTCAAGGTGTTAAGTTTCACTCATGATATTAATTCTTCACACTGAGGTTATAGTTCTTTTAGTTAGTAAATATAGATATCATAAATATCCTGGTGTCAGTACTCTTCTAAAATGTTATGTAGAAAGGTAAAATTTTAGTCGGGCATGTTGGTGCATATATGTAATCCCAGAATTTGCCAGGTGAAGACAGATCATGAGTTCTGGGCCAGTCTGGGTAACATAGCAATGTTCAGGACAGTCTGGGCTATAGGATACCTATCTCAGAAAGCAAATACAAAGAAAGATAGAAAATAAAAAGCTTTAATACCAAGTGTTGGGATGACAGGTGTGAGCCACCGTGACTGGTTAAGAAAGTTGAAATTTTCTAAAGGGTAGTGTGGTAGTTTGAATGTAGGTCCCCCATAGACTCAGGTGTTTTATCAAGTTTGTAACCTGGGGTCTCCAGCCTCCTGGAAGCTGGATCCTAGAGTCCAGTCCTAAGGCTTCACTGGGGGCAGATCTAATCCTAGAACAAAAGTGTGGAGAGAAAAGTCTGAGCTCTGGTGGGGTTCCTGCTGTCTCCTTGTGTTTTGTTGTTATAGTTTTTCTCTCTGCTTGGATTTATGGTAGCAAGAAACTTCTTTTGTCATTGATGGAACTTCCCCTGGATCTGTGAGCTGAAATGAACCCCTTCTTCCCATAAACTGTGTCTGGTTTGGAAGTTCATCCCTGCAACATGGAATTGGCTCTGCTAGGTAGATACCACTGATTTTTTTTTTTCCCCAAAAAAATCCTAAGCCCAGGCTTGAATTTCATGTAAGCTTTAAAAATACATTGCTTCCCTACTCTTAAGTATATAAAAATCTATAGTTCATGAAAACTTCTATTCACACCAAGACCATTCATCAGTGTTTTCCACAGTTTAAAATATGCTTTTTGGGCTAGGGAGATGGCTCAGAGGACAAGGAGCGTCCCATGAGGGCATAAAGACCAGAGTTCGATGCCCAGCACCTACATAAATACTGAGTGGGTATGGCAGCCCATTTGAAATCTCAGCACTTGTTACACAGTGACAGATGAACACTGGGGCTAGCTACTAGATTAGCTGCATTGGTGAGCTGCGGATTCAAGTGAGAGACCTTGACGTGGGAAACAAAGTGGAGAGTAACTGAGGAAGACACACACACACATGTATGTGAAAACACATGCACACACACTATACTCACATAGATGCACACATACACACATGCGCTTTGTGATTCAGACACACTCCCTGCAAGAACATCTTCGTACCTGGCAGTCCACCAGCTGGGCCTCCATGTCCATGGGCTCCTTGGGTGTACCAAGGGCGCCGTCCAGGGTGGCCTTGGTGCTCAACAGCCAGTTGTCCAGCTCGTCGGCCTCACAGCGATACCTCTGCAGGGCCTGTTCCTGTCTCTGTTCCTCCAGCTGATCATTTAACTTCTCCTGTGGAATTGAGGAGAATGTAACAGGGGACACCGGGAGCTGAGCGCTCTCTTTAGAGCTATAGTCACGAGCCCTGGACACTCGGGAGAACGTGCTGGGAACCAAGACTTAGCCCACTCAGAGAAGAGCAAACCGGAACCTGTGTCTTGAGACTTGTCCTATCGAAGATCCCCCAACAATACAAATGTGCCCTAGAGTTGAAGAAGACATCCTCAAATAACATTCCTTAGGACCGGGCTGCTATGAGCAGGAGGGAAACCAGCCACGGATTTGAACCAAACACACTGCACAAAGCAGTTGGTAGGTGACAACAGACATTTGACCTCAGTTTTTGGAAACTGGCAGGGAGTTGTGCAGACTGTAGCAGACTACAGAACATCTGTCCCACACAAAAGAGTGGCCACCACACACTTCAGACAACTGACGTCTGTAGGAAAGGGTGGCCCACTGTGACGTGTCTGGAGTACAGCCTGAGATCCCATGTCTTAGGTCAGGTCACTGAGATTTTCAATGTTTCTAAAAATCAATTCATGTTGAAAAATCCAGGCCAACCTCATTGCTTTGAAACCTCACAAGTGTCTCGGACTAGGGACAATATGATGAAATTAAAAAGTTAATCTTCAAATATTCTAAATACTTCATTGTAAAAACTATCATTCTGTGGTGAGTTAAACATGAGTGCTGCTCTCACTGCTATCCTGACAACCTCCTCCAGGGAGATGGTGTAGACATTGGGGACACTCAAAATGTATCCAAGCAGAAGTCCAGAAGGTGCTGAGAGCTCAACACTAAAGTAGACTTATAACATACTAGCCAAGGCTCAGAGAACGTTCTGAAAGAGGGGACAGAAAGACTGTAAGAGCCACAGGGTGGAAAGGAATATCCTGAGGTATTGCCCCTCCCACAGTGACTGACTGCTACATTAATAATTCATATAACCCCATGGTGAATACCAGTAAGCCCACTGAGAAGTGGAATGGGGTAGGAAGGAGGTGATATATTGGGCTGGAGAGGTGGCTTAGCGGTTAAGTGCTTGCCTGTGAAGCCTAAGGACCCCGGTTCGAGGCTCGATTCCCCAGGACCCACGTTAGCCAGATGCACAAGGGGGCGCATGCATCTGGAGTTCCGTTTGCAGTGGCTGGAAGCCCTGGCGCGTCCATTCCCTCTCTCTCTCTATCTGCCTCTTTCTCTGTGTCTGTCGCTCTCAAATAAATAAATAAATAAATGAAGAAAAAAAATTTAAAAAAAAAGGAAGGAGGTGATATAATGAAATAACATGAGGGGAATAGGACCAACACATGATTTGTCCGTACAATAAAGTTCCTAATTAACAAAACAAGATTATATTGGGAAAAAAACTATCATTTTAGTAATTACTATGATTTTAAAATTAAACAGCTCAACAAGGAAATTAGTAAGTAGGGGGAAATGCATTGATTTTACATTTCTTTAAAATAAAATACATGTGTGCATTATGATTTCACTGCTCTTAGAACAAATAAATTTAGAAGGAGCCAATAAACCTTGCAATATGGACATTGTACATTTAATTACGGTATACTCAATAGCTAAATAAAATAAGATTCTCTTAATATAAAAAAATGTACTGTGGACAAGTATCAGCCAGAGAAACTCACGGATCTGAGTTCACAAGAAGCCAGAGGCTATGGAGACCTTTGTGAAGCCTCCAGTCTGACCAGTTACAGGAGCAACTGTGTGAATGTCTCAGATGCTCAGAACCAAGAATTCTAAGATATATTTCAGCTGATTTTAACACCCATGCTTTTATTGCCAAAACCTGTCTGCCAAACAATATTTAAATTAACATAGGAGTCAGAATTATATGAGTGTTTTCATGAATTACGACATTTGGATTGGGTAATAGTAACTAGGCAGGCTTTACTCTTTATAGTAGGTATTAGTCACGTCCATGCAAGGCTCTTATTCAAACCTAGCACCCCATCATGCATTTCTACAATGATTTTTTTCACAAGTCTCTTTTCTGTATTGTCAGAATCTGTGGTGTGGAATGAGCTAGAAAGGGGTGAAAGGACACACTCGTGGTGACTGACTGCTGGAAACACAACGCCGATTCTTTACGACTGGGAAACACTGCACACAGAGACCCCATAAGTCACAAGACATCACCCGCTACACTGTGAGCGGAAGGCAGAGGCGACTTGCGGGGTGTGCTCACCTCCAGGAGCTGCCGCTTCCCTGACGCTTTCATCTTGATGGTGGTCATCCTCTCGGCCAGGACAGTGAGGGTGGACTGCAGGGCCAGCTGTTCTGCAGGGTCGCACTCCTGAGACTCTGACACCAGCTCCTCTGCGAGAGATGCCTGGAGCCCGTTGATCTCATCTTGCAACATGAGAACCTCGTCCATCAGGGCCTGTGGGGGACACTGGGAGTTACCCTCTCGACGGAGGACTCCCGGTTCAGCCAAGTCACACGCCCACTGAGACCAGTGCACGGTGTTTTATTGGGATACCATTGAACCAGCCAGGAGAGCAGCTACCCATCTAGCTTTGAAAAGGAGAGTGGAGGGCGGGAGGGATGATTTAGTGGTTAACGCACTTGCCTGTGAAGCCAAAAGGAACCAGGTTCGAGTCCCCAGTACCCACCTAAGCCAGACGCACAAGGTGGCACATGCATCTGGAGTTTGTTTGCGGTGGCTAGAGGGCCTGGCGTGCCCATTCTCTGTCTGCCTCTCTCTCTCTTTCTATTTCAAATAAATAAATAAACAAAATAAAAGAGGAGAGTGTTAAAAGGAGAGAGCTGGCTGAGCAGCAACATTCAACACTTTCTGTTTCCTCCCACTGCCTGGAACTATAAACTGAGATAACCCCTTCCTCCCTTAAACTGATTTTTGTCGGGATTTTAGTCCAAGCCACAAGAAAGGTAGCTAAGACACCACCTCTCATAGGCTGCAGATGTCACAGAAAGTATATAGCACCTCCTCATAGTACACTCCCAATAAATATTAAGGAACAAGAAGGCATGGAAAAAATACTCCCTTCCCAATACCATGTCCTTTGGGTTGACTTAAATATATATATTTTATTATTTGAAAGAGACAGAAAGGAGTGTCAGCGTTTCTTTCCTCTCTGCAAATGAACTCCGGGCACTTGTCATTTTGTAACTCTGGCTTTACATGGGTATTGGGGAATCGAACCCAGGCTGACAGGATTTACAAGCAGGTACCTTTAACCACTGCACCATCTCTCCATGCCCCAAACTGTCTTTTTAATAGATGATCGCACTGACTTTATTACACATGCCCAGAAAAGTGCACAAATACATGTGAGGCTCTCTCAGTTTTCACCAGCTCCACACACCTATGCTGCCACACTCCTGACCAAGAAATTGAGAATTTCCAGAACTCTACATCCCCCTCCCCCGCAATGGCTCCCTCCTTGTGTCTGCTTTTGGGCTTTCTAATCACCCTGTTGACCTGTAACCCCCCCACTTCCGACCTTGGCCTGCCTGTCACGCTATATAAAGGGATCACCCAGAACATTCTCTGTGAAGGCTTCCTTCACTCCCTGACTGGATTGTGGGTTGTCCTCTGTCGTTCCATGCGGAGACAGCAGCTCACCTCTACTGTTGTTTCACTTCCCAGGGGGATTATTATAGTTCAACCTTTCTAGTGGGTTCACAGGGTAGCTTCATTGTAACTTCACTTTACATTCCCCTGAGACTAGACACTTGGTAGCCTGCTTGGTACCATCATGTGTGCTTGCCTACTCCAACTGTCCTGCTCAACTGTTACGGGATGCTTTTCTTACTGAAAACTCTATGCGTTACTCATACAGTTTGGATAATGCTGTGTGTCTCTGTTTCTATGGGTTCTGCATACTGCAAATATCTGCTCCTACTTTTTGGAAATGCCTGTTTCTATTTTTCCTTAATAGCAAAAGGACTTCCTTCGTGGAGTCTTTGGCTAAGCACAGGTTTTAAATTATACAGCAATATTTTTCTTAAAAGTCATTTGAGAAAGCTGTGCCTACCAAACGCATCACAAACGTACCCTCACAGGTGATCTTCTAAATGGATGCTGTGCAAGAGATGCAGTTCAGTGGTAGGGTAGAGTCTTGGCATGCATGAGCCCCTGAGTTCCTCGGGACCCATAAGAACAGCAAGATGAAAGAATGCTTCTGAGAGAGTAAGTTAATGGAATGGTGCCAGTCTCCCAAAGCTTGTCATAAGAGAAAGATATAGGAAGTACGTGTTAAGAAAGTAGGTGTCGGGCTGGGGAAATGGCTTAGTGGTTAAGGCATTTGCCTACGAAGCCTAAGGATCCCGGTTCGATTCCCCAGGACCCATATAAGTCAGATGCGCAAGGGGGCACATGCATCTGGAGTTTGTTTGCAGTGGTTGCAGGCCCCAGCAAGCCCATTCTGTCTTTCTCTCTGTCTCTCTCTATATATGCATCTCTCGCAAATAAATAAAATATTTAAAAAAAGAAATTAGATGTCATGAATTCAAACAGGATTTTATTTCATTTTACAAACTACTGGTGTGTGAAGGATTAGGCACTGAGAAAATGTTCGTCATACACAGGCTGCTTAACATAACTTAAAGACTATTCAGTGTTAATTTCACATTTAGGTCTACTGTCCACATAAACTCAGATCTTGTGTTTAATGTAGACAGGGATCAAGGAATCAAAATTTCTTTTATTTCAGACATAGCTTTGCAGTCTAATCTTTGTCACAAGCCAAGAGTCTATGCAGGTTAAATCTGGGTCTGACCTCCCATTCTATCCCTTTGGTCCATTTGGCTGGTTATGCAAAGACCACTGGGTCACAGTTCTTAAAGTTGTGCATGCCTCCGTGTCTCTGGTAGGATGTAGTTTTCAATAACAGTCATCTTTGTCTGGTTGCCTTGACTAATTTTTTCTTTTTTAATTTTTTTAGACAGGGTCATATGGTCTTAGTTTACCTTCAATGTCACTAGGGAGTCAAGGATAATCTTGAACTGTGGATCCTCCTGCCTCAACTTTCCAGGATTACAGGCACATACCCCCATTCCCAGCCTATGTCTTCACTATTTTTTGATGTCTTGCAGTTTCAATATATATTTAGGATTGCAGTGCAATCCTATTTTGAGTTAGTTTATAAATCTCCAGAAAATAAAACTTGTAGGGATTTTTTTTGTTTGTTTTTGAGACATGGTCTTCCTAGATAGTCCAAATGGGCTCAAATCTGCCATCGTCTTGCCTCATTATAGCCATGATTCACCATACCCAGCTTTGGTGAGAATTTTTAATTGAGATGGCATTGAATTTAAAGTCTGCCTCTCTTTCTTCTGCATCTAAGATATTTTGTGATTATTTGTTGGTGACCTCAATGCCCAAAGTATAGAATCCCTATTATTTATGATATTCAAGCCTCCTCCATAATTACACAGGCCTCTTTGTGTCCCCTGCATATTTTTGCACTGATCCTTCTGCACAAGCAGTAAGAGCCCCCTCAGGGTTTCATACCACACTCGTCCTCCTCTTCACCTCATGACACCCCACAGCTTTCCATAAACATTTACGTTTATATTGCCTCCTTCCCACTCCAGTTCTAATTTCAGTCTTCAAAGTTACAATCTCCCCCAGATCCTGGCTACATCTCCTTTAAACTATTCCTCACTCCCTGTCTGCTGTAGCTCATGATAGCATGTCTTTTTTCTCTACAATGCGTTGCTAATTCACACAACTCCAGTCAGTTTTCAAATCACATACTTATGAAAACCTAGTCTTTTGGATGAGTGTTTAGCAGGTGTTCAACACAACTAAATGATTTAAATCTAAGTGCAGATAGATAAAATTTGATGATGTCTGAATCACACAAGAAACAAACAAGAAAAAAAAAAATCCATCCCTAATTGAATCTCGGTGGATCTGACCCAGCCAGGTGTGCAGTGAAGTCTATGGGTATATTTCTAACTTAACTTGCGATCTTATGAAGGTTCCCTCAATGTTCTTCAGTGAGGAGCAGGGCATTCCGCACTCTACAGTTGATCCCACTGGGCCCCTGATCCCACCTCAGGCCCAGCAGCCAAGCTCAGTGGGCAGGGTATTTTATTTGGAGTATTGAAAATATTTTGAACAAGTGAAAGTGATGGCAATATGACATGGATATTCTAAGGGCCAATAAATTATAAACTTTACTGGGCTGGAGAGATGGCTTGGCAGTTGGGGAACTTGCCTGCAAGGCCAAAGAAGCCAGGTTCAACTCCCAGGACCCATGTAAGTCAGATGCACAGGGTGGTGCACACATCTAGAGTTTGTTTGCAGAGGCCAAAGGCCCTGGGACTCCCATTCTATGTGTGTGCCTCCCTCTTCCTCTCTCAAACAAATAAATTAAAATAAAATAAAAATGTTTAAAATTATATACTTCACAATAGTTACTTCTGTTGTATGAATCTCATTTTAATATTTACAAAAAAGATCTGTCAGTCAAATATGTCATTAGTGCCATAATTTTAGTAGAACAGTTTGTGGCTGGCTGCTCCCCCACTACATCTGATTGCAAAATAAGGAAGGGGAGAGGAAATGAGTATCTGTGGGTTACTGGCTTATGATTACAAGGGGGGCTCATGAACGATAGCTATAGAGTTCAGTGAAGTGGCTGGAGATTAGTAGAAATTGCGGAGGGGTCCTGGAACAGGCCTCACTTAAGGTTTTCTGGCCCTTCTGTTCCAGGACCCCTCTCCAATTTCTACTAATCTCCAGCCACTTCTCAATTGGGCTGGAGAGATTCCTCAGCTATTAAGGTGCCACCCGGCAATGCCTAATGACATGGGTTTGATTCCCCAGTACCCTCGTAGAGCCAGATGCACAAGGTGGCATATGCATCTGGCATTCATTTGCAGTGGCTAGAGACCCTGGCACAGCCATTCTCTCTCTCTCTCTCTCTCCTTGCAAATAAAGAAAGAAAGGGGGAAAAAAAGGAAAATGTATAATTAAGCCTGGCATGGTGGAGCATGCCTTTAATCCCAACACTCAGGAGGCTCACCACGAGCTTGTGGCCAGCCTGAGACTACATAGTAAATTCCAGGTCAGCCTGGGCTATAGTAAGACCCTACCTCAAAAAAAAAAAAAAAAAAAGAAAGAAAGAAAGAAAGAAAAGAAAGAAAGAAAAGAAAGAAAGAAAGAAAGAAAATGTACAATTAATATATTTTGTTAGGTTTTTCTCAAATGTCTGTGGGCAACACAGAGAGCACATGATTAATTTAGTATCGAGTGAATAGTAACGTCATGTTGACTCTGAACCATCTTCGTGAGTACAGTTCTTTTCAGCATATCTGTTAAGCATATTAAAAAGCAAAGTCAATAACAAAATGACCTCAGATCTCTGCCTACTACTACCTGTCACTGAGCTGAGTGTGGCCAAACACCAAATAACCCCAAGCATCAGAAGTCTCAACAAAGAAGGTCCCAGTCACAGAGAACTCAGAACTCCCAAGAGCTCTCATCAGCTTACAACCTACATTAAAGACTTACAGTACAACTCACCCATCACACAGTGCAGAGGCACTAACTGAACAGGCCTGGCATGCCACCCAAATTTGGTACCTTCAGACAAGTATGGAGAGGAGAAATATAGGGATTGGGTTAACAAGAAACAATACTTCTAATCAGGTGTTGGGACGTATGTAACAGAGTACTTCTATGTGGTAGTGTTTTTAAACATAAAAAGCAAGTGTATAGACCGTGTGTGAGCTGGCACTAAAAATCAACAGCATAGACCATAAGCTAGAAAAAGGCTATAAGGGAGGAAGGAGAGGGAATGTCTTAAGGGGATGGTATTGTATATATGTAAGTAGAAGAACAGATTACAGGGAGGGGAAAGGCCTAAGAGAGGTCAGGGGAAGAGACTGTATAAAAGAAAGGTGGGGTTGGGGAGGGTCAATCAAAATTCAAGATATTCTGAACAGGACATATGAAAATCTACTTTCTTGAATAATGGCACATCCAGAAGCATAGATTGTTACTAGAAAACTTTCAGTGCCAGAGATGGGATACCTTCCAGTGAGTTGTTGGCCAGGGAGGTCCCTGTTGCCTCCAAAACATTATAGGCTATTGCCAAGGCCCTTGGTTTCCCATGAGAAAGAGATGGTAAGACCCTATTGCTGAAGACTTCACATGCCTAGGCAGCAAAGTCACTGCGAAATCAAGCTGGTGCTGAGCAGAAAACCTTCTCCCTGTAGCCCAGCCAACTGAAAGCTGGAAAAAGCTGCACTGTATGCAGCCTTATGGGAGACAGAAGTCATCAGCGGTGAAAACAGTGGACACTGGAAGCCTCAAGTTTGGACTGACAGGCCAAATGACTGAGCAAGTGCAATAGTGGCATGTCTGCTCTGGGGGAAACCAACTGCTCTTTGATTGGACTGAAGGTCCTCTCTATGGGAGGGAATACATGCCTGGTACTGAAAACCTAATCAAAAGCCTACGTTGAGGGGGGTCATAAGCCTTAGGGGTATAAAGCCTGCTCTTATCTGGATAAATGCATACATTACTCTCATCAAATTGCCCTGAAAGCACTACACTTAATGTTCATACTCATACACTAATGTTACATTCACTTCTGGTTAGAGAAGCTTCTCTTTTCCCATGGTGATGACCACTGGGATGACCCAAAAGGCAACATAGTGCTGAGAAGAACGGATGGAGGAGTGTCCAGCACTGAAACATCTCACACCCCCTAAGGCTCAGGGTCCATTGTGGAAGAGGTGGCAGAAAGAATGTAAGAGCCAAAGGAAGGGCACCACTCCTTACATACAACTGTCTGGACAGAATTTGGCCTCAATATCCAAGACCTTGCAGTGTCTAGAAATACCTACACAAGACCCTCATAATAGGAGAAAAAGATGATGACATCAAATTAAAAGAGAGACTACTGGAGAGAAGGAGGGGATATGACGGAGAGTAGAGTTATGAAGGGGAAAGTGGGGGAGGGAAGGGAAATACCATGGTTTGTTGTAACTATAGAAGTTGTCAATAAAAAATATATATATATATTTATAAAAAACCATGTCGGGCTTCCTCACTCCCATTTAGTGGAAATTCTGAAACAGCAACTTTAGAATAGTGCTTGAGATTTTTAAAGTATTGTTCCAGAAGCTACAGACAAATTTAGATATTATGATGCGATTGTATCTTTCACGTGGGTACCTCTGCCCCAGAATCCATGGAACTCACACAGACACACACAGTGCAAGTGAACAGAAATAGCTCAGAGGGAAAGTGTTGGACTTGTGATTATGTGCAAAATTACATTGAATTATACATTCTTTATGTTTTTCTCCCCTTCCCAGAGAAGCATGAATATAGTTATTAACCCCCCAATGTTTGGTAATCATCATTAAATTAGTGACATCATTTCACTGTTGTGATGGCAAGCTCTGCCCTCGGTATTTGAGAAAATTGCAAAGAGTCACTTGGTTGGTCTTAATTATAAGAAGAGTCACAGATTCCCTGCTGATCCGTATTACTTAGGGCACACGTGCAATTTTGAGTTTTCTCCATTACAACTTCACACAAAGCACCAGTTGTTCTCCACCTCCGATTTGTGCATCTTTCCTGCTCAGGACCGAGAGGAAGGTGGTGCTGCTACTGGTGGAGCTAATCTGCGAGCTCAGGAAGGAACTCCTGACCCTGTGCTCTTGCAGTGCCTAACGCCTCAGGGAGCCAGGGAAGGGTCTGGGGAGGCTGTGGCCAGTTACCCGGACCACAGGATGACAGACCTTGAACAAAGGCGCAGATAACCTAAGAGCAGACACAAAGAGGAAAACTATTTAACTTTCCCCTGGATCCCTCGCTCTTTGCAACACGGGTGTGTGACCCTCAAATATATTCTGATAGGATCTATATTCTTTCTGGATGCTTGAAAAAGTGGCCATTGGTAGTACAGCCCACATGAGCTCTCCTAGAAGGAAGAGGGGCTTCTGCAGGGCAGGGATCTAGTAAGGAAACAGGGGGCGTTCAGAGAAGAACAGCAGAGCAATGTGACCTGAGAGTCGTCAGCATTGAGCTGGTGTAAGAAAACAAAGGTTTATTTTAACTTCATGCTTTTACCCTAATCTGGCAGATTGAGGGGGTGTGAGGATAACTTTGGTATGGCAGAAGAGTATTTGTGAAGTAAGGTCTGGAAACAAATGTGGTGTCCTTAGATCTCTATCTTAAGAAGTTACAAGTGTCAAAAAAAAAAAAAAACCAAACCACTATTTCTCAATATGCTGTCCTTAGATGAAATGTCCTCATTTTTACCTTATGCTGAAAGGCCCCAAATTACAAAAGAATGCACTTACATTTGATTGGACAATGAAGTTCAAGGTTATACTGGATTCTAAAACTAGTAAGATACAGAGCAAAGACCAAAGTACCAAGTGTCTCCATTGTGTGTGTGTGTGTGTGTGTGTGTGTGTGTGTGTGTGTGTGTTTTGTGTGTGGGGGGGAGTGTATGTGGTATCAGATGAAGCTCGGAGTATCAGGCATGCTAATCAAGCGCCCTACAAGTGAGATGCTTTCCCAGCCCCAGAAGTTCCTTTTTAAAGCTCATAAATTTCATTGTCTTCGATACAAACCCTACTTTCTTAGTTAACACCATGCATTTATAGTTCTTTTTTTTTAATTTAAAAATTTGTCTTGTTTTGTTTTTGAGACAGAGTCTCACTATGTAGATCAGGCTGGCTGCAACATGTGATCCTCCTGCCTCAGCTTTCTCAGTGCTGGAACTGTAGGCACAGTCTTTTACAGCTCTTAGTTAACGTGTAACATGATGACAGGCTACCTTATTCAGGGTGGCCTGATGTCCTGGATCTTAGTTAGGGATAGATAGTGTTTCCTCATATTAGAGTGACTCAGTACCCAGGTGACCACAGGCCTCCACATACTTAGCCCCGTTGTACCACATAAATAGGACTGCATGTTAATAGCACACCTGACTACATCATTGAAATACTAAGCAGAAGACAGCATATATGCACTCCTTAGCATGGATTTTAAAATTGATGCATTTTTCACTTCATCTTTCTGGATTAATGTAATCAGCTCTATTCCTCAGAGAAAGCTGAAGGCTTCTCTAGTTTACATAAGCTTTCAAAACTAATTGACATCTTAGGCTGGAGAGATGGCTTAGCAGTTAAGTTTTGGCTTGCCTGCAAAAGCAAAGGACCCAGGTTCGATTCCCTAGGACCCATGTAAGCTAGCTGCACAAGGTGGCACATGTGTTTGGAGTTCATTTGCAGTGGCTGGAGGCTCTGGTGTGCCCATTCTCTCTCTTTATCTATCTACCTCTTTCTCTCGCTTCTCTCTCTTAAATAAATAAATAAATAATAGTTGACATCTGAACAATTAGAAGGCTAGAACTTAGAATTCCTCTTTCCCCAACTGGGCACATCCTGGCTAATTTCAAGACATGGAAGACTGAGGACAGTCTTTGTTCATATAGTACTGGCTCACAGCAAGATGGAAGCAATCTGACAACTACAAAGAACCACACTGTGTGTAAGAAAAATCCAGAAGCATTATCAATGTGCCCAGCTTTTTAGGATCAGAATCCACAGCTGCTATTTTTCCCCCCTCATAGATCTCACCTTGAAGCGGTGGTAGAAATCCCCACCATTACAGGAGTCTTGCTTACACCACAGGACTACCAGTGGGCTCTCCTGACATGGGCCTGATGGGCCAAAGACTCCACCACTCAGGAAGCCACGCTCAGCACTGATGCTGTTTTTACCTGGTGCTCAGCCATCTGGCTTTCTGGGCTCCTGCCGGGCTGGAGGCTTTCGCTGAGCTTCGTCTCCATGGCCTCCATTTTTGTGGAGATGGACTGGAGGGCGTCCTGATACTTCTGCTGCCTTTCCAAGGCTTCGTAGAGGGTGCGCTGTTTCTCACTGATCTGAGGAAGAGAAGGGATCTCACCAACACTTCCTACCTCTTATCTTACAGATTGCCACACGTCTTTCCACACCGCTTTACTCTAGGGCATCCAACTGTGCTGTGAGTGTGTAACTCGGCATGTATTTCACAAGATCATGCCTAGGAAGGAGTGGTTTGAATTAGGTGTCCCCCCATAAACTTAAGTGTTCTGAATGCTCGATCCCCAGCTGATGGCAATTTGGGAATTGGATCCTTACTGGAGGAGGTGTGCTGCCGATGGTGGGCTTATGGGTGTTATAGCCAGCTTCCTCTTGCCAATGTCTGGCACACTCTCCTGCTGATGTAGGCCAGGAGGTGATGTCCAGCCTCTGCTCATGCCATCCTTTTCCCTGCCATCATGAGCTTCCCCTTGAGTCTTTAAGCCAAATGGACTGGCTCCTCCCACAAGCTGCTCTTGGTCAGTGGCTTTGTGTCAGTAACATGAAGGTGACTGCCACAGGGGGTGTGTGGTGATCCTGACCAATGCCACGTTTTAAAGGCTTACCACATTTTTTAAGGTTTCCCAAGAACGCTGCAAATCTCCCAGCTTGGCAGTGGCGGATGGCTCTAGTCCTGGGTCATAGAACTCCTGGGAGGCGGCGGGGCTGGGCTGAATCCTTGCCGCATCACTCTGCAGTCTCTCAGGAGACAAGGCTTGGTAATAGGCAATGTCCTGGGGGAGGAAGTAGAGCATAGGAGTAGGAAAAAATAAAAAAAAGAAAAGAAGGGCTGGAGAGATGGCTTAGCGGTTAAGCACTTGCCTGTGAAGCCTAAGGGCCTCGGTTCGAGGCTCAATTCCCCAGGACCCACATTAGCCAGATGCAAAAGGGGGCGCACTCGTCTGGAGTTCGTTTGCAGTGGCTGGAAGCCCTGGCGTGCCCATTCTCTCTCTCTCTCTCTCTCTCTATCTATCTGCCTCTTTCTCTCTCTGTCACTCTCAAATGAATAAATAAAAATGAACAAAAAAAATTTTAATGTTTAAAAAAAAAGGAAAGAAAACAAGACAGTCTAGTTCAGCATGTAGTAGGAACTACTTGTCATATGGAGAAATGGTGTAAGATTTTTACCTTTTGTTGGAGGCTACAAACTAGGGGAGCTAGGACATCATGCGACCAGAAGATTTCAAAAATAGCAAAGTACTGTATACTTTACAATTGTTTACAATGTTGGTCAACATAAAACAATCAAATGTATCAACATTTCATATGGCCAAATACATTCTTATATTTGGTAAAATGGAAACCCAAGGAGTGTCCAATTTTTTGATATATGGCTTTGTGATACTGTCATCTACAAATACGTTGAGTCATATTCATAGCTGTCCTGGAAGATGTCTGATTTAAGAAGTACATGTATTTAAAGAGCAACTATGACAGCAAAATAAAAAGAATTGAAATGGTAGAGTTCATAAAATGTTGTCCAATGCATTGATAAAAGTTCTCCACAATTTCTTAAAGTATACGCTTAAAAACTTAAATTTTGGTAAAGGCAAGAGAATTAGTATTTCAAGGCAAGCCTTAAATATGTAAAACCTTTTCTTAAAAAGACATAAATTTAGAGACACTAATTTTGAAGATGTAGCCAAATTTTACTATTTGTGAGTTCATTCCTTAGAAAAGTTAATTTAAACATTTTAAATAAGTAATAGAAAATATAGTGAGGTTGAAAATGCACTGACGCAATTAAAAAGAACCTTTTATTAATTTCATAGTACACAGAAAATGTCAAAACTAATGTTGAAAACTCATGATTTTGACTTTTTAAAAATTTCTTGTGTTGTGACATTGTACTGATAATGAATCTTACTATGTCAAGATATTATGTCTGTGTTTTCAACAGTCTCTCTGTGTATTTATCTATATTTCAACAGAATTTGAATTGGGGCGGCAACGTTTTGTATTCTGAGACTTGCTATCTTAAAGTTCATTGCTTTCGCCATTACATGGTTGAGAATAATTATGGCAATTTAAAATACTGAGCCTTGCTGATAAACACATATTGAAAAAAAAATACTGAAGAAGCTTCAGCCTCATGGGAAACCAAACTAGTAGCAAGAAATAGGACTGGTGGTTGGGGGGTGGTCTGTAAGAGACTCAAGACGGGGAAGGCAGCAGAATGAATTCAGACTGGGGGCTGTGACTCCCAGGATTCTAGTTGAAAATTCCTAAAATACCTTATAATTGAAGCAAGTCCCTCCCATCTTGTGCTCTGAGAACTACATGAAGTGAGGTTTGGGTGGCCATGACACCTGACTGTGACACTTCCTGCCCATTCTGTGACTGCTGCTGAAACTCCCGGGTAAGTCCCTAACATGTATTGACCACAGAGCAGCCTGGGCCCTGGTTCCTCTTCTTTCCTTCCCCTGTCACCATCTTGTCGTTTAAGTTTACTCTCCCAGAGTGTAGGGATACACATGTGGACAATGCACACACACCCCACACACAACGGACATATGAAAACACACAGCAGACATGCAATACATATACACAGGACATATGTACATAGCACACATGGTACACATATACAACACATGCAATATGCACCCATGCATACACACATAATGCATACAATACACACACACACACATGCACACAGTAGAATTCAAGGTTCACAAGCCTCTTTCAGACTCAACTCTGTTTAATGTTTATTTAAGTTTCCTTACTTCAAGGAACAACTACCTACCCTCAAAATCCCAAAATCTGTGTCCCAAGGCCCCCATCCATCACTGTCTCTTTTCCCCTGCTGACTTATTCCTCAGCAAGTAAATAGTCTCCTCTCTCCCATCTGAAGACATCGAGACACTCTTCCATTTTTCTTTTTTTTTTTCCCTCCCCTCTATTTTCTGCCTCTTGTTTCCCTCCCTGTCTCCCTCCTTAAACTCTCCCTCCCTTTCTTTTTGGCCTTATGGGAAAGATTCCAATCTGAAGCTCAGGCTAGCCTATAGTTCATTATATAGCCTAGGCTGGCCTCAGACACACGATCCTTGTGCCTCAGCCTCCTGAGGACTGGGATCACAGACATGCACCACCACGCCCAGTTTCTTTTACCTTTCTTCCTCCTTCCCTCCTTCCTTTCTCTTCCTCACAATCCACCTTCTGACAATGGGGCTTTATATGGGTGTACTCACTCTCTCACCCTCAGTCCACCTGTTCATGCCCAGCTGGGTCATAGTGCTTAGGATCATGAGTCTCATCTTTCCAGTTGTTGTTGGTTTCTCTTCTTTGACCGTGATGCCCCTTGTTTCCAGCCCCACCATCACGTGACCTCTTTGCAGTTTTCACTAGCACCCCGCACCCTCTTCTGGGAACGCTTTCCTTTTGTTCCCTGGTCTCTTCCCAGATCTCGAGTCAGGCACTCTTTCCCTCTGTAGTTCTGGTGTTTGTCGTTGGCTCTTTGTTGCTATTTTTA
This sequence comes from Dipus sagitta, assembly GCA_036346955.1. Lineage (NCBI taxonomy): Eukaryota > Metazoa > Chordata > Mammalia > Rodentia > Dipodidae > Dipus > Dipus sagitta. The sequence goes on from CM070778.1 coordinate 126,818,744, forward strand.
AATTACTTTTATTCATTTGTGTGTATGTGCATGTTCACATGTGCATGCATGCATTCACGTGTGAGTGTGGGCACTTGCGCGTGGCATTCAGAGGACAGCTTTCAGGCGGGTCCTCGCTGGTCCATCCACCTAGTTTAAGGCAGGATTTATCCCCCTGGAGTCCCACTCTACTTATTTTCTGGGCTCACCTTGAACTTCCAGTAAACTCTCCTATCTTGTCATCGGTGTGCCGGGACTACAGAAGCCCTCCACAGCATCCAGTTATTTTCACATGGGGCCTGGGGACTGAACTCAGATACTCCAGCTTGGGCAGCAAGAGCTTAATCCTCTGAGCCATCTACCCAGCCCCTGTTGCTGGTTCCTGAGACAAGGTGCCACACTGGAGCCCACACTGACTTTGAACTCAAGACCTCCTTGCCTCTGCCTTCTGAATGCTGGGACCACGGTTGTGCTCAACCACGCCTAGCTTCTAGTTTGTTGTCCCATAATGCGCCAATATGGGTGAGCCTGTAAGCTTTAGCCTCACTTATCTAGTTGATCTGTGTATTACACAAGTGCTTCACACTCGATCAATATTTCCAAAAGGAATGTAGGGTGGGAAATGGCATCAGGAAGAAATAACAGGATCTTGGCCATCTCTATCCCATCCAAGCTATAACACTGGGGTTTGTTATAAGTTTAATGGCATCAGGAAGAAATAATAGAATCTTGTCCATCTCTATCCCTTCCAAGCTATAACACTGGGGTTTGTTATAAATTTCTTCTTGTCCTTCCACCACTGCTTATAAAGTCTGAAGTTCCATGACACTCTTCCCCTTACCATAGCCTGGCTTGGAGTTCTCATTCCTGCAGTACATCCTGACCCAAAGACTGCAGGTGGGCGTCGTACAGGCTGTCTCAATCCTGCATACATTTAGCTTGCCTTATTTAGTGTCTCAAGCTTTTGAAAATTTCTCTTGCCAAGATAGAATTTGTAAGAATGGCTTCTCTTGCAAACCAGAAGGTACGGTGTCGCTGCCTTCTGCCTCGGTGGCCACGGGAGCTTTAAGTCCACCCCATTTGCTTGGAGCAAATGCTGCTGCTACTCCTGGCTTATTTGTCATTTATGAATCAAGCATGGGATAGTGTAACCTCCATCAATCCTAACTTACGGGATCGGCATGTGATAACACTCTCAACAGCTGTGACTTTATGAAGCACTTATATATTTGCCTTAGCCTAGAAACTGCTGTGTACTTTCTGTGTAGTTCTTGGAGTCTGAACACCGGAACTTGAGGGAACACTATAGGACCTCTTACATGTTAAGAGCCGATATTGTAATCCAGGGCATTAATGGTCACGTTTTCATGGTTTTGCATTATGTTCTGACTTACATTAATATACAGGATGAACATGTGGCTACGGCAGGACCCAGTTGTTTGAGCAACACCCAGGATAGGCTGGAATTAATAGCTTCCTCCAAATAAAGCTGACTCAGCCCAAGGCAAGATATTTCCACTAACTTTCAGCCTCCAGGATGCTAGCCTATCAGGATGTCCATGTAACAATGTGACCTAATTGATGTTTGCCTGTTACTAGAGTTGTCAAGACAGATCCACGTGAAATCTAACCTGAGTCAGATTAAAGATGTGATGAAGCACAGTGATTAATGCAAATCAATAATCAAAATGTGTGTATGTGTTGTCATTTGCTGGATATATTCATGTGTACACTGAAAGACACTTTACAAGTGGCATGAAAACCTACACTTTTAGAAAAGGTGTCATATCTTCACAGTGTAGTCTCAAAGTCAGTATTTACTTTCAATTTGAAAAATTTAAGAATATCAGCATATATATACTATATATGGTATATTATATATGATATATGATATATGATATATTATAATCAGTTGACCATAGTCCAATTCCTATTATTTTAATAACATCCGTGACCACAGGAAAGATTATCTCATCACAGGAAAGATTGAGTAATACATATTTTTATATCAGAATTTAGAGAACAGTTGCTTCAGTCTCCCAGGGTAACCTGAACTTCTCCTTTTTCATTGTTATTTTAATTTCCTCTTATCACTTTTGTCATGTTTTATCCCTCATCAACCTTTCTGTCTGGAGTGTAGGATCCTCTGTGGGTGAAGCTACTGCTACCTCTAGTGCCAAGCAGATGCCCAGACTGGATGTGAGGAGGGGCTGAGCTAATGATTTCTCCAGGGCCATCTTGATCTCCACCAACAGACCTACGTTACCTAAAGTTGTATTCAAGTTTATATCTGCTTTTTCTTGAAAGTGTGTTGTCTTTACCACAGAAGTCTTATCTGGAATGCTTTCCATTCAAAATACATGTAATGTGATCATTTTAAAGTGCAGTTTATAAAACATCTCTTCCACTTAGTGTTTCTCCCACAACAGTATGCCTCAACTCTTTTGAACACTTACGTAATTTCATAGCAACATAATTAAAACGTGTTAAGATTGTTTGGGCTAAAAAGTGTTTAAGTGTTTTGATATACAGTTTAGTCTAATCTGTATTTAATATCATGTACGTTAAAATGCATCCCATAATAAAGTACAATCTTTACTCACTAGACACTAAAAGTATGGGCCTGGGGACATGGCTCAGTGGATAAAACACTTGCTCAGCTAGCGTGAGATCCAGATATCGGATCCCAAGCCCCATGTAACTTATAAGTGGGTGGCAGTACATCTGTAATTCCAGCAACTGGTAGGTGGAGGGGAAGGATCCTCAAGGCATGCTGTCTGGCTAGACTAGCTGGATCAGTGAACTCCGGGTTCAACTGATATACCCTGCCTCAGTCAATGAGGTGGAGAACAGCTGAGAATGCTACCCAACATCAGCCTCAGTCCTTCACACACACACACCCCACGGTCATGCAAACATGCACACACAGGCACGAACACCACACACACATAGACATGCAAGAAACAGAAAATGAAACTATCCCGAGCTGATGCCTGTCATACTGAAAACACGAGCTGGTAAGCATTGACTCTGTCCAGTGCATGTTAACAGTGCCACACGCTCATGCTCCTTCTCAAAAGTGACAAAAGCCTGTCACGTCCTGTTCGGATGCAGTACCCCACTACATGCGATTATTGCAAACTGAAACCGTCAGGCCTTAAAAGAGACCTTTTAATTTTTTTTTTCTTCCTCACATCATCAGTATGTCAGGAGAGAGGCTGACACCCTGAGCCCCTGGCCTCGCATGGCAATCATGCCTTGTACAGCTATGGCACCAAATGGTGTGTCCCTGGTCCCCAGTGCAATGACACCTACGAGTCACACCCACATAGTCCAGGACGAAGTACTGCATCCACCCAGAGCTCACAGGGGGAGGAACACCAAGGGGGAGGTACCTGGTTAACAGAAGCCTCTGTATTAGCCACAGGTGAAGGGGAGCGACAGGCAGGTGGAGAGGAAATCTCACTGTTGGTTCCCTCCTCCCCAGACTCTTCAGTGACAGGTGACAGCAAAGTGTGACAGCGACCTGCAGTCATCTGCCACGCAAAATGCAGCCCAGAGGACATGAAAATCAGTTAGCTATGTTAATAGCACCATCCCTGGACAGACACGGGTCAAAACAGATCGTTATTTAACCTGGGTTGGAATGACCGGGACTCTCGTTTACAAATTAATTCTCTGTTAGTATTTTAAAGTTTTGTGTTCAAGTGCAATGGTGCTTAAAGCAGCAGAGGTGGGTGGGTGCCTAACAAACACATTGGAGCGTTCTGCTGCACTAATTAAAAAGTTCTTTAAATATTTTTATTGAATGTGTTTGTGCCTTTATATATAACTAGAAAAAAAATGATATGCATCATAGAAACAAAAAAAGGGGGGGTCTATGAAATAAAAGTCTTTTGTGGCCACTCAAATTCCAAATAGCCTACAGGAGATAAATGTGTCTAAAGTCACATATTGCCACACGGGTGTAAGCAGGGTCATATGTTCCTGGAAACACGGCCTGTATGAGAAAAAGTACCCAGCACCAGGTAACACTGTCGTGTGCAAACCGCTCAATGCATGTTAGATATGAAATGCACAAGGAAACCGATAATAAAAAAAAATGAAATGATAAAACAGAGATCAGTCCAAAACTAAACTTTCAATTTTGCACTCGGCAAAATTTTTCCCTAGACTCATTTTTCCTCTACATTTCACTAATCATTTGCCAAGGAGCACATGCAAGTACATAGTCAGCCAGACAGCTTGGAAACACAACTAAATATACTCACGATGATGATTCTCCCATTCTCCAGAAAACTAGACCACAGTGCAAAGGAATTTTTTTTTTTTTTAATTTTTAAATGAAGCTCAGAGCCCGACTGTATTATTGGAACCTTGCCAATGAACGAAGAGTAGTTCTCAGGCAGGGGAATGCCAAGTCTCAAGCAAATCGCTTTTGAGCTGTCACTGTTTACGGTATCAAAGATTGGCTCTGGGCCCAGCGAGTTAAAGAGACTGCACCTTAATCCGAATCTGCAAGGTCTTACGAAAGGCTTACTGGGGCCACCAGCCAGGCTCCAGTGCAGAGGGCAAAAACCCCCGGGATCCACGGACTTGTTCTTACCATGACCACAGAGGGGTGGGCCGATGGCACGGGGAGGAGCTCCCTGTCCAGGTCCTCTGTCCCTTCCGCCAGCCCCTCGACCTCGGTCACTGTCCACAGCATGGTGGCGTGCTTGGCCTTCATGGTCAGCGTCTTGCACTTGGAATTCAGCGAGGCGATCTGCTCCTGGTAGCCCTTGATTTTCTGCGCCAGCTCCTGAGGAAACATGATTCGGCCCCAGTGAGTGTCAGCTCCTCGTCCCCCTCCCCTTCCTCCTCCTCCTCCTCCTCCTCCTCCCTGCCGGCATCAAAAAGAAAACAGTCTGGGCGCACATCTTCCTGCAGCGCCGCCAGCCAGCCAATGAGAGGCGGCGCCCGGCCGGGCCGCGGCTCGCAGGGGCAGGATGTGGGCCTGCAGCTGCCTCCAACATCCAACCCCGCCAGACCCGCACAGCCTCAGCCCGACTGCCCAACCCGGGAAAGGAGGCCACGCCGTGATGGGGCTTCCCCATGGAATCGCGGACTTCCACCTTCAAGATCTGACACCTTCCTTTGAAATACCTGAAGCATCTGAAATGTACCAGATGGTTCACGCCATGGAAATTAGGTCATGTGATGACAAAAATCACACACACAAAAAAATGCAGTGCTCAGCTCTTAGCATATATATATATATATATATATATATATATATATATGTATATATATATAGCCTATCCAAGAGATGACAGCCAGTATAGGTAGGGTTGCAAAGTAAATTGCCGCATCGGTTTTTTGTCACCACAGGAAGGCTTTTTTTGGGGGGGGGGAACAGGGGAGGGCTGTCTGGGAAACCTAGATATTATAAATTACATGCCAATTTTTATGCAGAATTTTTATGCAGACGGACTCCCTAAATAAAGTGGTGCGCGTTCATCAAATTTTCTCATGAACTCAGTTATGCACTGAGCTTTTTAGAGAGCTTTAAAATGCTCCACAAATGTAATGTCTTCTGATTTCACTTGCTCTTGGAAAAAAAACAAAAAAGATTGTGGAATACAGAGGGTTTAACGCTTTTTGGAAGCATCTTCTGGACAGTGCATACCTTTTAAAAAAAAAGATAACTTCAGTTCAACTTTAGGAGCATGATACTAATATTACAGTTATACTTTCTTGCTTGAGTACAAAATATTAAAAATGTGAAGTATTAAAAGCAATGTTTTTGCATCCTTATCAAATTGAAAATATATATATATATATACACATACATATATATATTCTAAAACGTAAAAATCAAACGTCTTATTCTTTTCTCTTCCTTTCATTTGGCTTCTCATGAGAAGCTCTCACTTGGTGCTTTGCACAGAACACGTTCTGTGACTATGAACTAAGCTCCCACAAAAGCCACGCCTATGTTAAAAAAGCCACCAGGCTGATTGACTGATTAGAACTTCATGGAATGTTGCAAATCCAGAGCCAAATCATCACAGGCTGTCTCTAGTCCAGCACATCTCTGTGTCTGGCCTCGCAGCCTGGGACTCTTAGGTAAAACCTTCCAGGATGCATTAACTGGACAGACCCCTGGCTTCTACCAACTTCAAAGCCAAGAATGTCTTCAGATGTCATCTGAAACTTATAGCAAACATGTCCTCGCTTTGCCTTTACCACCTACCTCTTCCTATTAATGTACTTAACATATCTTGATTTGTAACTTTCTTTTGTTTGTAACAGAGAAAACTGTTTCCACACTAGATTATGTAATTCAGGGTGCCTGAATACTTATGCTGAGGCCACTGTCACTTATATTTGGCACAAGAATAAGCTCCTACTCCCTTTGAAGTTGGAAATGTGTTTCTTGTTTTCTTTTTATTTATTTTTATTTATTTATTATTTGAAAGTGACAGACAGAGAGAGAAAGAGGCAGAGAGGAAGAGAGAGAATGGGCACGCCAGGGCCTCCAGCCACTGCAAACGAACTCCAGATGCGTGCGCCCTCTTGTGCATCTGGCTAACGTGGGTCCTGGGGAATGGAGCCTCAAACCGAGGTCCTTAGGTTTCACAGGCAAGCACTTCACTGCTAAGCCATCTCTCCAGCCCTGGAAATGTGTTTTGTGTTAACATGACAAAGACATTAAACCTTTCTCTCTCTCTCTCTGTTTGTAGAGAGACATCTTGCTCTGTAGCTTAATCTGCCATTAAACCTATAGTAATCCTCCTGCCTCAGCACCCTGAGAGCTGCTATAGGTGTGTACCACTACACATCAGTTTCTTTAAGTGATAGTGAGCATATACATTCATGTATACGCACATATACACATGTACAAATATGCACACCATATGTGTATTTTTTGTATTACTGTTTTGTTCCTGCCCCTCCTCAACCAAAACCAAGCAGAAGGGGAGGCAGTCTTGCATAATTCAGCTAACAGTGTAATTTTGGTCTGGATGTGAACAGGAATTTTCACTTTACTACTTTTATTAGTTTTTACTTTTTATTTAGAGAGAGTGAGTAAGTGAGAGAGAATTGGCACACCAGGGCCTCAGCCACTGCAACCGAACTCCAGACACATTCACGAACTAGTGGGCACGTGCAATATTTTGCTTGTCTTACCTTTATGTGTCTGGCTTATATGGGATCTGGAGAGTCAAACATGGGTCATTAAGCTTTGCAGGCAAGCGCCTTAACCGCTAAGCCATCTTTCCAGCTTGAGAACAGGATTTTTTTAAATCAAGGATTCAAAAACTAGAATTCATTGTTTCTTTACACCTGAGGCTGCAAATACTTAATTGAACCTAATGGGTCTTTCAAAACTGCTGCTTTTTACATGGAGACTGGTGGTTGGCACATGGGCACGTGCTCAAGAAATGAGTTCATTATACTTAGTTACCATGTGATATGCAGGTCATCTACCAGCTTACAAGACTCTGGACTCAAGGAGTTGAAATGGCTTAGTGACTTGTCCCATAAAAGAAACAGTGAGGAAGCTAGAGTTACTGCCTTGGCCCATAAGAGTAAGTGAAGAAGGTAGGAAAGTCCACAGGGTTGGCCTTGTCCACCTCTAACCAGATGCCTGATCACAGGCCCCTGCTGCAGTGGCCTGCCCAGCTCTAGTCACCGCTTCAAGTGTCTTCGGTTTGCTTGGTTTATGAGAGTTTTCATCTCAAAGTCAACCCTCATGACCCCAGGACTTTATTCCATAAAACCTGCTTGCATCTCATGACTTTTATGCCAACCTGTTCAAAATATAAACATATGCACACTTTAATTTGTACTAGGTATGTTTTGCATATATGCATGCATGTTCATATGCGTGTGAGTGGATATGTGTGTGTTTGGTGTGCATGGTCATGGGTGCATGTGGAGGCCAGAGGACAACCTTGGTGTCATCCTGAGGAACATCATCTACCTGTTTTTGAGAAGGGGTCTCTCATTGGCCTGGAGGTTACAATACATGCTTAGGTGCCAGCAAGCCCCAGGGATCCTCCTGCCACCACCTCCCCACACTGGGAATCTTGATGCCTGCAAGCAGGCCCAGTACCCAATATTTTTGCATAGTTATGGGCCATCAGATTTAGTTCTTCATCCTTATGAGGCAAGTATTTTATCCACTGAACTCTTTCCCCAACCCTGGACTAAGTATTTGTAAAAATGATTATTATGCCAGGCGTAGGGGCACATGCCTTTAATCCCACCACTCAGGAGGCAGAGGTAGGAGGATCACCATGAGTTTGAGGCCACCCTGAGACTGTATAGTGAGTTCCAGGTGATTCTGGGCTCGAGTGAGACCCTACCTCGTAAAACAAAAAACAAACAAAAAAATGATGATTTTTATAACAGTGGGGATTTGGGGGACAGTGGGCTCTCCAAGGCAAACAGCTTTCTGAATCTCAGAGTGGTACTTCTATGTCAGACAGAAAGCAAAGAAGTTGAATATTCTATTCTATGACTTAAAAGTAACAGGATTGTTTTTCAAATAAAATGCAACTTGTGAAAAAATTCAAAAGATATTATGAGTATGCCCCATAACTCATTCACACCAAAACCAGACTCAGCTAAAAACTGAAATTCAACTGAAAGGCAGAACATACAGGAAATTACCCGCATCCTGATTTTTACGTTATTACCCATCGAGCATTGCCTCTGCTAGGCACTTCCCTTCCTGTGTTTGTTTAATCTGTACGGTGAACCTTGAACAGGATGACATCACTACTTGCCTGCAAAGTGTTCCAAATCATGTGATGAAACAAGCAGACGTCTACGTGGGGACTCAGAAGTGTGAGGAGAAAACGTGAGGCGATGAGCAGCACACTGACCTGGGGGCCCGGAAGTTTCTGCAGAGCGCTGGCTCTGTGACCTTGGCAGCGTCCTTTCTTTTCCTAGACCACCTTCCCCTTTGCACAGTGATGCAGCCCAAGCAAGTTCTGGTACCGTGCAAAAATCATGGAATTTGGAGCTAACAGTGCTGGATTCAACCAGTTCATTGGTTTTCTAATAATATTGTATTTATTTATTTACAAGCAGAGTAAGATAGAAGGGGGTGCGGGGGATGGGCCTCTAGCCACTGCAAACTCCAGATGCAGGCGTCACTTTTTGCATCTGGCTTTATGTGGGCACTGGGGAATCGAACCGGGGTCATTAGGCTTTGCAGGCAAGTGCCTTAACAGCTGAACCATCTCTCCAGCCCCCATAACTAGATTTAGGTGCTCAGGAAGTCACTGTGTGAAAAAATAGTTTTCTTAGTGATAAGAAGGAGATTATAGGTTGGACATAGCTGCATTGACCCATAATTTTAGTGCTTTTAAGGCTCAGGCAGGAGTATCTGAAGTTTGTAACTAGTTTGAGTTATATAGACCCTATCTGAAGAATAAAAGAAAGATTACATAACAACTATTCTTCACAGGATTAATGTAAAAAGAGGTGTTATTTACAAAATAAAAAATATAACCTTGCAAAGGGGAAAGTGGGTGGGGGAGAGAATTACCATGGTTTATTGTCTATAACTATGGAAGTTGTCAATAAAAAAATACTAAGAGGGCTGAAGAGATGCCTTAGTGGTTAAGCGCTTGCTTGTGAAGCCTAAGGACCCCAGTTCGAGGCTCCATTCCCCAGAACCCATGTAAGCCAGATGCACAAGGTGGTGCATGCATCTGGAGTTCGTTTGCAGTGGCTGGAGGCCCTGGTATGCCCATTCTCTCTCTCTCTCTAACTCTGCCTCTTTCTCTGTCTGTCGCTCTCAAATAAATAAATAAAAACAAACAAAAAACTTTAAATACTAAGAAAATATTTATATCATAATAGAAGAATTGTGGAAATAAAATTTTCATCTTTTGAAATAGGAGTGAAAATGTTTTATGGCAAATATGTAGCATGTAGTCCAAATATAAACAGGATTTTCAAAAGCCAGTACACCTTATCAAGAATCCATAGGAGAGGGCTGGAGACATGGCTTAGCGGTTAAGCGCTTGCCTGTGAAGTCTAAAGACCCCAGTTCAAGGCCCGATTCCCTAGGACCCACTTTAGCCAGATGAACAAGGGGGCGCATGCATCTGGAGTTCGTTTGCAGTGGCTGGAGGCCCTGGTGCACCCATTCTCTCTCTCTCTCTCTCTCCTCTCTCTCTCTCTCTCTGCCTCTTTCTCTCTCTGTCACTCTCAAATAAATAAATAAAAATAAAAAACCATAGGAGAAATAATTAACAGATATCAATAGTTGCAGAAGTAAGTGTAAATGGGATATTTATTTATTTTGGAAAATATATGTAAATGGAAGTCATTGGTGTATTAGGTCAAGAATTCTAGCAGGGTTGGTGAGATCTTCCATGCTTAAAGAGAATTTTTCATTTTCTGGGAACTTTATTATCATATTTGGTTCAAAAAAATTGTTCTCATGACAAAGTTAAAACAGAGCAGATGGCAGGATAAACCAAATGTCTATCCTTGGCACAAAGAAGTAAGACACCTCCTTCCAAGTCACCTACTAAACTTCATGGTGCTAAGAACCAGCCCCCAGGAAAAGAGTAAACTGGATCAAGTAGGGATTGGCAGGCCAGGAAAGGAGACTCAGCTGAGTGCCACCCCAGGGCTCTGCCCTCTGAGCTCAGGTAGGTTCAAGGGGTGCCTGAGGTCAAGGTCACCAGTTATCAAGGGGCCAAGAAGAAGGAGGCCCAGTTAAAGATGGGCAGAGATACTGACAATTCCCATTTAACAATTAGCAAAGCAAATTCCATAGGCCATTCCTGATTTTAGAGGAAGAACTGAAATTGCTGATAGATGAAAGGAGGAGTGATTTCCTTTTTTCATGTGAAATGCTTCTAAAAAATATTTTATTTATTTATTCTATAGATAATAAAGAGGCAGAGAGAAGAGAGAGTGGGCGTGCCAGGGCCTCTAGCCACTGCAAATGAGCTCAAGATGCATGTGCCACCTTGTATATCTAGCTTATGTGGATACTGGGGAATGGAACTTGGGTCTTTTGGCTTGGCAGGCAAGTGCCTTTACTGCTAAGCCAACTCTCCAGCCCATGAAATTCTCTTTTGTTTTCAAGAAGTAAAGGAATCCTTCATAGATCTGAGCATCATTGTTTCTTGTAAGCATTTTTAACAGTTTTTTTTTTTTTTTTTTGGTTTTTTGAGGTAGGGTCTCACTCTAGCTCAGACTGGCCTGGAATGTACTATGCAGTCTCAGGGTGGTCTCGAACTCACAGCGATCCTCCTACCGCTGCCTCCCGAGTGCTAGGATTAAAGGCGTGTGCCACCATGCGCGGCTTTAACAAATTTTTATTTATTTATTTATTTATTTATTTATTTATTTATTTATTTATTTGTGTGTGTATGTGCACTCGGGCGTGCATGGGGGTGCCAGGGCCTCTTACTGCTGGGAATGAGTGCCAGAAGCTTGTGCCATTCCTGGCATCCTGCTTCAGTGGTGGCTTGAGAATTGAAGCTGGGCTAGCAGGCTTTGTAAGCAAGCACCTTGAACCACTGAGCCATCTTGCCAGCCACCTTTATTGTCAGCTTTACAATCAGGAACTGCGTGGCACATGTGGACTAACTGTTTATGGTATTAACTGTTTGGGGGTGTAGGATAGAATCAGTCTATCCTGGCTGAGATGTGTCTCACACAACTCGTAAAGAGGCTGTGGGATGTTTGGGAAGACTCACGTAACTGCACCAGCAAAGGCTACCTTCAAAATGCAAAGAATGCCAAGGGTTTGCCCAGGAGCCGAGCAAGACGAAAAGTAAAAATTCTTTTCTTGTCTTCCAGCTCCTCCCATGGTGGCTCTGACCAGCCCCTGGTCTCACCTCGTGCCGAGAAATCTGCGCCCGCAGCTCCTGGATGTTGCTGGTGGCCACGGGCTTGTCGGCGATCTCCCTGTGAGCGCCCTCTATCAGCTGCTGTAGCTGCTTCATCTCTTGCTCACAGTGCTCATACTGCACCACGGCCTCCTTTGAAGAGAAAAAGAAAGAAGATGCGATTTGCTTGCTGTGTCCGTAACAGGGTCAGTGACTGTTGCACCCGACCTGCCATCCTCCCTCCCCATCTCCCCGTGTATCTAGGAAATCGAGAAGCAATGGGTAAAACCCACAGATGGTTCAAAGTCTCAGACTTTCACGTAGGAACATCATGGTTGAGCTGTGGACGTATCATCATAGATAGGGGAGGGCCTCGCACGATCCCACTCCTCCCAGAGTAGCTAGAGGCAGCTGATGGCTGCTGGGAGAAGACAAGTTATATTCTTGGAGTAACCACTGCTAAGTTGCCCATATTCCAGCAAATACCTCCTATCCATGCTCATGCAAGCAACCCGGGCTTAAGTCAGTGGGTCACAAAGCAAAACAAAACAAAGGACCTGAAAATAGGAAAGGGGTTTGTTGGGAAGAATGGGTTTAATAGTGGGAGGGGAGAGGGATAAGTGAGGGTAGCATGATTAAAACACATTATTTGTGCGTATGCAATTGTCGAAACATAAAAGTAATATTTTAGAGCTGGAGAATGACTTAGTGGTTAAGGTGCTTGCCTGCGAACCATAAGGACCCAGGTTAGATTCCCCAGAACTCATGAAAGCCAGGTGCACAAGGTGGCGCATGCGCCTGGAGTTCTGTTTGCAGTGGCTATAGGCCTAGTGTGCTCTCTCTCTCTCTCTCTCTCTCTCTCTCTCTCTCTCTCTCTCCCTCTTTCTCTTTCTCTCTCAAATAAATAAAATACTTTTTAAGATTTAAAATGAAGTAACATTTTAAAACAGAAGGAAGGCTTTCTGTCCAAACATTGTAATGGAATTTCTGGTGAATGGCTAGAATTTCACCTCTTCTCCCTGCTCACATTGTCCTGAAGATGAAAGGTAATGGCCAGAAAGCAGAAGAAATATTTCTTCCTTCATATAAAAAATGCTGAATGAGCCAGGCATGGTGGCACATGCCTTTCATGCTAGCACTCGGGAGGCAGAGGTAGGAGGATCGCCGTGAGTTCAAGGCCACCCTGAAACTACATAGTGAATTCCAGGTCAGCCTGGGCTGAAGTGAGACCCTGCCTCAAAAAACAAACAAACAAACAAAATGCTAAATGAGGCAGGCATTGTGGCACATGCCTTTAAACCCAGCACTTGAAAGCCTGAGGTAGAAGGACTGCTATGTGTTTGAGGTCAGCCTGAACTACAGAGTGAATTCTAGGTCAGTCTGGGCTAGAGTGAGACCTTGCCTTGGAAAAATAAAATAAAATAAATTAAAACATTAAAAAAACTTAAAATGCTGAATAAAATATTTGACACACAAACAAGAATGGAAATAGGGGATAAAATACAATTATGCATGATTTGTGGCCTCTGGAACTTAGTATCTAGAACATGACATGATAACACAAAGAGCAATAAGAGTTGCTAACTTGTGCTCTTGTGACTTTAATGTGGTGGATTTCATGATAAAGGAGGTAACTATTATTTGGAAGGAGTTATAGAATAAATACAGTGTGATTTCTTCATGGAGATACTTTCTCTCTTACTAGGTAAAGAGATCAAGAATTAATGCTTTGGCATATGTCTCTCAGGCCAGAAAATGTCTTTAATGTATCAGTGAACTGAATGAAATATGAACTAGTTCTATCATATAGAACAGTATGCCAATATCCTTAAGTTCTAGATTACTTTCAGGCAAATAAAAGACAGAAAAATATAGGCTTGAATACAAAATTATCCTATACAAGTCATTCTTTATATATATTAAAAGAATGTCAACCAAAAGATAGTTTTCACTAAAGGATATTTTTGTAGAGAGCTTTCCCCAGGCTTTTTGTGGGTGATGCAAATGACAGCATTTTAATCTCTTGATTTATATAAGCACAACAGTCTGTCAGATTTAGCGCGCTGGGTGCGTTTGGATGGCTGAGCCCACACAATGCCAAGAAAAGCAGCCGGTGAGTCATCGGCGCTGGCTGCCCTGGCATGGGCTCTGCTGGCAGAGCCGGGTGCATAGCTACACCTGCCTGCATGATGTTGCATTGCTGGATGGCCGTGTGCTGCAGCCGGCTGGCTTCCTCCTGCAGCCGCAGGGCTGCGTGGCACAGGGGCAGGCTGGCGACCACGTCCTCGGGGATCCGGAGAGCGCTCTGACACACCTGCACGGCTTGCACCTTGGGCTTCAGCGACTCCACCTCACACAGCAAGTGCTGCAAGGACGACGTCACAGTTGAAGGCTTTCACGCTTCCACACATGCATTACATAAGAAAAAGACACTGAACTGTCCTAGCACATGGGTCCAGCCTCTTGTCGTAGCAGACTGATATTAGATAGAAGGCTTGCACTTGAGAACTCTGCAGGTATTACAAAAGAAAAATCACACCCACACCCACCCACCCACACACCCACCCATACACACACACACACACACAAATCGCATAATGTTTTAAGTAAGTTTACAAGTCTATGTCGGCCTAAATTCATAGGTATCCTTGGTCCATGGGCCACGGACCAGATACACCTGGAACATTTTGCAAGGAATGTACTGTTTTAATTTATTTTTGTTTATTTGACAGAGAGAAAGAAAGGGAGAGAGAGAGAGAATGGACACGCCAGGGCCTCCAGCCACTGCAAACAAACTCCAGACGTGTGTGCCCCCTTGTGCATCTGGCTTACATGCGTCCTGGGGAATCGAACCTGGGTCCTTTGGCTTTGCAGACAAATGCCTTAACAGCTAAGCCATCCCCCCAGCCCCCAAGGAATGTATTTTTAAATCATCCATCAATAATAATTCTAATACTGAACTGAGGGCTGAAGAAATGGCTCAGCAATTAAAGGTACTTGCTTGCAAAGCCTGATGGCCCTGGGTTCGATTCCCCAGTGCCCATGGAAATCCAGATACACAAAGAAGTGCATGCATCTGCAGGTCCTTTGCAGTGGCAGGAGCTCCAGTGTACCTGGTCTCATTCATTATCTTGTTCTCTCTCCCCGCCCCCACCCTCGGTGTCTTTATTCTTGCAAATAAATACTTGATAAAATATTTTTAGGAGATTATTACTGGATTTAGAAAGCATTTTCCCTTGATGTGCTATTCCTAAAACATCGGTTCCCAGCCCCGCATGCGAAATGCTTCTGCTTACCTGTCGGTGAGACAGCTGCTCCTTGAGACTGAGGCGTCCAACTTCCGAGGAAGTCAGGGAGGCCTGGGCTTGTTCTAAAGCGGCTTGAAGGTTTCTCAGCTCAGCTTCAAATTTTTTCATATCCTAGAGAACAAAAGTCACCTGACGACTACTGTATTGAAGTTGAAGTTCAAAATGATAGGCGTAGCATAGTACCACGGTGAAGAGTGCATCCCACCACAGGGCACGTTCTCACACTCACTCTTCCTAGCAGCAATGCCATTTTCTCTTAACTTTAGTGTTCTTTTATGTTTAATTTAGTTAATTGTTATTAGTATTATTATTTTTACCTTTGCTGCATCTTGGAGACTCTGCAAACGAACTCGGACCATCTGCCGCAACCCTTCAGTCTCCCGTCCCAGTTCTGCCACTTGCCGGGACATCTTTTCTGTGTGGTACACGCTCGTGAGACACTGTAGTTTCTCCGCCATGGCTTCTAGATCACTGTCAATCTCTTCAGCTTCTTCCAGCAGGGTCTGGAGTGGAAAGACAATATTCAAGAAAGGCGTAGGTAGGAGAGGCAAACACAGCAGGTTCAGGGCGGCATGAAGAGCAGCAGACTGGTGAAGGAGCAAGGAGGACCGGGCTGCAGTTCGGGCCTCGCATGTGCGTGCTGCATGTTCCTATGTGCATGTTCACGTGCCCTTCGCATCCCTGTGCATCCCTTAGTGGCTACATAGCATGACTGCTTTTTCACAACATGATGGTTTGAATACAAAATGTCCCCCACAGCCCCTGGAGTTTGTGATTTCAGCCTTCTCCTTGGTCCACAGCTCGGGAGCTCTTAAGAGGGGAGCCTTGCTGCAGGAGGTGTGTCACCAGGGGTTGACTTGGGGTTGATTAGTCTAGCCCTGCTGGTGCTGAGAGCTAGCTAACATCAGCCGTTCTCCCTGTTTTGGGTGCTTGATAAACTGACCCAGCTTCATCCACCATGATGCAGCTTCCCTCCAAAACTGTAAGCCTGGGATAAATCCTTTCCTCCCACAAGCTGCTTCTGGTCTGGTGTTTTATCCCAGCAATGAGGAGGTCACTGCTAGACACAGAGAAAACAAATCACAGCACAGGAGCTTTCATGGCTTGCTGCAGCTGGATGTTACTGGGCACAGGGCTATTGAATTTGTGCTTCGCCAGCCCCAGACTGCCTCCCCATGAGAGTCAGGACGCGAGAATTCCAATCATGGTGATGTTCGGACACAAGGTCTGTCTCGATCATGTCTCTAGGCTTGCCTTAGCCTGTATTTAAACTAAACACGAACTTCTTGATTTCCTTATTCTATAGCTGAGATTTACATTCTCAAACTCAAATCAAAAAAATAAGGCAAGGGCATTGCAGAGAAATAAAGCCTTCGAGTGTTTGTGTTAAGATGAGGAGGGAGAAATTACTTGGAAGAGAAGCACAGCCCTGGCATGCAGTCTGTACCACCCGTGAGAGTACCAGTACAAGTACACAGTCAGTGCATGCAAGTGAATGCGCCCAAGTGGCTATGGCATGAAATGGAGAATGAAGGGGAAGACAAGTAGTCCAGCATGATGCAGGAGAGAGAGGGGACACCTTGCGGGAAGGTTGAGTGAAGGCACACGGAAGAGTGGACGTTAGTTAGTATGTTACAGATGGGGAAGATGGGAAAGGCATTTATTTCACAGGGAGAAAACAACAGCAGCAGGGGAAAAGGGAATGTGAAGCTGGGGAGATGTCTGCTGAGTAAAACAAACATAGAATGGGATATTACTTTAGGGAATAGACTCTTTAAAGAAACGAAGAAATGAAGGATTTTTTTTTTCTTCTTCTGCTCACAATGAATGTAATATGTTTAAACTACAAAAAAAATAGATGATTAGAAACTATTGAAAATATAAGAAAGAAACATAAGATATCCTGCTGGTACATTCTGACATGTTTTAGTCAATTAAGGTCATAACACACTAAGGTATTACCATGATGCTTTTGCACTGAAATTAGAACACATGGATTTTCTTTCTATGCACTCTTCTGGATGAATACTGGGAGTTTTCATTCTTGAGGGAGACACATGAGGATCCCCCAAAACTGTATCTACATGCTGAGTCTCCTCCCCAAAGTCTGTGCAGATCTCTCACGCCCCGCCCCGGCCGCAGTGCAGACAATCCACTTAGCTGGCCAATTTGTAAACACCTGGCAATTAGCCTTGGTAGTAATATCCAAGAAAGGGACTTCTAGCTTTCCAGTTTCTATTGATCTTGTGATCCATCGTCAAAGGCAGACCTCGTTCTCCGCTGTCATACGGAAACCATGCCTCCCGCTGGTTTAGGCAGCAATCCGCTTCCACGGGCTGCGATGGTAACTTCATCAAACTCCACTCCGAACTTCTCACTTGGAGGCAGAGTATTTGTCAAAGGCTCCCTCCACGGTGATTTCTGGATGAAGCCCACGTTCCCAAAGGGTTTATCGTCTGTGTTCTTCTTATCTCTTGGCTCTTAATGCCTGTCTCTTTCCAGCTTTCCAGGGTTACTGAATTAGCATCCAGCACTCAAGCTGCCAGGATTCCCACAGTGTCGTGTGTTTTGTCTGAAATACGAGTAGTCCGTGGTGTTCAGGACTTGTTCAGTATCACCTTCTCCGTCCACCTCAGCCAAGGAGTCCAGGTCGAGAATGCTCTGTGGTTCCTGCAGCACCCCAAATCCACCCTCTCTTCACTTCCCCGCTGTCATGTAATTCCCTCCTTTCTCTCTGCCCTTCTTCTATCCTGTCATCTCCATGGAAGCAGGAGCCAGGGGTATTCTTTTCATCCTAGATGCTTTGCAAAATTTCTGGATCAGGAAAGTACTATATAATTGATTGTTAGATAAACTAAGTGTAGGAGCTATTATTTAAAAGACCTTCATTGGCCAAGCATGGTAGCACACGCCTTTAATCCCAGCATGTGGGAGGCCGAGGTAGGAGGATTGCTATGAGTTCAAGGCCAGCCTAAGACTACACAGTGAATTATAGGTCAGCCTGGGCCACACTGAGACTCTCCCTCAAAAAAAAAAATAATAATCAGGGATGGGCCTAGTGGTGCACTCCTTTAATCCCAGCACTTGGGAGGCAGAGTTAGGAGGATTTCCATGAGTTCGAGGCTACCCTGAGACTACATAGTGAATTCCAGGTCAGCCTGAGCTAGAGCAAGACCATACCTCAAAGAAACAAAAACATATATTAATCATAATTTTACATTTTTTTTTCTATTTTCCTGAAATTTGTATTTCTGTATTTTTAAAGAGCATTGGTATGCTTTCATTATTGACAATCAATGTTAGCACGTCTTGTCTGTTAGTAAAGTATATCACATAGCAAATGATCAGTTGTTTAAGAAACATATCTTGGGAGGAGTGTGTGAAATTGAGTACAGGAAGATGGTTATGGATACAGGGAAAGAAAACAGGACCAGGAAGGAGAAAAAAAAAAATCTATCTAGAACACTGTCAAGTGGAACCAGTTGGAAAAGGGGGATGAGCTGAAAAGCTAAGTGCATAGATATGAAAATCTAGAATACCTGAGGATGTTTATGTAACCTAACTAAAAGCTGGTAGATACTTTATTGTAAAATAGCTAGCCTCTTACATTATCTGTACCTACATCTAATTCAACTCAAGGTACAAAATGTTGAAATGTTTTCTGAATAATAAGACCAAAAGAAAGGGAATATTTTTGTCACATAACTTCGGAGGAAATGAGGCAACATGGCCGTCACGTGATGCCGACTTATTGTCTGCCCAGCTGCCTCCAGCCTCCTGAGGAGGCCACATGACTGAGCCTTGGCAACTGCTTAGAGGAAGAAGGTGAGAGAACTCCTCAGACAACCAGCATGGGCCAGAGGTTTGCACAAATGAGAAAGTGATAGATGGATCTCATCTGCTTCCCTGTCTGCAGATAAGAAGACAGAATTATTAAGAGACAGCATATCTTGCTACAAGTCAGGCCGTCCCAAGGGGCAGTGTCTGGCCTTCTCCAGGTCTGTGTGGGCCTCTCCACCGACTTCCCTCCATGGGGAAGAACGTCCTACACGCAGTTGCCTCAAAGAAACTGTCAACAGTAACCGAAACCCTGGAAGTACAGTGCGGTGGATGGCTTCTTAGTCTCTGGGAAAGAGTTTATTTATCCTGGGGAAAATAGAGGGAGTTCATTTATACACAATCTCTGGATCGCTTCCAGGTTAACTTCTTCCTGTCAAACCATAATACTTAGCAATGTTAAATCTGGTCCCTATAACATTTTCAGTTTAGCCAGTTAAATCAAATAAACGGCTCTCTGTTACTCTGTGAAAACTTTTTCTAAAATTACCTGATGCAATATGCACTGTTCCCGAAGTTGGCTTGCAGAATTCCACACAATATTTCCATGCACCAAGATTTTGGCTTTCTCCATCCACTTCGAAACTGACCCAAGCATGCCACTGTATTCTTCTAAATGAGAAGCCGCCTAGAGGATCAAGAATTTTTAGATAATACATTATCTGAAATAATAACTATCAATTTATGTGTGTGTGTGACAAAGAGAGAGAGAGCAGGCCATGGTCTTCAGCCTCTAGAAATGCATGCCAGATGTTTGCAATGCTTTCTGCATCGGGCTTTGCTTGGGTACAGGGTTCAGGGGATTCGAACCTAAGTAAAAAAGGCTTTAACTGCTGAGCCATCTTGCTAACCCCAGCAGTCAATCTTCAATCTATCTCTCTGGCTATAATAACCTAGGGTGTGGTTCTTGTATCTAGGATATTGAAGGTGATCAGGAAGTCATTTGCCTGTTGAAAATATGTCAAAGTTTATTCAGTAACTTTAGGGTAAAATCCATGTTCTTAACATGCTTGAATTATGTCTCTACCTAATTCTCCATTCTCATTTTACCCTTCTATCTACTTCCCTTCTGCCCTTTCTATATCATACTGGACAATACCCTTCTATCTAGTTCCTCCTGTCCTTTCCACATCCCACTTGATAGAGGACATAGCAGGCTAGGATTATAGCATGCCAGCTTCCAACACTGTACTTCACTGAACAGCAACTCCCAAGCTGTGTGAGGTGCTGCATGCCTGTAATCCCAGCTCTCCCATGGCCAAGGCAGGAGAATCAGGAGTTCAAGGCCACTCTAGGCTACAATAGCAAGTCTGAGGCCAGCCTGGGCTACATGAGACCCTATTTCCAAAGCCAAATCAAAAACAAACAAAAGCCAACTTTTCATTTTATCTTGGTTCTGATTATAGATTACATTAGTAGTAGATCTGTAACTAAGCTAGAATTACATAATCAAGAATTATCAGGGATATGCTACATATATATAGTAGGTAAGTACACACACACACACACACAACTTTCGTCTACTTGAATTTGTCCAGAACTAAATTTAAACACCTCATTAGTACATGGTTATTCATTTACAAATATTTCTCCATCTTATGAAAAAAAAAAATCTATCCCAAAGTTCATGTGGGTGAACCTTGGAATTTCTGCCATGGCACATGTTGGTTCCTGGCTGTGGTGCATACCTGATTGAGTTTAGACAGCCGATTCTCAGCCTGCCTCATGGTTTGCTGGTGAAGCTCCATCAGTTTTCCTATTTTCTTAGCCAGTGGCTTGCCCAGTTGGCCACTCTGTTGTGAGAATGCTCGTACAGCTGTGTCTAATTCCATTAACTTCGAGTTGCAGCCATCTAATTCCTCCCCCAGCACCTACACAGTCATCAAAATTCAAGAATGTAAGATTTCAGATGACAAATTTCTCCAGGTTTTCTCGGATCAGAAGCAATAAACTTTAAAATTGTTTGTGCTAGAGAATTGAGAATAATACTTCTGCTACAATTCAGTCATTTCCATTTCTTGGGTTGGAGTGACTTTAGAGTTGTTTCAGAGGACGAAGACTCAAATTTTCCTTCTGCCCCACCCAAGTGGATTAGAGTCACTCAACCCATCAACAGGGTGTCAACGTAAAATGAGCTACTGAAAACATGATTCACTTTGGAATGTGTAAGCTTGTTCTCATAAATCACCAGTTAATCATCCGATACCTTCCTCTGTGTACTTGTGAGTACTGATTTTTGCAGCTCAATGACAATGATAAATTCTGGGTGCTCTTACATCCACAAAATGCCTTAACTGCCTCCGCCTCCTTTTACTGTTGGGTTTCAGTGATGTTTGTTACAAACTTTTTTTTTTTTTTTTTTTTTTTTTGCTTTTTTCTTTTCTTACATCCCCAAACAAAATGTTCCAGAAAAGTAGTCCATTTGGGCACAACCTCTGATTTTCTACTTCCTCTTCCTGCTTACCTTTTGGTCTGCTTTAGCTTGATCTAAGTTGTCAGTTTTGGCTTTCAGCTTAGTGAGAACAGCTGTGAGATCTCTGGCTACTTTCTGAATCTGCCGGCTGAAATCCTGGCTCGTGGCCTTGCTCTGCTCAATTTCACGTACTTTGTCTTGGATCTACAGGATCAAGAACAGTAATATCAGTCAGGGTTACAACTTGGAGAAGAAATGCTAGGTTTCAAACCATGCGGACAGGGACATGAAGCGGCTTCTACAGTGACAGGCTTCGCCAAAAGCCCGCAGCTTTGAAGGCTGCCTTTCTGCTGTTGTCCCAGGAAGAAAACAATCAATGCCTACTCTGTGGGTCATTTATTAAACATTTACAGAAGACTAATGACAGATGCTCTGTAGACCTCTGGATCTGAGCTTCTCCACTTACTCATCTTGTCACTGTGCCACCCAGACTCCTTTAAGCCGTCTTCTTAAAATACAATCACACTCCAAATAGATGGAGGCGGGGGGGGGGGGAGGGATTTGTTTCTAAGCCCCATTTAACAAGTGTCTGTAAGTGATCTGTCAACTCTTTTAAATTTTATTTCGGTTTACCCCGTTTATATGCCCCAAGGCAAGAAATGCATCGAATGAAAAGAAAATTGGAAAAAGATGAGTTAGGACCATGGGGTATAATTCAATGGTAGTTATTGCCTAGCGTGTGGGAGGTCCTGGTTTCCATTCCAAGCAATGCAAATACACACACACACACACACACACACACACACACAAACACACAGAGAGAGAGAGAGAGAGCGAAAGAGAGAGAGAGAGAGACATAGAAGATACATGCATGTGTTGCAGAGGTTTGATTTGATAGCAAACATTGATATATTTGCTTAGAATAAAATGCTGGAAAGTAGCTGTTGCAGGGAAAGCCTGTAGCTGCCATGGTGATGCACCCCTGTAATCACAGCATGTAAGAAGCTGAGGACGAAGAATCACAGACTGAGGGGTTGAGTCTAGCCTGGGCTACATAGGGAGACCCTGACTCAAAAATAAATGACTGAACGAGTAAATACCTAAATACAACAATAAATAACAAGTGGTTTTTTTATATGCATGGAAGATTTTAAGACATCTTTTACAGGGAGGAAACATATCATTAAATGAGTGCCTTTGGCAAAGAAAAAGAAAACTTCAGGCTGGAGAGATGGCTTAACAGTTAAGGTGCATACCTATGAATCCAAAGGACCCAGGTTCGATTCCTCAGTACCCACATAAGCCAGATACACAAGGTAGCGAATGCTACTGGAGTTTGTTTGCAGTGGCTGGAGGCTCTGGCATGCCCATTATCTCTTTCTCTCTCTCTCTCTCTCA
Organism: Dipus sagitta; assembly: GCA_036346955.1. Taxonomy (NCBI): domain Eukaryota; kingdom Metazoa; phylum Chordata; class Mammalia; order Rodentia; family Dipodidae; genus Dipus; species Dipus sagitta. The sequence goes on from CM070778.1 coordinate 126,841,531, forward strand.
AAATAAGTAAATAATCAAAGTATTAAAAATATATTTAAACCAGGCATGGTGGCACACACCTTTCATCCCAGCACTCAGGAGGCAGAGGTAGGAAGATTCACCGTGCGTTCAAGGCCACCCTGAGACTACATAGTGAGTTTCAGGTCAGCCTGGGCTAGAGTGAGAGTGAGACCCTACCTTGAAAATATATATATATATATATATATATATATATATATATATATATATATACATATATGTATTTAAACCAGGTGTGGTGGGATTCACCTTTAATCCTAGCACTTGGGAGGCAGAGGCAGGAGGATTGTTGTGAGTTTGAGGCCATCCTGAGACTACATAGCGAATTCCAGGTATGATGAGACCATACCTTGAAAAAATAAAACAAAACAAAAATTAAAAAACTAAACAACTAACAGAAAATTTAAATTTTAGTTTTAGCCAAGCATGGTGGTGCATGCCTTTAATCCTAGCATTGGTGGGGGGGGGCAAGGTAGGAAAATCATTGTGAGTTCAAAGCCAGCCTGAGACTACATAGTGAATTCCAGGTCAGCCTGAGCTAGAGCAAGATAGCACCTCAAACAAACAAAGAAACAAAAAAGGTCTTTTATAAAAAGATCTGAAGTAGCAGAAAACCTACTCCATGTAGACTAGCTGACAGAAAGCTGGAAAAAGCCATGCTGCATGCAGGTCAATGCGAGAGAGAGAAATCAGCAGTGAAGATACCCAACAGTGGACATTGCAGCCTTATATCTGGCCAGCCAGGCCAAATGAGCCAATGAGTGCAACAGTGGCACGCCTGTTATAGGGGAAACCAACAACCCGCTAATTTGACTGGAAGCCCGCTCCATGGGAGGGAATATATCCCTGATACTGAAAGCCTACAATAGGGGCAGTCATAAGCCCTAGGGGTGTAATGTCTGCTGCTGTCTGGCTAAAAGTATATATTATGCTCACCAAACTACCCAGTAAGCACTTCTCTTAATGTTTATACCCATATATTAATGCTACTCTCACTTTTGGTTAGAGAAGCTTCTCTTTTCAGATGGCAGTGACCTTGGGATGACTCTGAATGCACCATGGTGCTGAGAAGAAGTGACAGAGGAGTGCTCAGCACTGCAATATCTCAATCACAGCTTCCAAGGCTCAGGGTCCATTGCAGAAGAGGTGGCAGAAGAAATGCAAGAGCCAAAGGAAGGGTAGGACTCCTTACAACATGCTCCTCCAGACACAAAATGGCCTGGATATCCATGACCTCACAGAGCTTGACACTACCTACACAAGACCATCATAATAGGAAGAAAAGATCATGACATCAAAATAAAAGAGAGACTGATTGAGATGGGGAAGGGGATATGATGGAGAGTGGAGTTTCAAAGGAGAAAGTAGGGGATGGAGGGAATTACCATGGGATGTTGTTAACAATTATGGAAGTTGTCAAAAAAATAATAAAAATTAAAAAAAATTAAAAATAAATAAAAAAGATCTGAACACTAGCCAAGTCATCCTTTCCAATAGACCTGCAAACGTCTGAGCCCTCAAATCAATCAATTAAACTGAGAATGGCATTCATGAGTTTAGATCAGAATCATGACAGAGCCAAGCTGGACTCTGATGAGATCTTTCAACACTTCATTGAAGAGTCCAACGGTGCAGCACACGCACGTGAATTTTTCTTCTTTCATAATAAATTTTCCATTTCATGAAGTAGGTTAGAATTAGAGTATATTTTCTCTTCATCCCGTGTACTATGGTTTTCCCTAAGCTTTAATGGTTAGCATTCAGCCACCATGACAGTCACGACAATCCATTATGTTTCCACTGACAATGTTGCACGACAGCACTTTCACGACATGGAATTATGTCTTATTTATTTGTTACTCATTTTGGTTTTTCGAGGTAGGGTCTCACTCTAGCCCAGGCTGACCTGGAATTTACTAGGTAATCTCAGGGTGGCCTCAAACACACGGCGATCCTCCTACCACTGCCTCCCGAGTGCTGGGATTAAAGGCGTACGCCACCACGCCCAGCAATTCTGTCCTCTTTATGAGAAACAAAGAAAAATATCTTGGCCTTAGCATCAGAAAGGACCATGCATTTCTTCTTTGAAATGTCTTTTAGGGGCTGGAGAGATGGTTCAGCGGTTAAGGTGCTTGCCTGCAAACCTAATAGCCTGGGTTCAGTTCCCCAATAACCATATAAAGCTAGATGCACAAAGCGGCACATGCATCTGGAGTCCTTTTGCAGTGGATGGAGGCCCCAGTGCACATACATATTCTCTCTCCCTCCTTGAAAATAAATGCAGACAGAGAGAGAGAGAAACCTGGGTATAAGCACCACTCTGCCCATTTGACTCTGCCCATTTGGCTTTACGTGGGCAATGGGAAATCAAACATGGGTCTTTAGATTTTCCAAGCAAGCACCTTAACCACTAAGCCATCTTTCCAGCCTTAAAAATGTTTTGTTTTTTTTTTAAATTAATTTATTTTTTTAAATCCGTAGCCTTGGATTTATTTCTGGTTGTCCTTTCCTCCTCGGGTGTTGGGGAGCCAAGCTAAGGTAAGCCCTTCCTCAGACAGCATGGGCCCACAGCACACACTCATCGTAAGTGCACTGCTGGTTTTGCCTTCTGTCGCCCCTTGAGGGTCCTCTTCCTCAAATGTCTTCACCCATCTACTTCATAGCTTGCTAAAATGCTGGGCTAAAATCACAGCTAGAAGGATGTATCACACTCCAGCTACTCAGTACATGTTTGAACATATGAAATCTGTCTTATTTTTCAAGACATTATTTTATGCATGAGGTGAAGCAGATAAATTATCTTCATTTGTGTTACGGCTGAAGGAAAAAAAATATGTCCCTCGCAGACTCATTTCTGTGATCCCCAACTTCTGGTGCTGTTTTGGGAGGTCATGGAACCATTTAGGCATGGGACGTAGGTGGCAGGCTATTGGCCCAAACAATTCCCCTCCCTTGACTTGTTTCTTTCAGGTACTATGCTGGAGTGGCAAGATAAGACACTCATGCAATGAATGGTCTGACAGCACTGCTCATATCTGTGTTCAATTACATACTAATTGTCTTGTAGGAGGCTATTATTTAACTCTGGATCCAGTCCAATAGCATTTTGAAAAAGCAAGAACTTTTCCACAGAAGTCCCAACCATATAAATTTACCTGGTCATGGATATTTAAGTCCAATGCTACTTCGGCCAGCTGAAGGGATATTTCTGAAGGTAATATCGTATAAAGAGCCGCGTACTTATTCTTCTGTTCTTCTGCCACTTTCTCAATGTTCTGTCGGTGCTTTTTGGCTTCTGTCAGGAGGATCTAAGAATTAAATAAACAAATAAATAAACAAACAAAACAATTCCTGGGAGCTAATAAGAAATATGATTTTCATGGGTACAGAGATAAATCTATTTTATCATTATATGATTAAGTATGGAATAAAAATAAAAATATACCGACTATGATGTTCTCTTTTACAAAGCAGACAAAAATAAAATATTCCTGGGCTGGAGAAGATGGCTTAGTGGTTAAGGCGTTTGCCCGCAAAGCCAAAGGACCTTGGTTCGATTCTCCAGGACACATGTAAGCCAGATGCACAAGGGAGCACATGCCTCTGGAGTTCGTTTGCAGTAGCTGGAGGCCCTGGCATGCTCATTCTCTCTCTTCCTTTCCCTGCCTCTTTCTTTCTTTCTTTCCTTCTTTCTTTCTTTCTTTCTTTCTTTCTTTCTTTCTTTCTTTCTTTCTTTCTCTCTCTCTCTCTCTCTCAAAATAAATAAATAAAAATAAAGTTTAAAAAAATTCCCATGAAGGAATACCTTATACTTACATCATACATACCTAAAAATGTTGGTTCAGAATTACATTAAGTCTAAGCATGATCATGCAGGGCACGTGATTGGTTTTTGTGCCATGGGCAGAGAGAAGGTGGGTGCTTCTGTACCTGCAGTTCCTCCAGCTGAGCATCGACTTCTGTGGTTGGGTTCCCTAGATACTCCTTTGTTTCTCGAACCCAGGACTTGACAGAGTGAATCTGAGCCTCCACCACGTCTCGCTCCTCCAGTTCTCGCTTCACCTGCTTGCCTTGATTCTTCACGCTCTCCTGTATGCTTTGCACAGCAGAGGGCAAGAGCAGAGGCAGGTGTGAGTGACACGAACCCCTCAGACATGACATCATCTCATCAGACGTATAAGAAGGGGGACCCGTGTATCTTTTATGGAAGTAAAGGCATCTCCCTAAAATGGTCAGAGGCCCTTCAATAATGCTGAGGTTCAGTTCAGGTATAACAGAAGAAGTTACGTCAGCTGAAGTGAATAATTTATCCCTGGAAATTTGAGAGGAGACTTTGTCCAGGTCACTAAACTGCAACTCATTTTCCTATCCCAAACACCTAGAGATTATTGGATTCTTTTCCTCCTCTCTGGACATCGGCTCAAATGACAGAAAAGCCAGCATTTGAAAGTAATGCGCAATCAGAAGACAGGATATAATACACAGGGCTATTGGAAACCAACCTCGAAAGAAAGAATTATGTGTTGGCTATTTCATAGTGCTTAATGTTAATAATGTCACAACTCCAATTTATTTGCATTAACCTGGTAAAAAGGTTTGAATAAATAGTGTCAGATTATCCTAACATCATTAATAACTAAAGTTGGTGATTATAGGATTTGTGTGAGGTAATATTAATTAATATGGGGTTAGGTTACCTAATGGCCTTTCTTTTGCTCTGGTCCCAGAAGTAAATCAGGATGATTAATATATCATCGTGATTAAAGATTAAATTTCCTCCAGACTCACCACCAGTAAACAGGTACTAGTTACATAGATTTCATGTTCTTGCTCCTATGACCCTATATAGTCAATGAATTGCCTGGCTTTATCAAACCTACCCAGTTACTCAAACTTTCTTTGAGACCTAGGACGTGCTATATATCCAGGTTGTCCTCAAACTGATGATCTTCTTGCCTCAACCACCTGACTGCTGATATTATAGGTATGGACCACCCCATCTTTCTCTTTCTTTTCAATCTCTCATCCTCTCCATTTCTCACCCAAGGAATCTTTTAAAATTTCAAGAGTCCAGCTGGGCATGGTGGGGCCTGGTGGCGCATGCCTTTGATCCCAGTACTCAGGAGGCAGACTGTAGGAGGATCACTATAAGTTCGAGGCCAGCCTGGAAGCATAGAGTGAATTCTAGGTCAGCTTGGACTAGAGTGAGACCCTACCTCAGACACCCCTCCCCACCAAAAAAGGGAGCGTTCTTCCTTCCCAGGCTTTTTCTTTTTCTTTCTTTTTTTTTTTGTTGTTGTTGTTTTGTTTTTTTGGAGTGTCATTCCACTTCAATGTCCAGCTCAAGCCCACTCAGCCTTTGGCTACAGAAAAAAATGCCTTTGCTAATCTCCTACATGAGCTCCCTCTGCTTTGATTTCTGTTAGTGTCTGTGGTGGTGAATCTTCACTGTCAACTTGACTGGACTTCAAATCACCCCGGGGAGACACACCTCTGGGCATGTCTACAAGAGTTATTTCCAGAGAGGTTTAACTGAGTTAGGAAGACTCGCCCTTAATGTGGGTGGCATGAGCCTATGGACTGAATAAAAGGGAAGAAAAAAGAAAGACTGTAAGAGCCACAGAGTGGGTAGAAACACCCTGAGGCACAGCATACCCCCACCAAAACTAAGAGGCTCTCATTATCCCACAATAAACATTAAAGACCCTGCTGGGGAGGACACTTGGGGCAATGGAGACTGGGGATTAGGGGACACCTATGTAAAAAAATGTATATATATATATATATATATATATATATATATATATATATATATTTTTTTTTTTTTTTAAAGTAAGCTGAGCACCAGCATTCATCTCCCTCTCTGCGTCCTGACCACAGGTGCAATGTGATCAGCTGCCCCACGCTCCTGCCACCACGTCTTCCTCACCATGATGGACTCTGTCCCCTATAATCATGACCCAAAGCAAACCTTCCTTCCTTAACCTGCTTTGGTTAGGTACTTTAATCAGAGCAATGAGGAAAAGTGACTAACATGGTGTCCTTTCCATACTTCACTGAAATGGCTCATTTAGTCACCTAGAAAAATTTAGAATTTAAAATGCAGGGACAAGGCTGGAGAGATGGATTAGCGGTTAAGGCATTTGCCTGCAAAGCCAAAGGATCCTGGTTCAACTCTCCAGGACCCATGTAAGCCAGATGCACAAGGGGGTGCACCCATCTGGAGTTTGTCTGCAGTGGCTGGAGGCCCTGGAGTACACATTCTCTCTCTCTCCCCCTCTCTCTCCCTCTTTCTCTCTCTGTCTCTCTCTCTCTCAAATAAATAAATAAAACATATTTAAAAATAAATAAATAAAAATAAAATGTAGGGAGTTAGACACTGTATCTGTTCAGTTTGTCATTGTATCTTTATGATCTAAGTATGAATTTGTCAGATAAATGATAGAAAAGTCAGGCTGCAGAGATGGCTTGGCGGTTAAGTGCTTGCCTGTAAAGCCTGAGGACCCCAGTTCGAGGCTCGATTCCCCAGGACCCACGTTAGCCAGATGCACAAGGGGGCGCATGCGTCTGGAGTTCGTTTGCAGTGGCTGGAGGCCCTGGTACCCCAGTTGTCATTTTGAGTCATGACAATCGTAACAGCAAATGAGAGCAGCTGAGTAATTACTTGAGGCACCGATGTTGCATGGCGCTGATTTCTTGCAGGATGGGTGGTGACGGAGGCTCTTCTCCAGGGCCCTGCGTGGCTTGGTCCTGCAACATGCTCAGCGCTCGCTGCCCGAGCGTGCCCAGGGCCAGCTGCTGCTGCTCCAGCTCCAGCACACATGTGTCATGGCATTCAAGAAGGGCCACAAGTTCTGCTCTGGAGGCCTTCTCTGCTGGGCTTCCTGGCAATTTGCCTTGAAGTTGATCAATCATTTCGGTGGCTTCTTTAACCTGATGACAAAGACATGTATTATGACATTCAAAATGAAACTGGAAAAAAGAAAAAAAAAAAGACAGGGCAACCCAGTACATGCCACATGTGACCCAACCATATGAAAACACAATACACAGGATGATGGTGTGGACTGTAAATTTTGGTAACCTAAAACTGCAGCTAACTCCTTAAACCTGAAGGGAAGATCGCCTTTCTCACTCTGGGTTTAAAATTAGAATTCAGAAGTCTGAGCAGGACAATCAGAGTCAGTGTATAATAGCTAAACAAATGAAACAATCCACTATTCAAGCTAACTTGAATGTGTGTCTTTAAATCACAAACAGAGCAGTCAAAGCAGAGAACTTTACTTAAAGAGTAGAAAGGCACCTGAGGAGCTGGCTCAGCACATAAAATGCTTGCTGTTCAAGTGTGAAGACCTGAGCTTGTATCTGAGGCACACAGCCATGGTAGTGTGTGCCTATGACCCCATTGTCGGGGAGGTGGAGACAGAAGGATTCTTAGGGCTTTCTGGCCAGCTAGTTTGGGTCAATTGGAAATCTCCAGGTTCAGTGAGAGACCCTTTCTCAAAGAATAAGGTGGAAAGTGATTGAGGAAGACACCTGAAATTGACTTATGGCTTTCACACCCATATGCACACGTGTATACCTGCATTAGTGCATACTTGTGCTCTCACACATATGGACATGTGTATACACACATGCACGCAAACCACATACATAAACACACACACATAGCAAATTACATATAGGATTTAAGAAATGTGTTGAATTTGTTTTATGACCAAAGAAAAGGTATTTTGTAGTATTCCAGGCAAGGTTAAAAAAAATTGTTCCCAAACATTTCTGTTCTCCTTGTAATATTCACTTGCTTGGTTTTCTGACAAATAATTACACTTTGATTTGTAACTCAATTGCACATTGTATATTTTATTGTGTTTCATAATTTAGTTTTCATGAAATGGAAAGAAAGGTAAGAAACTTTCATAAGGCTAAATTCAGAAAGGAGCAAAATACTGTACTTCAAAATCTACTCTAGTCCTTGATTTAAAAAAAAACAACAACAATGACTTGAGGTCATCCATCCATAGCAGACGTTACCTTGTTGCTCAAACCCTTCCACTCAACTAGGGCATCTTCCAGGATCTTCTCCTGGTCCTGGGCCACAGCACGGAGACGTGTCCAACGCTGCCACACGGTGGTCGTGGACCTGCTGAGCGTGGCTTTGCTTGCATCGTTGCCACTTTTCTCCAGTTGTGAAGCTTTTTCCTCAAGGGCCACAATCTTTTCATGGAAGGAGTCAACCAGAGATACTACAGCCTTGTGTGGGTGTTGGGGTGTGGAGAGGGGACAGGAGAGAAATTGAGTGTTTGAAAGTTCCATGGATACCATGAACCCCAAAATTGTCTGCAAAAGGAATGTTTCTATATGAACATCTTCCTCAAAGGGGCATGGTGGTACGTGTCTACCCTCCTAGCAACTTGGGACACTGAGGCAAAAGAACCAGGAGTTCAATGTTATTCTTGGATGAATATGAAGTTTGAGTGCAGCCTGGTTTCCATGAGATCTTGTCTCAAAAATTAATTAAGAATAAATTAATAAATTTAGTTCCCTCAAAATGATTTTACTTTTCAATTACACTTATTTTTAATTTTTATTTATTTATGTGTGTGGGGGAGAGAGAGAGAGAGAAAAAATGGGTGTTCCAGGGCCTCCAGTCACTGCAAATGAATTCCAGATGCATGTGCCACCTTGTGCATCTGGCTTACATGGGTTCTGGGGAATCAAACCTGGGTCTTGTTGTTTTGCAGGCAAGCACTTTAACCACTATGTCCTGTCTCCAGCCTTCAATTACACTTATTTTTGACCTGAGCTAGGCTTATATTTTATGTATTTATTATTTGTTTATACTTCTTGGCATTTGTGCACATATGGGGTGTGCATGTGTATGTGTGTGCGTGCATGTGTGTGTGTGTGTGTATGTGTGTGCATGCATGTGTGCATGTGTGTGTGGAGGCCAGTGTGGTTGGTTGTCCTCTTCTGTCACTTCTTCGACACCAGATCTCTCATTGAACCTTTGAATCCGGAGCTGCCACTTTCAGTCAGCTTGTCTGAACAGTAAACCCTGGCCATTCTCCTGTCTCCACCCCCATCAGGATTGGGGAAACAGGCTGGTATAGCTATGCCCAGCTTGTCTTGTACTTTAAGAAATATATATTTCAATTTATTTACTTGCAAGCAGAAAGGAGGGACGCATGGGTGCACCAGGGATTCCCACCAACTATACAAAAAACAAAACAAAACGAAAAAACCAGCCAGACGCATGTGCCATTTTGTGCATCGGGTTTTATGTGGGTACTGGGAAACTGAACCTGGGCCATCAGGCTTTGCAAGCAAGTGCCTTTAGTCATCGAGTCATCTCTCCAAGCCTAGCTTTTGCCTTTTGGGGGGGAGAGGTGAAGAATATTATTATTTATTTCTTAAAAACAAAAACAAAATATATTTACATGAGATTAAATTTTTCCTATTTGTAAAAGGCAACAAAATTGAAAAAAACAAACAAACAATTTGATATTCCAGAATGCTATCATCAGCCACAATTTGCTATGCAACATGAAGAAGACTCAGTTACCCATTTTAGAATTGTATTTGAATTAACCTATTAGCAACAGACAGTATATATGTACTGACATTTTAAGTGCCATATCCAATCAGAAGCAAGTAGCTCTGAATATTTAGGGACCTTAGCTATGCACTTCCTGTGGCAGCATTTAATCAACATAACACTGTGAAATGTACTTACTTGTCTCTTTATGAAAGAAATTGTGATGGAAATAAAGGTTTAATGATCTGTTTGTGGGACCTCTTTATTCTAAATACCCACTACAATTGCAGTGCAGAGATATTAAGGTCTGGGTAAGTGACTCAGTGAATAAAGTGATTGCCTCGCAAACAGGAAGACCAGGTTGGATTACCCAGCATCCATGTAAAAATGCTGAGTGTGGTGGCATCTGCCTGTAATCCTGGTACTGGAGAGGTAGAGACAAGAGGTTCCCTGGGGCTGGCTGGCCTAATTAGTGAACTCCAGGCCACTGAGAGTCTCTTTGTCTTTAAAGATGGGTGACACTTAAGGATAATACACGGAGTTGTTATCCTCTGACACACATACCTGTGTCCCTGCATACACATGTCCACCCCCCCCACGCAAACGCGTACATGTGCACACATACATATGAACAAACAAAACGGATATCTAAACAGAAGGCAACAACAAAAACTGACCTTGTGTTTTGACAACTTTTCTTCTGCTTCTGGACTGGAAGAAGTCTTCAGCAAAGAAAACTCAGACAATTTCTTTTCTGCATCGTTCATCAGCTCAATGACCTCTTCCCTTGCTTTCTGATAATCTTGCCATTGAATAGTACATCTTGAAAGATTCCAATAGAAACCAGTAAGCAATGCAAAATCACATCTTTTTTTTTTTTCTTTTTTTACATTGAGCTCTGGTGTTCATCTATCTAATGATACTTAAGAGAGAAGCATGAACTTACACACTAATGGACATCATTAGTATATTCCTATTTCCCATGTGACAATTCATTTTTGTTAAAAATCTAGAATGTAAAATTACTCTAAATACCTCTGTAAGAGGTCTAGCTGGGCGTGAGAGTCCTGTATGGTCCTCTGGCTCCTCTTTTCCAGGGAAGCCATCTTCTGGGCTAATTCCTCTTTGCCAGCTGGCTTGATGAGGGAGTCCAACTTGGCCACCAGGCCTTGGAGCTCCTCCATATTACTGTGGAATTCACCCTCTGTACTGAAAAATTCCATGTGGCTTTTGAGATTTTCCTCTGCGCCCTCCACGTCGAGGCCATTGCCTGTCAGCTGTAGCATTTCTTGAGCATCCTCGAGCCAGTCATTGGCTGCCTGGAATACCTGATAATACCGTTGGCACCAACTGTATATTTCAGTCAAGGTAGCCTGAAAGAGAACAATTGCAAATATGACCAACCTCCATTTGCAGAAGGTTTGCAGGAGGTCGTTTTATTTCTCCATTTCGTTTCTAGTTCTCAATCCTAAGGAATGTGGGGTCAGTTACTTTCTCATGGCTGGGACAAAATACTGGAACATACCCAGCTTGTGGGAGAAAAGGGTCTGTTTTCAGCTCACAGTTCTGAAGGGAAAGCCCCTCGTGGATGGAGGCAGCATGGCAGGAGCAGGAAGCCATCATCACATCAGTGGGGAGGAAGCAGCGAGTGAGAGGATGGCAGGGGAGGCTGGGCTGTACCACCTCACGTCCCAACCCCCCCGCCCCGAGACACACTTCCAGCAAGGCTCTGTTCCCCAAAGGTTCCACAGCCTTCCTGAACAGCATCATCAACCAGGGCTTAAGTATTCAACATGTGAATCTATAGAGGACATTTTACAATCAAACAATGACAAATGAACGTGGCACGTGAATGGGTTAAGTTGGTGGAATTTTCTCATGATGCAATAGTCCGTTATTTGTCCTTCTGCTATTCTTGTTACAATTTTATCATTACAGTTAAGGTAAATCAGTCCAGAAAGGAAAAAAAAATATGTTAGTATCTTCACTAGTTCTGAAACCTTTTTTTCTCTATAGACAAAATACAAGGCTCAATAACATGCTCTAGGCTGAATGTGTTGTGTGGAAGCACAGTTATATTTCATTTGGTTAAAAGTGTTCAGAACACCAAACTTCCATTCACTGTGTCTAAGAGTAGTTTCCAAAAATGAAAAATCTGCCCGCAAGTCTTGAATAAAGACTAAAATTGAAAAGTTTAAGTCTGCAAGCCTGGCCTTCAAGTCCAGAAGGAACAGAGATGCTCTGATCAGCTGTCAAAAACTGGCCACGATGAGCCACATGTAAGACAAGATGGAGGGAAAGAAACAGTAGCCAAGGCGGAAGGATGACCATAAGGAGAGAGTGGGGAGGGAAGAGCATGAGTTGGCACGAAGGTTAGACTTTCTCCCCTCCACCCTCCAACACAGCCTGTCGTCATTTGTGACAAAACAAACTAGCAAAGCAAAGAAATGGAGACATCTTAACAGGTTTAAGATTAAGTTAAAATAAAATACCACCCAGTCAAAAGAAGTAAGCCACAGACAGATATTTTTCCATGAATGAAAGTCAGTTCTTACCCTATCTCTGTATCTATAACTGTAGGAAAACAATTTTAAAATTAACAAGGGTTTTGAATTGACATGAAACAGTAAAATTATACTAAAAATACTTTAGAAAGAATTTTGTGCTTATCATGGATCCTACCCTGATATTAAGATGAAATTTTCAGTACTGAAAGGGGACACTTTTCTTTTATCAAAGGGATAAAACTGAAATTTAAACAGTGTGAGTAATTTGTCCAGCATCAAATAGTTGTCATTAAAACCCCAAGCATTTCTACAAGCCCATAGTTTCTATATTATCCTGAGGGATGTTGTTTTCTACCTAAATTGTTGGTCAAAATCTCCTAGCATCAAAGAACTGAGAACAGATACAGAGGAAAAAATGCCAGAGACAAAAAAAAAATCCCCTGGGTGCTGTTATGCATCTTCCTACATTGAGTGTGCAAGAGGGAGGAGAATACACTGCTGGAGCGTAAGGTGTATATTGTCCCTGTCTCATCATTAGTGAACATTCTAGCCTTGCTTCCTCTCTGCACCAGGGGAGCAAAGGAAGGGAAACCTTTCTGCCTGAGGAGGGAGAGAAGAGAAGGGACTGGTAGTGCACCCCACTTAGGAAGAAGCCTCGGCGACAGGTCGGGTCTGTGTCAGCCATCTGCCTCTGTCTATTTGGAGCTTTCTATCCCTATCTTAGAAATGCCCAGAAGGGAGTCATTAATTTATCATTGGCCACCTATTTTATTAAGCCATTAGTGCTATCTCTTCAAGGGGGGGGGGAATGGTCACAGGAGCTCCCAGATACCCAAATTATCAGATGCTCAAGTCCCTTATTGAAAGTGGTGTAGAATTTGTATAAAACCTATACACAACCTGCCATATATTTTAAATCCTCTCAATATCACTTATAATAATGCAACATTATGAGAGCAATGCAAAAATTATGTCAATAGTTATACTGTATTGTTGAGAGACTGGTGATTAAAAATACTATATTCTTCAGTAACACTTTAAAATATAAATCAGTCACATCAGTACGAAGATTCGTCGAAAAAACTAAAAGTAGAGCTGGGGAGATTGCTCGGCAGTGAAGGTGCCTGCAAAGTTTAAGGAGCTGGGTTCGATTCCTGAGTGCCCACATAAAGCCAGACACAGAGTGGTTCATGAATCTGGAGTTCATTTGCAGCAGATAGAGGCCTTAGTGCGCCCATTTTTTTTTTCTCTCTCTCTCTCCTTGCCTCATTCTCTCTCATTGTCTCTCTCTGCTTACAAATAAATAAATAAAAACGGAGAAACTGAAAATTGATCTGCCACATGGCCCAGATATATCACTCCTGGGTATTTTCCAGAAGGACTCTCTAAGTGGACATCTCACAGTGACACTTGCACATCTATGTTGACTGCAGAACTATTCACTATAGCTAAGCGATGGAGTCCCGCCGGGTGTTGACCAACAGAGTAATAGGTAAGGAAACGAGACCCACAACACAGTGGATTTTTCTTCATCTGCCACGGAATGGCCACAATGAGATGTCCTCATAGTAAGTGACTTCAGTGAAGAAATGAGACCCACAACACAGTGGATTTTTCTTCATCTGCCAGGGAATGGCCACAATGAGATGTCCTCATAGTAAGTGACTTCAGTGAAGTTCAGAAAAGTGAGCATTGCATGTTTGTTCCCATGTATGGATCCTAGATTTTCTACAGATGCATAATCAAGTCACATGTGTCTATGACATGAACGCAGCAGTGAAGCCTCTCCAGGGAAAAAGGGAAACTCATGAGGTGAGGAGACAGAAGGAGGGTAGGGCTGTTATGGGAGAAGAATATGTTCAAAACAAACACATTCTATACTTTCAGGAGAATGTCCATATGAACCCAAGCACCGTGGACAACGAATGCATGCCCATACAAAAATAAAAAGTCAGTTACAGAAAGAAAAAGAACACTTTTTTCCCTGAGGTCAGTTGAATCTGCTATGAGCTATGTTATCAAAAATCACCTATTATCTCTTCTAAAGCCGAACCCACATGAAATGGAACCCACATGAAATGTCTATCACGCAATAAAAACATGTGCTTTTATATTATTGTTGAAGATGACTCTAAGTAGTGATTTTTTTAAATTTTTAATTTTTTTGTTTATTTTTATTTATTTGAGAGAGGCAGACAGAGAGAGAAAGAGGCAGATAGAGAAAGAGAGAAATGGGCGTGCCAGGGCCTCCAGCTGCTGCAAAGGAACTCCAGATGCAGGCGCCACCTTGTGCACCTGGCTTATGTGGGTCCTGGGGAATCAAGCCTCGAACGGAGGTCCTTAGGCTTCACAGGCAAGTGCTTAACTGCTAAGCGGTCTCTCTAGCCCCTCTATGTAGTGTTTTTAATTTGTTAAGATAAAGTCTCATGTAGGCCAGTTTGCACTCATATTCTCTACGAACTGGCTGAGGATAAACTTCAACTCCTGATCCGCCTGCCCCGACCGCCCAACCTCCGAAGTGCTGTGGTTACAGGTGGGAGCCTCCACACCCAGCTAAATAGTTCTTAGCCAACCCACCCACCCACATACTTCTCGCAGGTGTTTACAATGAAGCAGCCTGGAGAAAGAGCAGCGGAGCGCCCCCTACCGACCTGCCGGGCGCGCAAGACTTCCTGCACCTCTCCATCCAGCTCAGAGAGTTCAGCCAGGGTGCGTTCCAGCTCCGCAGAGATCAGCTCCTTGGCCTTGGTGGACTTCTCCTGCTCCCTGTGGCTCAGGGCACTCATGATCCTCAGGCTGGACTGGACCTCCTCCTGGTGGATCTGGGTCTTTCTGATCTCTTCCTGGATGTCCTGGAGCCTGAGGTCCAGGCACACAGGCCCAGTGAGCTCAGCTTTCACCCTCCGCAGCCAGTCCAGGGAGCGGCTCATCTCAGTCTGGAAGTCTATGCTCTGGACCATTCGGCTCTCGCACTCTGTCACCGTCTGGCCAATGCCGGAAGTCAACCGTTTTAACTCCTCTTGCCAGGTCTGGACCTGACCCTTGGCTTTCTCATAAGCTGAGGGATCAAGGTTTGGAGCCAGGTCCTCCAGATGCAAGGCGACCCTCTTCAGCAGAATCCCCGAGTCCTGCAGGCTGCCTGCCAGGGAGTGATACACTTTGAGCTTCTCCTCCACCGGCAGCGTTTCCTCATTCACCTTGGACTGCTCGGCTTTCACAGCCTCTAGCTGACAGCCTAGCTGCTGGCACATCTTCACATGCTCCTGGTAAGTGCTCGTGATGTCTTCGAACAAGCTCACCCTTTGTTCCGCCTGCCTCTTCAGCCTGTGATGCAAAGTGACCAGATGCAGCATGCTGTCCGGCTGCCACGGCTGGCCCGTGCTGCGGAAGCTTTCTTTTTTCTGGTTCAGTTCATCCACCGCCTCCCCGAGGCTCACCACCTCTCCCAGAAGGGTTCTGCAGCTCTCCTGAAGACACAGGCTCTCCTCAGCGTCCAGATCCGAGGGGACTTTCCTCATCTTCAAGAACTGATCTTCAAGCTCGCCCAGGGCTTGGGCTGTCAGTTCAATCAGGGAAGCGTACTCCTTCCGAGCCAGAATTGCTTCCTGGACTTTATAGAACTTGTCTTTGGCCAATGCAACAATGACGTTAAACTGCTGGGGCAGAGCAAGCAGCTTCTCGCTGAGGTAGGAGTGGTCAACTTCATTCAGAGAAGGTAGCATGGCCTGTCCGGCTCTCTGCAGTGTGAGTAGGAGGCTTTCGTATTCCGGAGACTGTTCGAGAACGTGTTGGTATTTGTCTGATTGTGCGTGGAGCTCGCTGCTCTCACTCATGAGGTTGATCTCAGGAAATGTAATGATGTCTGCCTGCTTGAGCCAGTGACAGGCTTTGTCCAGATCCTCCTTGAAATGCTTTCGAGATACTAAATTCTTCTCCAGCTCTTGTAACCGGTGACTACACTTTTGCAAAACCGAGTCATAGACGCTCTGCAATTCCTGAAGCTTCCCAAGCACTTCCCCCTTTTCCTGCTCAGTGACTCCCTTCATGACTTCTCGACCCTGTGCCCAAAGTCCCGTGACTTCATTCTGGTAGGTCTTGAGGCTGGCCTGGGTGCTCTTGCATGTTTTAACCTGCTTGCTCACGTCATCTGGTAGGAGGCAGATGTGCTCCCGGAACATGATCTTCCGTTCATGCTGCTGAATCTGGCTGGTCACCTGAAACACGGCCATGAGAAACTGGGCTTTCTCAGATAAGGCCTTGTTTAAGTACTTTCTTCGCTGGCCCACTAAGTCGCTGAGACAATTCACATGCTTCTGTGCATCCGAGAGCGCCTTCTGAATCACCTTGCGCTCATTGAGGCCGAGATCAGCCATCACCCGGTCGGCGTCCTTGGTCAGAGACTTCAGGAGCATCTGCTTGGTCTCCAGCTCACTGCACACGGCCAGGTGGTCCACGAGGAGGCTCTGAGCCACGTCTGGGGGCGGGCTCTGCTTCAGGGCCTCCGCGATGCTGGGCTGCTGCTCTTCCGCCCACTCCATCAACTCCTGGAATCGGGACTGCACCACATGTAGCTCCTCCAAGTTGGTGACCGACACCTGGATTTTCCTCTGAACAAGGTCCTCGAGCTGAAACCAGCGCTGCTCAAAGTGACTGGTCTGCTCTTTCACGAGCTCCTTGTCATCTAGATTCAGATGCTCCGTCATTTTCTGCTTCTGTTCTTTCAGATCCTCGATGGCACGCTTCTTTTCCTGCAACGCCAGTGCCAACTTCTTCAAAGCTTCCAAGTGGACAGCTGTGCTCTCTGCGTCGGATCTAAAGACATATCGCAAGACAGAAGAGCAAATTAGATCATTATCATGGTGCGGTGGCTTGAATGCGATCTGTCCCCCATAGCTTCATGTGGTTTTGAATGTTTGGTCCCCAGATGGTGGCAACTTGGGAGGTGGAGCCTTGTTGGAGGAGGTGTGTTGATGGGGTGTTCTTTGGGGTACTACAGTCCAGCTTCCCTTGGCCAGAGCTCAGCTGACGTAGACTACTTCCACCTAGATAATGTGACATGATGTAATGCCCAGCCTCTGCTCTACCATGATTCTGTGCTGTGATGAAACTTCCCCTTGAGACTTATAAACTGAAAATACACCATCTTTCCATAAGCTGCTTTTGGTTAGGTGTTTTGTCCCAGCTTTGAAAAGGGAACTGCAGCATGTGTTAAATTACAACTAACCATTTTCCTTAAGTAGATATTCTTAGCTTAGGATGCTTGTGAGTTGCTCAATTTATGGTGTGTTAATAAAGGTGCTGAATTGGAATGGAATACACATCTCATCTGCTCCTGTATCAGAAGCTGAATCAAATCAAGCTGTCTAGGTGTGTCTCAACTTTCCTTTAACTGGATAGTGCTGCTCTCCAAGCACATCTCTGTGTGCTTTTAACTCCCTCTGCATCTTACCAACTGTTTGGAACTTGCATAGTAACATGATCCCTATATACAGTCTATGCAGTGTCACACATTGAGAAACAGTGATTGACTGCAGCATTGAAAATGGTATTGAATGAAATGGATAATAATTGAGTCATATGATTTTTTTTTTTTCTGGGAGCAAGACCCAGTAAATAGTAGTGAAATGGTAAATCTTTCTGGATGGCTCTAAGAGCTATTCAGCATTTGCTAAGGTATTTTTGTGCAGGTGTGTATTTAGATGTTGGAAATCTCATGATGTGAGGAATCATCACATTTTTTTTTGCATGTGGGTGGTGTGTGCAAGTGTGCATACATGACAGAGGTCACTGTTATTTGTCTTTCTGGATTGTTCTCTACTTGTTTTTTTTTTTTTTTTTTTCTGAGATAGGGTCTCTTACTTAACCCAAAGCTTAGCTAGATCACCTGGGGGATCTGGCTGCCTCCACCTCCCAGGCATGACACCATCACATGTGGCATTGATACGGGTTCTGGGGATTCAAACAAAGGTCTTTACATATGTGCAGCAAGCATTTTGCCCACTGAACCATGGTGCCAGCCCTCGCCATCTTTTAAACTATAAAGCACACATGAAAAAGTTGGCACTTATGTTCTATCTTGAATTTACATGAACAGATCTGTGCTGTCACAAGCCAAGTCGGGAGGCAGGATGATGAGTTGTGTCTTGGGCACATTAGGTTTGAGTTGCCTATAAACCTTCTGCAAGCCAGAAATATGAGGGTTTTTTTTTTTCTGATATTGACTGGAGATATTCCAAACACCAGTAAGTGTTAATCATCAAGGAAGAGTAAACATGTGAGAGAATGGCATGCCAACATAAAACTGAGAGAAATCATGATTTTACTACATCTAGAATAACTGAAGCAGCTTCCATTGCCATAAGATAACATATTACAGTAGACAAAGTACATATTTAATAATTATAGTGTCCAAACCATGGAAAGGTCTTCATATGATGAACTAGTGTGTAGAGGGATGGTACTTATTTTTCAGAAAAAAAAAGCTATGAGGTACTCAAGGATCACAATATATCTAAGGATGCAAAATAACTGAATTTTAAATGTTTATTAATTTCTAGAAAATGACTATAGTGGTTTAGATGTGAAATCCCCCAACATAGGCTAATGTTTTTGAGCACTTGGTTTCTAGCTGTTGGTGCTGCCTTGAAAGTTTTGTGAAAACTTTAGCATGCAGAACCCCGCTGGTGAAAATGGGTCACTGAGGGTAGACCTCGAGGTTTTATAGCATGACCCTACGTCCTACCTGCTTTCCGTTTCCTGTTCCAAGGTGGGAGGAGTCTCAACTGCATGCTCCTGACACCTTGGGATAGCCAACTGTCATGAATTCCCCTTCATGATAGACTGTGTCCCCTCAAAATGTGATCCACAATTAACTGTTTTCCATGAAGTTGCTTTGTGTCAGGCATTTGGTCGCAGCAACATGAAAAGTAATTAATACAATGACCTAATGTGACAGAACTACATAGAACTAATGACTTTACAGACTTGGTAAGAAACCTCTGGGGCTAGACAGATGGCTCGGTGGTTGAAGGCACTTGCATGTAAGGCCTGGAAGTTTAGGTTTGATTCCCTAGAACCCATATAAAGCCAGATGCACTCAGTGCATATGTCTGGAATTCTTTTGCAGTGGCAAGAGACTCTGATGCATCCACATTCATTCTTCCATTCCCTTCCCCCCGCTCTCTCTTTAATAAAAATTAAAACAAGAAACTTCTGGAGCACAGAGATTCAGGATGGGTCCACTTTTTGAATTCATGGTTGGTTGCTCATCATTGGTAGCCAGAAAAAAAAAAAAAGAAAGATAGAAATGTTCTTAGAAAATTCCTCAAGGTCACAGAGTATTTGTCTGTGTGGACAATCTTTGAAACCACAGAGAAACACTGTGCTGTTTTTACATGTTCTCTCTTGCTCATTGTGACTAGTGTGAAGCCAGGAAGTATAGGAGTCTGTGTCCATATGACAGCACCAGGATCTCAGTGAAGTTTCCGCTAACTTCTGGCTTAGCAGTACAATGACCTGCTGAAGAGTTTCTGTTACCTGGCCAGGTTATCCCATTCAGTAGTAAATTTTTCTAAGAAGGCTTCCACAACCATCATCCGGTCATGGTAATCACTGGTTCTCTGAAGATCCTCTTCCCTCTGAGCGCACAGCTGCTCACACTGAAGACATAGATCCTGCCACTGGTCGCTTAGGTGAGCGATTTCCTTGTGTTCAGGGGACTCCTGCTGCTTGGTTAGCTGGTTCACCTTTTCCACAATGGAGCCCACGGATGCCCGCTTGCACTGCAGCTGCTCAGCAAAATCCTACGGGTAACAATGAAAAATAAGCAATAACTGATGGACCCTCTGTATCAACACAGTGAAACACGGATACAACACTTCCAAAGGAAATCTAAATCTCTAAAGTTCGCCAAACTTCCTTACGATGTGTGTAGGAATCATAATAATAACTTTGGTATTTTCTTTCATTGTGTTGTTTTGAGAAGCATCAAAGTAACTTATTTTCCTTTGTTTTTCTGAAAACATTTTTTTTGGGGGGGGTTTTCAAGGTAGGGTCTCACTCTAGTCCAAGCTGATCTGGAATCCTCTATGGAGTCTCAGGGTGGCCCCAAACTCACAGCAATCCTCCTACCTCTTCTTCCTGAGTGTGAGATTACAGGCATGTGCCACCATGCCTGACTCCTCAAAACTTTAAAAGAGATTTTATTTATTTTAATTTAATTTATTTGCAAGATGAGAGAGAGGGTGGAGGGAGGGGGAGAGAGGGAGAGAAGGAAGGGAGATACAGAAGAAAAGAGAAAGGGGAAGAAGAAAGAAAGAGACAGAGTGAGTTCCAGGTCATTGTACCACTGCAAATGTACTACAGACACATATGCCGCTTTGTGCATCTGGCTTTACGTGAGTACTGGGGAATCAAAACCAGGGCGTCAGACTTATGCAGGCAAGTGCCTTAATCACTGATCCATTTCTCCAACCCCAGGAGTTACTTTTGTGAAAGGAGGAACTCTACTTTATGCCATCACCCATTCTTTTGTTCAGCATCTGCAGTCTTCCCGTAGATAATACATATGACATATTGTCATAGGAAACTTGAGAATCCAATCCTCTTTCCAATACAGTTAATGTACTTAAAATAAGTCTCTATCATATATATATATATATATATATATATATAATCATATTTCTATTATAGTTTAAATGAAGTACATATTAAATAAATTTATAATTTATTGATAGGCCTATGTTTCCATAGCTTTGAGAAACATAAAAGTTTATGTGTTTGTTTAGCAGCAGGCTTAAGGCTCTGTGGGGTAGGTGACAGCTGTCTTTCTCAGGAACAAAGTCCTCTGATAAGAAATGGCCACATGGAACCTCAAGAATATTCTTTTTTTTTTTTCTTGAGAGATGACCTTGTTATGTTTCCCAGGCTGGTTTGAACTCCTGAGCGGAAGCCATCCTCCTGCCTCAGCTTCTGAAGTAGGTGAGACTATAGATACATACCTCACTGAGGACCATTTACTTTCTGGTCTGTCTTGAAGTCCTGTCACCAAAGCTCAGATTCTCTCAGTCCTTAAATAGCTATCCTGATCTCTAAGGCTGGACAGACATCCAGGCCTGCTACAACAAATGTGTAGGGTCCATTTCACCTTTCTCCTGTCCTGTCCTGTCCTCCTTTATCTCCCCCAGAGAGAAGTCGCTTCCCACCTTTACTTGGACAAACATGTTCTGGGCGACGTTTGGCTCCAGCTCAGAGGGCCTCCTCTTCATGTTCTGCAGCTGCTGGTCAGCATCCTGAAGATAAACCCAGAGCTCTGCCTTCAAGTGCTTGATCTCTTCCCAGCCCTGAGTCAGGTTCTGGGCCTGCACCAGCCTCTGTTCAATCTTGAGGGAACACAGACATACAAATTAGGAGCCTTGGAGAGAAATATCCACGCTCAGTGGATCAGAGGTGAAATCTTCAATGGGTCTGTGCACAGCGACTGATATGCGTGTACACATTTATCCACGCGGGTGCCCCTGCATGTGTATACACACACACACACACATGTGCACACACACACATGCAGACCAACCAATCCAAAAAGGACTTTTTTAAGTTGCTTCACGAAAAGCAGATTTTACTTGAAGTTTAGATTTCTCCAAAGAATTTAAGTATCTAAAATATATGCCATACATTTTGAATCAGTGTCGTATAGGCCAAGACATTCAAACAATTTATTAGTTACAAAGTTGCCTGACTAGCTTTTCACATTGGGCCTTGTAGTAGACCTCTGCTTGACTCATGGATTTGGTGTGGAGGTAACAAGAAACACATTGTCGTGTTCTCTTCTACATTGTGTCTTTCCACATAGTAAAACACCCAGGGTTTTTATATTTGTTTGCTTGTGTTTGTAACAAGGTCTCACTGTGGAGCTTAGGCTTGACTTGAACTCCTGGCAATCCTCCAGCTTCCGCTTCCTAAGTGCTGGGATTATAGGTTACAAGACACCCACCCGCTACATATTGAGTTGTTAATGTTTTATACATATGTGTGTGTGTGTGTGTGTGTGTGTGTGTGTGTACATATATCTTTCTATTTGCTTTTCTGCCTTCTGAAACTATATAATATATTTCAATGAATCATTTCTATCCAAGATACGGATTCTATTACCCTTTAAAAAGACTTAACCCCAAAGACGAGGGTCCCCAGGGAAACAGGAACAGGGCACAGAGAATAAAATGGCATAAGCTGTTAAAAAATAAATAACAAAAAGTTTTCAAGTCTAACCTTAATAATAGAAATGATGAAAACACTATTTTTAAAGACTTTCATTTTTCTCTGGGTCATTTTTACATCGTTTTCCCCCTTGTATCATGGTTACAGTTCAATATTCCGTGACTATGTAACAAGTTAAATGAGGAAAGCAAGCCCCACTTTTCTCCTCAGCAGGACTCGCAGCTGGGCATTAAGGCAGCAGGGCAGTGGTGGTGAGAGCGCTGGGCTGCCGCGCCCTCTGCCCGCTGCTCAGCTTCCCAGCACTTTCCACAGAGGTTCAACGCAGCCTGTGAGCCCTTCCCGCGCCATACTCCATCACCGCTGCCAACGATGAGAAGGATCGTGACACATGCTATGTTCTCTGGTACCTTTGCTACAATAAACCTAGGGTCACAAGGCCACCTTTAAGGTGTTACTTGAAGAGAAACATGAAAAAGGAGAAAAGAACCAAAAAAAAAAAAAAAAGCAGGAAAGAGAGAGAGAGAGAGAGATAACGGTAATTAAGAAGCAAGAGGAAGAGGAAGGAGGTAACGGCAGCGGCTGAATGAGACTAGATGAATCACGTGCAATTCCAGGTCGTCAGTTTCAGCCTGCCTGTATTTGTAGGACTTGGTGGAAATTTACATATTGATTAAAATATTGATTTATCATAATGACTATGAGAATATCATAGCAAAAATAATTCATAAGGGCTGGAGAGACGGCTTAGTTGTTAAGGCGCTTGCCTGTAAGGCCAAAGGACCCAGGTTCAATTCCCCAGGACCCACATAAGCCAGATGCACAAGGGGGCGCGTGCATCTGGAGTTCATTTGCAGTGGCTGGAGGCCCTGGTGTGCCCATTCTCTATACTTCTCTATCTACCCCCCTTTCAAATAAATAATAAGCAATAATAAAATATTTAAGAATAATTCAAGGGAAATATTCTTTAAGACTCATGAAACTTTTAATAAGAGAACACAATAAAACAGACAACTCAATGCGATAATATGTGTGTGTGTGTTTTTACCAGCTGCTCTGTTTGTTGAATGTCTTTGGCTGTAGTTTTCACTGAAGAGTTCGACAAGTCACACATGGAACAAAGGAGGTCCAAGTAGGTCCTGCACTGCTCCTGCAAAGCTCTGAAGTGCTTTACCTGAAGAACGACAATGGTTAGCGTGAGGTGGATGTGCACAGTGCTCGGGCAGCAAACATGTTGTAGCCTTGCAATGTTTTATTGGCCTTTCAAAAATAATCTTGTCATCTCCGTGTTTTCATATTTATCCTGAAACATCCTCATGATTCATAGAGGATTCAGACACACGGGCCGGGTGTTGTGTCTGTCCATCTGCTTCTTGTTATAAAGAAAGCTGTCTGCCTGGTCTTGGAACGAGGGAACCCCGAGGCATGCCTCCAGTCTTTCCAGATTGTCTGTCTACAGCCTTTCTTTCCAGAGTCCCCTGAGTCCCACTGGGATTTCATCTCAGAGAACCCACAGTGGACTCTGTCTTGCTTCGTCATGGACTTCTGTGTATCTTAAAGTCAAGGCCACAGTCAGGGTGAGGTGGAGGAAGACAAAAGCCCAGGTAGTTTCCTTTCTCTGCAACAAGTTCATCATCTCTGTTTCCCTTTCCGTGAGCCCAAGAGAGGAAACATGGAGAAATGGGTTTCTTTGAGAGTGATGAGGGTCTAGACAAATTGGGATTTAAATACTGGACATAAAGCAGACCACGCAGAACAACCCTAACTCTCCTGGTACACATGTTCTTTTTTTAAAAAAATATATTTTCATGTTCATTTGTGATATGACATTTGAATTTCATTATAACTTTGAAAAGTGTGTATACAGCTAGCTCTCTACTCCAAGATTCCACTGTTTATGTCAGATTCCATTACATTTGCTATCTTAAATAATCTAGAAAGGACGTACAGAATCCGGGTGGCTGAGTGAGTTATGTGCCAATGTTACACACACCATAGTAATATAAAGGACTTCACGTGCATATTCTGGTAGCCATAACAGCTCTGAAATCATCTCTACCACCCCCCCCCTTGGATGCTAGGGAATGAATGCACTTATAATCAGCACTTGACACAATAAGAAAGTGAGGCTGAGGGAAATTAGGTGATGGAGCGCACGGTCTCCTGCTGGTCAGGTTTTAGAATTGATCTTTGGCTATGGAAGCTGCGTTCTTTCTACTGAATTGGGTCCGCATGTCAGTGTCCTATCACTCTCCCAGTTCTAGCCCTCATCTCCCTGGCTGTAACATGAGCTAGACTATAACCGAGGTCTGGCATGTACTTACTCCTTGCTATTCCAAAGAGCCAGTGCAGCCTGACTTGTCAATGATGCTCCTCCCGTTTCGAATGAATGAACTGATTCATAAGAACAATGGTCATTCCGGAGTCTCTTACCTGCTTCACGGCTTCTGCCCGGCTGAGAGGAGGCTGTGGGCTGGGCTTTAGGTCTGGCTGCACTGAAGACAGCCACGCCTGGCATTGCTGCAGGGTGTCTTGCCTGCTAACATACTTCTGAAGTTCTTGTTCCAAACTCTGGTACACCTGAGACGGAACATGTTGCGAGAGCTGATTTCTATGCAGAGACCCTCACTGCCATTGGGTGAGGCTCACCAACCAGTCCATTGAAATGCCTGTCTCCCTCAGGACACCCTCACATCACAGACACATCTATGGTGGCTGCAGGTAGCCCAGAATATTGCAAAATGCAGCCCCCACACTCTCAATCTATCCACACTTCACAATCTAACATGAATTGTCATGAACATGTATCAGAAGTTTAAGTAAAAATTAAAATCCCATTAAAAAAATTTTTTTTGTTGTCCATTTTTATTTATTTAGTTGAGACTGACAGAGAGAGAAAGAGGCAGAGAGAGAGAGAGAGAGAGAGAGAGAGAGAGAGAGAGAGAGGGTGCGCCAGGGCCTCCAGCCACTGCAATCGAACTCCAGACACATGCTCCCCCTTGTGCATCTGACTAACATGGGTCCTGGGGAATCGAGCCTCGAACCGGGGTCCTTAGGCTTCACAGGAAAGCGCTTAACCACCAAGCCATCTCTCCAGCCCTAAAATCCCATTTTTAAGCATAACTATATTTCTATAACTGTGATGCTTGTACTATAGCAGTATGGTCAGACTAGAAATAAATTATAGCCTATAGAGGTGTTTGAGGCCCATTTTTCACCTTGGAAGTTACATTTCAGAACAGAAATTAACTCATTCAAGCTTTTTTTTTTTCTGACATGTCTTGGCAATTAATCCATCCTTAACAATCCAACTGATGTACACTTTATTCATAAAGATATATTGGGAAACAATCTTGTGTCTCCGTGCTGTCAAGATGGTGTTTTTCCCAAGCAAACTTTGGTTAAGAAAAGAAAAAAGTTTAATGTGGCATTCCTTTCACCATTGATACAAAAGAAGTAAGAAGCGAATGCATTCCTGACATCTAATACATTTATCATTTTCTTCTTCATTTAGACTGCCCCTTATTCATTCTCATTCTAATTAAAAATAAAAAAGAAAGGTGTTTAGTTATGCCTGGTAGTGCATGCCTGTAAGCCCAGCCAGCTGGGAGGCAGAGGCAGGAGGGTAAGAAGTTTATGGTTGATCTAGGCAAATCAGTATGTCCCTGTCTCAAAACAAGAAGGTGAAACATCGTCACCATGGAACATTCCGGAGGACTCACCCTCTGGGCTGTGCTGCAGATCGCTGAGTAACTGTCCCTTGTGCCCTGCAGGTGGGCACGCACACTCTGTTTCAGCTTCGCCTGCAGGTGGTCCGCACACTGGTCTACTAAAGCGTCCCCTTTGATTTGAAGGTTGTTCAAGCGGTCTTCAAAACTGGCGATTTCTTCCATCATGGCCTGCGGAAACGTGGCACGTGGGGAGCTAGTAACCTCCCACCTTCAGTGTCATCCCTCCTCTAGTGTCACCCCGCCTTTCGTTTGAAACAGCCCGCTCAGAAACAGAAAGCTTAAGACCAAAATTTAGCTGTCTACTGGGGCTTTAGAAAGAATTTTGCGATCTATCATGGCTATGCATTAATTGAAAAGGCACGCACGTATTTTCCAGGAATCCGCCAATGGGAAGGGTGGATGAGTTTGTGGGTTTAGTCATGAGGAGGAGGAGGAGGTAACTAAGACTACTATGTGTATGGAGTGGGTATCACAGAGCTACCTTTTCCACGGGGTTGCAACCAGAGTTAGAGATGTCTATCCATGTGTCAGATTTTTTTAAAAAATCTAAAACCTTCTAATTACACACATTTACTCCTCTAATTTCCATATTAATCTAAAATCTGATTATAAATGTATATTATATCTAATTTATACTCAACAACGTTTATATTAGTACAAAGAACATTGACACTGACCATTAATTTAGCAACTGTGAGATAACCCAGGAAGCATATACAAGTCCTAATAAATGTGTGTTGCCCCTGTTAAGCAGATGACTGGCTAAAGGGCAGAGACGTCATATCACCCATCAAGGGAGCACAGTAGTAGATAGCTCAGGCCCCCAGCGTTGGGCACAGCTCTCTGCTGGATTGTAGCTCACACAGTAATTCCCATGTACTCTCTAGTGAGCATTCTCAGGTATTAGCTCAGGGAACAGGTACCATTTTTAAACATTTTTAATATTGATTTATTTGCAAGCAGAGAGAGAGATAGAGAGAGAGAGAATGGGCATGCTAGAGCCTCCATTCACTGCAAATGAACTCCAGAGGTATGCGCCCCCTTGTGCTTCTGGCTTACGTGGATCTTGGGGAATCAAACCTGGGTCCTTTGGCTTTGCATGCAAGTGCCTTAACCATTAAGTCATCCTTCTAGCCCCAGGAACCATTTTATTTTTTAAAAAATCAGGTTTGAAACAGAGAGAGAGAGAGAGAGAGAGAGAGAGAGAGAGGAAGGATGGTCAAAGCCATCCTATAGTCAGCAACTGGAGATCAGATGGGCCCATACCTTGTGATGGGCGAGCTGCTGGGTAATGGTCTCCAGGCTACTCGTCTCCAGAAGGTCAGGGGCCACCAGCCTGCCGGACATCTGCAGAAGCCACTTTTCTACCTCCTGGAGCTCACTGTTGTAATCCTCGTGGTCTCTGACTTTGGCCTCCAGGCTAGAGACATGCTCCTGTGAAACCAGATGTCTATCAGAAGTGACTTTCATGCCAAAAAAAAAAAAAAAAAAAAAAAAAAAAAAAAAAAAAAAAACCTACTCAAATCTATTCTGTATTTCAATAATATCTAGGGTAGCTCATGTAGTAGGTAGAGTGGCTTGTATCAGAAACCTATGGGGATGGGTCTGAGGGGCTTAGCCGTGGTAGAGTCCATGTTCAGCACATGTAGGGTCCTGGGTTCCAGCCCCACCACTAATTAATCATTAGAAAGCCATCAAGAATGGAGGGGCTAAAGGGATGGCTTAGTGGTTAAGGTGCTTGCTTGCAAAGCCAAAGCACCCAGGTTAGATTCCCCAGGACCCACATAAGCTCAATACATGCCCTGGCATGCCCATTCTCTCTCTCTCTCTTTCTCTCTCTCTTCCTCCTTCCCTCTCCCTCTTTCTCTCTCAAACAAATAAATGAAAGTTAAAAAAAAGAATTAAAAATTTTTAAGGAGAATGTAATAAAACAGTTATCATGCAATTTAAAGGATTTGTCCACTACCAGTCCTTTAAACTCTCCAGCAGAGGGGAAGAAGGGAGGGCACACATTTTGGCAAGTCAACAACATTTATAGCAGATTGTTTTCTCTCTCACCTTCGCTATGCTGCAGAGGTTCTGGTAGTCATTTTGAAGCTGATGTAGTTTGTCCTTTAGGGTCACATCTTGTACCAGTTCCAGGAGTGCTTCACCTTTCTCTCGCACTGAGTTCACAGATGGTTCATGGGATAGCACCACTTGTTGCAGTGACTTGAGCCACAAAGAAAATAAATAATAATGATACTAATAAATAAGCTGGGTGTGGTGGCGCACCCCTGTAATCTCAGCACTTGGGAGGTGGAGGTAGGATGATCACTGTGAGTTCAAGGCCACCCTGAGACTAACATAATTAATCCCAGGTTAGCCTGGTCTAGAACGAGACTCCACCTCAAAATAAAAAAGAAAAGAAAAAAAAAATAATACACAGAGCTGGCTCAGCCATGTGAACAAGATAGTATAACCAGCCGGATGTCTGTGGCAGGTGGGACATGAGCTGCCTCAGAGAAAGATCTGGTAAATGTTTATTGAATCAGTAATAGAAAGCATTAGAGACAGACTGTTTCATCGTGGCTAATCCAGTTTCCAAGTATGGCACAAGCAGAGCACTACGGAAAGGAATTCCATTGAGCTAAGTCAAACACAGTTTATGCTTCTATCTCTCACTTCATTACTTTTAGAAGAGACAAACAGATCTTAACATGAAAGGGAGTGAAGCCACTATTTATTTTTTAAATTTGGAGATCATGACATCTATTCCAGCCTGAGTTAGATGTGGCCCTAGGGAGATGAATGCAGCTGCAGACTTACTCAAATGGGATGAAAGTGGTCCTTACGTATATGAGGGATTTGGTGGGTGAAGGGGAGGAGAAGAGACTGAGCATCTCATGGACATTTTCACAGCACAGATCTAGGCTAAGGCCACACAGACATATCACTTGGAGTTGCTTGCTCAAGCTTCTGCAGTAAAACCTTTGTGTTAGGCCAGTACACTGTCATTCCTAAAGACCATCAATCACTGTGTCATCCAGGCCCACTTGAAATAGATTATCTGCGTGTGAGCTTTCATCTCAACATTCTGAACAGGTAACATATCTGTATGAGATATATATGCAGATATATATATACACACACACGTATGTATAAGTATATATAACTGAATCAACATCACTATTTCCAACCTAATTTCTATGGTGTTTAGCTATAGTTAGTCAATTAAAACTTATTGTCTTTAAACTATGATGTGTCTTTTTACATTTGTCATGTCACATTCTTTGGCGGTGGATATAAAAAAAAAATCAATGTAACTTCTACATGGAATAGATAATACTTATAGATACAGGAGCCTGATACAGATTACTTGGATCTATATAACAGGATTGCAATTCTCACAGAGGGTCTCCACTGATTGATTATATCAACTTTGGTTGCCAGTACTCATAAAGGGGGGAAAAAAAGAAAAAAACAAAACAAAACTCCAAGGCAGTGTATGTAGCCAAATAAATCTACATAGGTTAACACCAGAAAGGATTTGCCTGGTGTGAGTTTTAGCACTTGTATGGGTGATACATTTTAGGAATCATCTCTCTCTCATTTGGTCCCTGTCTGACATCTACACATTATCTGTTAATGGGCAGCAAGGACCTACCTTGTATTTTGATAACTGAGCTTTTTTCTCATATAGTTCCATTTTGGGTTCTTGTGGAGCATGGAGGATTTCCTGGTATTCTGCTATCCACCTACTCAGCGCCTTCCACTTATCTGAGAATTCCTTGGCTAAGTGAAGACCTTTCTCCAGGGACATGTGTTCCTTTCGGACAGTGCTGGTCAGTTCCTTCAGGTGTTCCATGTGATCATGGATTTCTTTCCTCAATGTCTCTGCCTCACCTTCCTCTAAGTATTTTATAGCTCTCTCGCCTTTCTCCCGGGTTGACTTCAGCAAGCCGTGGCCTTTCTCCATGTCTTTTAACAACACCTGAGAAAGACAGTGGACACAGAGTGAGTCTTATTCATCTTAGAAATGAATGGTCTTCCAGGTACCATTTTTTTCAGTCTACCTGTCTAAGTTTTTTGAAGTTTGTATCCAGGTCTGACTTGTCAAGAAATCAGGAAGCCTCTTTCCATCCAGAAAGCTTTCAAAAATCTTGATCAATGTACAAATTGGAAACTGAAAAAGAAGTCAATGTACCTTTCACCTTCAGCAAACTCCCCAAAGATCTGAGTTACACCTGAGTAAAGGCACTTGGCTATGAGTTCCACATTATGTTTTTTTTTTCCTCATGTAAATGTCTAAACTGTCCTTTGTTAAGACCTGGTGGGCAACTGGTGGAGAAAAACCCTTCACACATAAGTGAAAGCCAGGTTTGGCCTCAAAGAATTTATGTCTTTTTGTTTGTTTGTTTGTTTGTTTGTTTGTTTGTTTTTTTGAGGTAGGGTCTCACTCTGGCCCAGGCTGACCTGGAATTCACTATGGAGTCTCAGGGTGGCCTTGAACTTATGGCGATCCTCCTACCTCTGCCTCCCAAGTGCTGAGATTAAAGGCGTGCGCCACCACGCCCGGCGAATTTATGTCTTTGAATTGAATAATGAAGATCATCAATCGCATGGTACAGCATGAAAACACATGCTTCCAGTATCTGCTCATGGGAGAAGTTGTAGTGAGAGAACAGGAGAGGTCAGAGAAGCCCGAAGGAAGCATGCCTACCTCCAGGGTCTTCAACTTCTTCCCCATCATCGCTTTGTCCACTTTATCAATTTTGGAAGCCACGTTCTTGAAGTTTTTATGAGTGGAGCCATACCAATCAGAATAGGAACTGAGCGATAATTCAGCTTCTTCCAAACTCTGAATTTCCTCTTCCAGGAATTTGATTTGCTCCTATGGAAGAAAAGGGGAAAACCGAATTGTAACGAAAGCCCTGGGCGAGAGCCTCCATAGATCACTGGACGTCTTCAGTGGCGCTTAGTGGAGGATGAGTATTTAGGCCTGTGATGTTTTGCCGTGAGGAGTGAGGGTGCACTCACCAGCACTTGGAGGAGCAACGCCTGGTATCTGGAGGTCAGCTGGGTGGCCTGGCCACTCATCCTGCTGTCCACATGACTCTCATCCAGGAGCTCCTGTGCCCTGGCTCCCACCTCCTCCACTTCGTCTTTGTGCCCTGACAGCTCTTCATGCCACTTCTGAAATGGTACAAGAGTCAGACAAAAAGCCCCAATCGCAACCAGTCTTGAACAAGACAAATACTGGATACATCTCCTTAACAAAACATGACCTCAGGGCTGGTGGGATGGCTTAGCAGTTAAGGCGTTTGCCTGCAAAGCTAAAGGATCCCAGTTTGATTTTCCAGGACCCATGTAAGCCAGATGCACAAGGTGGCACATGCATCTGGAGTTCGTTTTCAGTGGCTGGAGGCCCTGGTGTGCCCATTATCTCTCTCTCTTTCTCTCTCTCTCTCTCCCTCCCTCCCTCCATCCCTTTTTCTCTCTCAAATAAATAAATAATATTTTAAAAACATGACTTCTGTAGTTGTAAAGATGTGTCGGATGTAATCCTCATGAATGATTTTCTTCTAACCCTATGATAAGCACTGTATGCTTGTGAGTTTGGGTACCTTTGTATATTTTGGTTCAAAAACTTTTTGAAAAAAGTATTATACATATTTCCATCTCCTTTTGACTTTGATTGATTTTAAAATACTTAAATGAATAATAAAAAAGTTCCCAAGGCATATGTATTCTTTTAGGTATATGTATGAAAGTTACTTAAGAAAGAATAAAATTAATGAGTTATTAATCAGATATTAGAGAAATTTCATATTAGAATAATAAACTTAGTCTTTACAATGTTATCATTTGCATAGTTTTGCAAAGCAAGGCTTATAGACATGAGAAGAAAATACAAAATATTTCCACTAAATTATATTCTATTAAAGATGAATTAAAAATAATTCCAACAGCACTAGAGAGTCAGAGGTAGGAGGATCCCCGTGAGTTCGAGGCCACCCTGAGACTACATTGTCAATTCCAGGTCAGCCTGGGCTAGAGTGAGACCCTACCTCAAAAAACCAAAAAAATAAAAAATAAAAACTAAAAAAAATAATGCCAAGAAAAGTACACCATTTCATTTCTAAGTAAGCAGAGAGAGAGGGAGAGAAAGGATCTTGCAAAATCTATGCTTTGGACAGAGAGTCACTCAATGTTTTAATGAAACAAATTATGCACAGATGAGTTGCTTTGACAAGGATCAGGGATTTCCAGGAATTATACCTTCATCTGGTGTAATTGCATCTCCTTAGTTGCCCGGTTAGACTGACGCTCGGTCCTGATACTAACTTTCTCCTCCATTTTCTTGAGCCATTCATCTACTTGTTGAAACTTCTGTTCCACCAGCCTCAGCTTGTTCACGACGTTGTTGAACTGCGTCCGGGTTTCCGAGAGTCTGTGCTGGTAAGCCTGCCAGGCCTGCCGCAGCGACTCCAACACGCGGTCTTCTGCCCGGGGAATGCCCGACGGGATCACGTCCTCCCTGGTGTGCAGCACGGCATTGAGCAATGCCTGACCCTCGGCACAGTGAACTTGCAGCTCCTACGGGGCAAAGGCACAGTGACTGACACGCCTCACTCACGATTCACACTTGAACTCGCCAACATGCCTTAGCCAAGCCAGTCCAGCCAACTTGCACCTCACATAAGAAAAATATGATTTGGGCTGCAGAGATGGCTTAGCAGTTAAGGCACTTGCCTGTGGAGCCTAAGGACCCAGGTTCAATTCCTCAGTATCCATGTGAGCCAGATGCACAAGGTGGTGCATGCATCTGGAGTTTGTTTACAGTGGCTGGAGGCCCTGGTGTGCCCATTCTCTCTCTCTCAATCAAAATAAGTAAATATATAAAATATAAAGAAAAAACCATGATTTTACTAAGTATGGTAATGCACACCTATAATCTTAGCACTCAGGAGGCAGAGGTAGGAGGATCGGAGTTCAAGGTCATGCTCAGCTATGTAGCAAATTAAGAGGTCATTCCTGTCTCAAAAAAAAATATGATTTAGCTGGGCATGGTGGCACATGCTTTTAATCCCAGCACTTGGGTGGTAAAAGTAGGAGGATCACCGTGAGTCTGAGGCCAGCCTGGGACTACAGAGTGAGTGCCAGGTCAGTCTGGGCTACAGTGAGACCTTACCTTCAAAAATACCCCCAAAATATGATTTTATTCAGCCCTATAAAATGTTTATATAACATTTAACATTGATGCCGAAGTCTGGAGAAATGTTCTAACAATTTTCTAATTCAAATACAGAGTGCTCCCCACTTCTCTCAATTGAGTTTCTTAAATTTTATTTTCCCATACGCAAGCAAAAACATTTATGATTAAAGGGCTAATTGTTTAAAACAATAACCTAGGCTTATTAAGGATTGTAATGCGCTTAAAGCACCAAAGGTTTGTGGCTTTGACATTGGCTCGGCTGAGCAGTACACTTGCTGAGAAAGGAAAGAGTGGACCCTCCCCGTGCTAAGGAGTCATCCTCTGCCAGGCTGTGTTTCAGTGAATTTTGTGGCCAAGAAAAGTTGGGCCAGGACTGTCCTGGGGCACACATACCTGGGAGGCTGGATCATCACACCTGTTCACTAGCTGCTCCCAAGTGCTAACCCCCTGAATCTGTAAGCTTGAAATAAATCCCTTCCTCCCTGGTTTGGATGCTCATCACAGTAACTGTCTACAACAATAAGTATCAGCTTTTGCAGGATTCGAGATCATATAAACTTCCTGTGGTTTAATATAAATAACTCCGTATTCACGATGGAGAAGCCTCTGTTTTCAGCTAAATTTTACCTGAAGATCCCGCAATGCTGTCTCGTGAGTGTGGGTGTCCCCCTCAAGAGCTGAGTATCGGTCAAGCTTTTCTTGTTCTTCACCCAACCAAACTTCGAATGCCTTTAGGTCTCTCTGATACTCTTGGTGTAGGCGAACAAGTTTTTCATATTTTGTTACTGCCTCCTGTGATTAACATTGAAAATGATTAAGACAGGAATGTGTTACTAAATGAGGTATTGATGTGCCCTAAGAATCCACCTTCAGAACTTTAGAAAAGCACAATAATTAAATTATTGGAGTAACGAATGATTTCCCACATGAAGAACCTTAAAGGTCTATGTACAAAATATAAAAACAAATGCTTCATGACTGAGAAGATCTTAAAGATCATTTTGTTAAATTATTAACCAACTCATGACCTAATGAAATGTTGCCTAGACATGCCAAAAATAATGTAACTTTGCTTTCCATAAAAATTCAATTTGGTTAATAATGAAAATTAAAATGCATATGTGCCTTGAATATGAATTTTAATTTAGTGAAGATATAATTTTCTGAACTTTGTTAATTAGAGTATAATATGTTAATAAAAGACTTTTTTGAGATGGCTATATGGAGCATAATAAATATTATGATTATTTCTCATTTTCTACTTTCATCATCAGTAATAATATGGCATTTATGTCTTTATTATGAAGCTTTCTAAAATTATGAAATTGTTATTCATATTTCTAAGTTTTAGTTAAGAATTGTTTATTACATTAACATTGATATACTAACAATATCTGAAGTCTTTGGTTTTGCTAATGTTTGCTTTGCAATACTAAAATCATGTGTTCCATCTCCATACAGTTGCCATTCTTGAGATCAATGTCTTTAAATAATCATGTTTCTGTAGTTAACCTACCTTGGCCCTCTCTTTGACTGCTTGGTATCGCTCCTGCAGATCCTGCAGTTCTAACTGTGTGACATAATGCTCTGTCATGCCTGCTCCCTTGACTTCAATGGTCTCCAGCAGGCTGCTGTGACTCAGCACTTCTTCATTTAACAGCTAGGGAACATTTAAAAAGAAATGAAAGGTTACTCATGACAAGCATACCAGTGATCCACAGTGATTTTAATTATACAGTTGACAAGTGACCTAAGTGCAATCAGTTCCCAACCAGTCTTCAGATGGTGAATCTAGAACACTGGGGGAAGTCCCTTGATCTCCCAGTCAGTCCAGGCTGTCCTTAGCTTGCACTTGGATTGCGAAGGTAGTCTCTGAGGCAGAGCCAAATGAAAGATGAGGGCCAGCTGGGCTAGGGAGTCCACGGGAGACCTGAGCACAATGTCGTGGGAGGTTCCTGCAGCCTCTCCCAACTCACCCTGTGACACCCTCCCCTGCTCACTCAGCTCCAGGTGTTCTCCATTCCCTAGTGCCCTAGGACCTTTCCCTCCTCACCATGCAGACATGTGACAAGAGGAATCTTTTCCCAAGTCGCCCCAGACAATTTTATCTCCCCACTTAGGGTGCAGCCTACAGGTCACCTCTTTCAAAAAGGCCTTCCCTATCATCCTGTCACTTTTCTTTTTCACAGGACTTATAATTATTTATCCATTCATATGCTTATTTCTGAGTGCACATGTCTCCTCTAAAATATGTTTGTCCGTTTTTTAAAATATTTTATTAGAAACCGGGCGTGGTGGCGCATGCCTTTAATCCCAGCACTCGGGAGGCAGAGGTAGGAGGATCACCATGAGTTTGAGGACACCCTGAGACTCCATAGTGAATTCCAGATCAGCATGAGCTGGAGTGAGACCCTACCTCGAAAAACCAAAAAAAAAAAAAAAAATTATTAATTTATTTGACAGAGAGATTGGGGAGGGGGGAGGAGAGGGAGAATGGGTACACACTAGGGGCCTCCTGTGGCTACAAATGAACTTCAGAAGCATGTGCCACTGTGCACCTGACTTTATTTGGAAACGGGGGGAACTGAACCCCAGAAACCAGACTTTTGCAAGCAAATGCTGTTAACTGGAGTCATCACTTCAGCTCCAAATTTGCCTATGTTATTTACCTAGAGTGGGGGTGCAATGCCTGGAGGGAAGGGGGAGAGTTCTGCAAAGATATGGACTTTTCAAAGGCTGTCACATGTTTCAGAAATAGAGTGAGGTTTGGGAAGGTGGAGGTGAAGGGGTGCGGGGGATGGTGAGCATGTCACAGGAGATGATGAGAATGCTCACATGTGAAGAAGATCAGTGTCACACTGTAGACAATGGGGAACCCACGGAGGCTCTTAGCTAGGGGAGTGAGATATTCCTCCTTATTTGATGATGGCAGTCATGGATGGAGCCAAGAAACACAGCGGGAAATCAGGAGTCTTCTGGTTCAGGTGAGTAGGATGGACCAGCAGGAACTAGGGGTGATGTGAAATGGATGAGAAATAAGGAGCCTGGGGCAAGGAGGTTTCTAATTTAGTGTTAAACTGTGGGACTGCTGTTCAAAGAAACTAAAATTTAACAGCTTGAAGGATTTCCACGCAGAAAATGGGAGGTATGGCTCAAGACATGCTATTATATATAGTGAATGTGCCCTAGAGTGGGGTATGGCTAAAAATCAAAACTCTACAGTATCTCATATTTGAATATTACTATCAATTTAAAAAAAAGGTTTTAGAATGTACCTAGTTGAAGAATCTTAACATGTGGGGGTAGAGAGATGGCTCAGCAACTGAAGGCACTTTCTCCACAAGCCTACAAATGTCCAGCAACTATGTAAAGCCCGAAGCAAAGTGACGCATGCATCTGGAATCTCAAACTCCTGCAGCAATGGGAGGCAGAGCAAGGAGACTCCGGAAAGTTCCTGGGGCCAGACTGGCCTTCCTCCAGTGGCAAACACCATGAGACCTTGTCTCAAGCAAGGAGAACCAACAAGCAGAGGTTGTCTTTTGACCTCTACACATGTACCAAGAACATGTGTGCCCACCCCCACCTGGCTACATATGCACACAAGTAAAAATGATCCTCACGTGCAGAATTATACTAACATGAGTAATATGAGAAATGTAGAAAAGCAGTAATGTAGGGCTTGGGATGTAGCTTGGTGTTTCAATGCCTGCTTGGCAAATATGAGGCCTTGGGTTTAATATCTGGATCAGGGGGAGGGGGAGTGCAATGGAGAAAAAAAATATGTAGCAATACAAAAGAATGTGAGGGGCTGGGGAGATGGCTTAGCAGTTAAGATGTTTGCCTGTGAAGCCTAAGGACCCAGGTTTGATTCCCCAGTACCCACGTAAGCCAGATGCACATGATGGCACATGAGTTTGGAGTTTGTTTGCATTGGCAGAAAGCCCTGGTGTACCTATATTCCTATCCTGTCTGTGTCTTTCTCTCTCAAATAAATAAAAAAAATATTTAATGTGATAAAAATAAAGAGAATTGGGCTGGAGAGATGGCTTAGCAGGTAAGGTGCTTGGCTGCAAAGCCAAAGAACCTAGGTTTAATTCTTCAGGACCCATGTAAGCCAGATGCACAAAGCAATGCATATGTCTTGAGTTCATTTGCAGAGGCTGAAGGTCTTAGTGCACTTATTCTTTCTTTCTCTCTCCCTCTTTCTCTCTCTAAATAAATAAATAAATAAGTATTTTAAAATAGGGCTGGAAAGATGGCTTTGTGGTTAAGGCACTTGCCTGCAAAGCCAAAGGACTCAGGATCCTTATAAGCTAGACACACAAGGTGGTGCATGTGTCTGAAGTTTGTTTGCAGTGGCTGGAGCCCCTGGCACGCCATTCTCTCTCTCTGTTTTTATCTGCCTCTCTCTCTCAAATAAATAAATAAAAATAATTTAGAAATATTTTAAAAATTAAAATAAAGAAAATTTACATCTGAATATCAAGTGGCTTAATTATGAAAATATTAAAAAGTGGACGGATTTTCAATGATCTGTATCATAGACATAGGTCTATATGATTGTCATGGAAGAGAAAAACTTCACACACTACTAAACACAAACAAAAATCTACTTTAAAAAGACATTAGATGGGCTGCAGAGATGGCTTAGTGGTTAAGCACTTGCCTGTGAAGCCTAAGGACCCCAGTTCAAGGCTCAATTCCCCAGGACCCATGGTAGCCAGATGCACAAGGGGGTGCATGTGTCTGGAGTTCATTTGTAGTGCCTGGATGCCCTGGCACGCCCATTCTCTCTCTCTCTCTCTCTCTCTCTCTGCCTCTTTCTCTCTGTGTCTGTTGCTCTCAAATAAATAAATAAATAAATGAATAAAAAAATTTAAAAGACATTAGATATGATGCTACAGGATTCAGTATTAATTATTCTGTGTATACATTGTTTAGTATAAAAGTGATCATGCTTTCGCCTGGCCCCGGCATTCTAAGGAAGCCGATAAGCAATTACAAGCAGTGTGAGATCCAGGTCTAACCTTGGCTTTGCCGAGAGTGGTCACTTTCTCCCGTAGCTCTGTGTGCTGCCTGTCCGATTCATTTAGGTTGCCTTCCACACCATCCATCCAACTGGAAAACTGTCGCACATCATCCTGATAGCTCGTCCATTTAGAGAGAGCTCCTTCAAGCTGACTGAAAGAGATTTGCAAGGACAATAATCTAGTCTGAGGATCCTGTTGAGTCTGATGTCTGCCATGTTCATTTTGTTCACTCCAGCCAGCAGTGGGTCCAA
The DNA here is from genome assembly GCA_036346955.1 of Dipus sagitta. Classification (NCBI taxonomy): domain Eukaryota; kingdom Metazoa; phylum Chordata; class Mammalia; order Rodentia; family Dipodidae; genus Dipus; species Dipus sagitta. The sequence goes on from CM070778.1 coordinate 126,880,016, forward strand.
AGGCCTGGGACAGACAGCCGAACAGGGCTTATCCAGTCCAGCCGGGGATCTTTGGTGAAGACAGCCTCAGAAAACAAGCAATGGTTAGATCCAAGCTTGTCTGCACAAGAGGCAAGAACCAGGGGGCACTAGAGAGGCCTGAAGAGGGATTCCCAGAGCAAGCCCTTACTGTAGTCAGTACTCTGGGCAGGTAGAGAATCCACATTTAGTGACACTCAAGTTACGAGCAAGAGAAAAAGAAAGGAGTTGTTAAAAGAAGGAAGGGGGATGGAGCGGTGGATGAATGGTTGATCGCACTTGCTTACAAAGCCTGATGACCCAGGTTCACTTCTCCAGTACCCATGTAAAGAAAGATGCGCAAAGTGGCGCATGTGTTTGGAGTTTGTTTCTAGTGGCAAGAGGCCCTGGTGTGCCTATGCTCTCTATACCTCTTTAAAATAAATAAGTAAATAAATAAAACTATTTTTTAATTTTTTTGTTTTTTATTTTTATTTATTTATTTGAGAGCGACAGACACAGAGAGAAAGAGGCAGAAAGAGAGAGAGAGAATGGGCGCGCCAGGGCCTCCAGCCACTGCAAATGAACTCCAGATGCATGCACCCCCTTGTGCATCTGGCTAACGTGGGTCCTGGGGAATCGAGCCTCGAACCAGCGTCCTTAGGCTTTACAGGCAAGTGCTTAACTGCTAAGCCATCTCTCCAGCCCAATAAAAATATTTTTAAAAAATAAAAGAAGAAGCTGGAGAGATGGCTCAGCAGTTAAAGATGTAGGAGGACAAAGTAAGTCTGTTACTGAAGTATTTCACTCATGTTTCCGTCATAGCTGGCCTGTGCTGAGTATGGTTTTGCTCACCTTTTACAACGAATTGCTGAGGACAGGAGAGATTCCCACATATCCTTCACAGCCTGCAGCTGCTGCTGGATAGCAGGGATGCCTTCTGGAGAGGTGTTCTGCAGGACATATTCCCCCCTGGTGACTATCATTTTCATCTGAATCTCCTTTTCTTGCCTCACAGATAACAGAGCCTGTAAAATAAGCATAGAAGCCCTCTGTATTATCTTGCTTGATATTCCTGGCTTCAAACAGTTCAGAGGTCCTGAAGATAGTAGCATGGTGTGGATGGAGCTCCTGGGGGAAGTCACTTGCTGGTGAGTGCCAGTAGCCACTTGCCAGTCATCTGCTGGTCTCTGAGTGGACTTAGCATTGCTGGTCTTGAGTCTCCTCTGAATAATCCTTCTTTCCACTGACATTTTATGTTTCCACTTTTATATTATATTTTATTTATTTGTATGTGTGTGTGTGTGTGTGTGTGTGTGTGAGAGAGAGAGAGAGAGAGAGAGAGAGAGAGAGAGAATGGGCATGCCAGGGCTTTTAGCTACTTCAAATAAACTCCAGATACATGTGCTGCCTTGTGCATCTGGCTTTATGTGGGTCCTGGAGAATGGAACCTGGGTCCTTACATTTTGCAGGCAAGCAACTTAACCACTGAGATATCTCTCCAGCCCTGTTTCCATTTTTTTTTAAACAAGGGAAACTGTACATTCATGAATTCTCAAAGGTTGCAGGCTGAAGAGCTTGTAAAGTTCATGGTAACAAGCACCGCTGGGGGAACAGACTTCCAGTTCTCCATAAGCTCTATTTTCATATGAGAAGCTCCATGCTGCCAGTTCTCCATAAGCACCGTTTTTTATACGAGAAGGCGATTTCAATTCAGAGTTAATAAACTTTGAGTCACCTCATTTCCTAACCTGTGTGCTATCTTGCCTCTCTCGGCAGCCTCAGCTGTCTTGTGGTCACCCCACGTCTGCTGCGGCAAGAGATAACTGTAAGCATGACCATCCCACGCATACAGGAACACGAAGAAATTTCTCATAGGCTGAGTATGACACAAACCCAAGCAGATATGGACAAGACAATCTGAAACCAAAGTCTGTAAGATGTCTACAACCACGCACCTCCAGCTTGAGCATCCTGCTGTCCAACACACTTTTGTCAGATGTGGGGTGGCAGTAAGAATCCAGCAGGTGAACTGTATCTGTCATCCACTCTTGGAGTTCTTTCACCCCCAGGGAAAACTGACTGTGCTCTGCGACGATTCTGTCCAGTCTGGACACTTTTTCCTGCAAATGACAGAAATGGTTTTTCTACCTTTCGACAGAGACTTCACCATCTACAGTTCCTCACTCTGAAGAGCTAACACTTTGTTTGAAAAAAAAAAAAAGCTATTATCTCAGCTTCATATGCTGATGAGATGTAAGTCTGGCCTCACTGTATGAGATATGTGACATATCCTAAGCCGGAAGTAACAGGTCAAAAAGTAGAACTATTATAATTGAGTGCCCTTCAAAATCCTTATGGGAATCATGATGTGTTTTTAAATCAGTAACATTCCTCCCCCATGCCTTACTGGGAATCTAATCTCAGCAGCCTTTTGTTTTCGCAAAGCACCTTTGACTCAGCAGATACATTTTAAACTCCTACTGACCTACACTCCAGTCAGAGCTTTAAAAATGGTGAATATTTTTCCATATGCTTAAACATACACATATAATAAATGAACATAGTCACCATTATTTTGCATATTTCTGGAGTACAGTGTGATATGAAGCCTAATGTATATTAAATATTCCTAAATTTTAAAAGATGAGACCATCTCTGTGGTTTATCGTAGTTACTGACTAATTTCAGGTAATATCCAACACAGTCAATTAAGACTTTATAAGACTAATCTACAGCTCTTAAAACTTTGAAGTATCAATTACTTTTTAATACCTAAGTTAATATCAATGAATAAAAAGCTATTATCTATCTATTTTCTATTTCTCTATTATATATCTATCTTTCTATCATCTATCTAACTACCTACATACCTGCCTACCTGATTTTTGTTTGTCTATTTGCCCAGACTAATCCAACTTCCAGAAATGCTTCTAGCACATGAGTACTGGGATTACAATCAGATGCCACTATTCCTGGTACAGAAAGTTGTACTTATTTCCTTCTAGTTTCAGATATGATTCAGATTTTTTTTTTTTTTTTTTTTTTTTTGGTTTTTTCAAGGGTTTCACTCTGGCCCTGGCTGACCTGGAATTCACTATGTAGTCTCAGGGTGGCCTCAAACTCAAGGTGATCCATCCTCCTACCTCTGCCTCCCAAGTGCTGGGATTAAAGGTATTCACCACCATGCCCTGCTGGATTCAGATTTTTTTTAAAGACAGAAAGTGTAACTAATTGATCAAATGATCAGGAGTGCCAGTGTAAACTGGTTACTCTGAGACTGTGGTAGTACTAGTTTTTCAAAGATGTTTGATTGAAGACCCAAATTAGAAAACCAGAAGTGATTTCACAGTAAATTAAGGGAAGCCAAGCTAATGATTAAATTCCATGTTAACCTTTGAAATTTAAGAATATAGGAAACAAATGTTTCACAGAGTTCACATAATATCAGAAAGACCTCTATTATCCATTCAACTGGTCACCATCATGGAAGCCGGTGGCCTCAGTGAGGTCCGCTTGGATCCCAGGTACTCTATTCTAAGCTATTTAGAAAACATTTAATCTGTGACAGGAATCATTGCTCATTCTAAGTTTGGCTTTAGATGTGAAACTGAAACTCTCATCCTTGACTTGAGAAATGAATACAGAAAATTAAAAAAATTCCAGGGTTGGAGAGATGGCTTAGTGGTTAAGGTGCTTGTTTGTAAAACCTAATGACCTGGTCTTAGTTCCCCAGTATCCATGTAAGCCAGATGCACATGGTGGCACATGCATCTGGAGTTTGTTTGCAGTGGCGGAGGCCCTAGCAGATTCTTTACTTTTCTTTCTTTCTTTCTTTCTTTCTTTCTTTCTTTCTTTCTTTCTTTCTTTCTTTCTTTCTTTCTTTTTTTTGTTTTGTTTTGTTTTGTTTTGTTTTGTTTTGTTTTTCGAGGTAGGGTCTCACTCGAGCTCAGGCTGACCTGGAATTCACTGTGGAGTCTCAAGGTGGCCTCGAACTCACAGCAATCCTCCTACCTCTGCCTCCCAAGTGCTGGGATTAAAGGCATGCGCCACCACGCCCAGCTCTTTCTTTCTCTCTCTCTCTCTCTCTTTCTTTCTTTCTTTCTTTCTTTCTTTCTTTCTTTCTTTCTCTCTCTCTCTCTCACTCTCTCTCTACTTGCAAATAAATAAATTAAATTAAAGTATTCCAGACCAATAAAATTCAAATTGCTTTTGAGTTCATATTTTCTAATGAAATTTAATCTGAGAATCCTTTGAACAAAATCTCTGAAGTTTTCCTTCCTGTATTAACCCTCCAAAATCAAAGCCCTGAGGAACATATCATTTTAGTATTAAAAGGACTATTTCCATCTTCCAACTTCCCTCAGTGGTTTCAGAGCGCCACACTGAGATGCAGAACACGGGGGACACCCTCAAATTTCCAGGCTGGGGAGCTGGCGCCGGCAACGCCCCAGGGCTGACCCGGACGCTCCGCCGTGGGATGGTCGGAGTGGACCCTGCACCCCCTCTGGTAAGTCCGGTTTCGCGACATCAGTATCACACTCACACGGCACATGCCAGGCGTTACCTTGGTTACATTGCTTAGCGCTAGATACCGAGAGGACAGCTGTGACACTCTGTGCACAAAGCTCTTGCTGGCAGCTTGTCCTTCCCACAGCTGCCTAGCTTTCTCCTTCAGCCTGTGGAGCTGAGGCTCGCGGCAGTGCACTTCCTCAAGGACAGACTGAAAAGCACAAGCGAGTTAACATTGAGAGGCTGGGGCAGGCGGGCACGCGGAGGACACAGCTGTGGCCTGAACGACATGACAATAAATACTGGCAAGCAATCGGAGTGACCCCGGAGGCTTCCTGGTGGCCAAGCTATGCACGAGAGTCACGGGACAGGAAGGAAAAGTCAGACCACATAAAATGCGTCAGGAATCTGTGAGGATGGGAAAAGGCTACAAGTGCATCCCTAGGTGGCATCCTGTCATCCGGGTCTCCCAGCATGCAGAGGGAGTAGAGGCCTGGGCAGGCCACCCCGGCCCCCGGTCACCTGCAGTTTCTGCTGCTCTCTCCTCTTGGCTGGCAGGTCGTAGAGGCGATTGCTGCTTTGGTGGACGAGCTCCTCTGTCTTGCTCAGCCAGCTCTGCACAGGCTCCACACTCACTTCAAAGTCCCTCATCTGGACCTTCAGATTCTACAGGGTTTTCAACAACGCCAGGGACAAAATCAGACACGCACGTCGGGGTAAGCTACGAGGCTCGGGTCCCTGATTTCTTCATTCGTAGCATAGGGATATGAGTTTCTACGATTCTGTAATGACTTTAAAGATGAATTGCATTTGTGTGTATGTTAAGTGCCTACAACAAAGACCACGGTTTTTTGTCACTGTTTTTTTTTTTTTTTTAAATTTTTTCCCATTTCTGCCCTCTGGCCTGAGGCCTGCACTCATGTTAACTGTTACGTTCCTGCTCATTTCACCATCAATGTCTTGCAAGGCACCCCACGGTGATGATCACTTTATTAAATGGAGGGTACCTCACTTTAAAAAAGGCTGTTACCAAGGAGAACTTTTCCCCTGTCTGATAATAATTCCCTACCATCATCTCTTTTCTCTCTTTTGTTAATTATGATTATAATCGGAATAAGGAGCTATTCTGCCCAAAGTGTTGTTTTCCAAGGAAAAGATGTGCTTGTGAGAGAAGCATCAGTAAATCAAAGGTATGATTTCAGGAGAAAAAAAATAACTGCATGGTGGCAGAATTTGTTATGGCTATAATGGATTGTCTTTAAAGGAAATGAAATGACATAAGCATTTTTTTATAAATTTCTCATCTAACACCTATTACCCCTATGTTTGCATAAATTATCATAGGCCCTTGTATCCATAGTACTTTGTTGCCTGACAGAGATATTTCCATTCATTCTCCTCAAACAATTTTCAAAACTGAGGCATTTCAAAATGAAAGAATAAATACTAGGCTGACATGTGATGGAAACTGTCCCTGTAGAGAGAATAATCAGGAAGGTCTGTGAGGACAGTCCCTATGCAAGGACCCATCCTATTCCTCGGAACACCTCATGTTCTGGGCATTGAGTTACACTTTACAGTGTTCCAGTTGCCCGTTCACAGGCAAAGGGAGATGACGAAATCATGGACAATCTCATGGTATATTCAAACCAAGGCCGACCTGTCAGGATCAACAAGCAGTCACAGGACATGTCCACGGAATTGGCTGTATTTTACCTCTAAGGCAGATTCTTTCTGATGGAGATTCGAATGAAAGTTTTTCCAGTCTTCCTTTGCAGTTTCAACTTTGGCCTGGATACTTTTCGCTTTCTCCTTGGTCAGCAGAGAACTTAGAAGTTCTCCCTTTGACAGCATCACATTCAGCTTGTGCTGGCCGTTTTCACTTTCTGACAAAAACTCCTACAAATAATTATATAAAATTAGGTGCAATAAGATTAAACAATGCTCTGTGAAATTACAGAGAATAGACATGTGTGTGTGTGTGTGTGTGTGTGTGTGTGTGTGTGTGTGTCTATGTTGTGGTGTATGGGGCCTGTATGATGTACGACATATGCATTTGTGTGTTTAGGTTCATGTTCCATGTGCATGTGTGCGAAGGCCACATGAATACCAAGAAGTGCCTTTCTCTATTGCACATCCATGTATTTCCACCATACGGGGCTCTCTCTTCATCAGGAGCTGCTGTCTGTCATTAAGCTCTACTGATTCGATTCTCCAGCCTCTACTTCCAGTGGACTGGGGTTATAGACATGTGTGGCTACACTCAGATTTTTACACGGGGTCTGGTGAGTCAAACTTGGTAGTCTCTGGCCCGAGAGGCCCTCATGCTTAAGTCACGAACATATCCCTAGCACAAATTAATTGACCTAGGTCTCTCCTTCAATAATCATGTTGTGATGTATTCGATTTCCCTATATAAATTCTGGCTTGACCCTCCCTAACACCTATGAGCTATCTTATACACTGTTATCAATTTGCTGAAAAAATAAGCAGCAGATGAAATGAGGGCCAAGAGATCACAAAAGCTGTGAAATGATCTGAGCTTGGTGGACAGAGTAAATGCCACGTGGGTCTGTGTAACCAATGGGCTGGGCCGTGTCTTCGCTCTGAGCATCCTAGCTGCTAACGCAAGAGTAAACCCAACCAGGTTCATGACTCACAGGAACTACATAACAGTCAACTTTTCTGTTTAACCAAGACACAACCATTCCCATAAAGAAGATTTTCTCCTGGAAGTTTCAATACAACAAACATTATTAAATAGAGCAGGTGACAGTGCTGTCCCAGTTTATCAATAATTATAACAGAATATTTGCTGGAGTTGTTCTTATGAAGAACAGGTTCATGGCTTAAGCTGTGTCATTCTATCTATAACATGCATGTTATGATACATTTAGTTCTATAACATGTTTAGTTCTCCTATCATCAGGCTAGATCAAAAAAATTCCTCTCTCTCTAGATATATAAGGAGATTTTATATGCTGGACTCAATACCTGCTAATAATTTCAAATAATAGAGAAGAAGTAGAAATACCAAAGGAAAGTTATTTGCTCTGGTAAGAAACAAAAAGGTAGATAGTCTGTGCTGTGTCACTTATAAGTAAAGGACTCTGACTAAGGTCCGGATGTGGTTAGTCTCCCAAGGATCCATGCGTTGGAACCTTGGTTCTCAGTGTGGTAATGTTAAAAGGTGGGATCTAATGGGAGATCCCTAGGCCACTGGGGCCAAGCCCCAATGAGAGAGTTCTTCTCAAGGAATAAGCTTAGCTACTCCCTTGCTTCTTCTATTTCCTGCCTGATGGCATGGCCTCTTTCTCCTGTTCTGTGGTACATTCTGCCAGGGGGCATTCACCAGAGCTAAGTTGATTCTACCAGGTTCATGCCCTTGAACCTTCAGAACTGTGAGCTAAATAAAACTATTTTCTTTACAAAGTAGCCTGCCTTGGGCATGTCATTATGATTAGAAAAAGAGATGGATAGAGCCCCTCACCAGGACATGTGTTTTAGTTGATGGCCACTTCATACATGGAACAAGGCTGAGCGTCAGAGGAAAGACTGTCCTCAAAAGCAATACGGGTTTCTCCAACACAAATTACTTGGTCACCGAGGTTCCCAAGTGCTACCCCCTTACTTGAAGGAAAACTGGAAAAATTGTAAATGGAACACATTTTCAAAGCAAAATTTATCCTATATCATGAAGCAACATTCAAAACAAAAGTGAAATGGACATGGACAGTAATATTTGACTGCCTGCTTCCAGTACCGCTCACTTCATGGGCATTTATTAGTAACTTTCTACATTCGGATGCCCTCTGCAATACATCCAAACTCTTTTAAGCATCCACTTAAAACTGCTAGTACACAAAAGAAGCAGACACATATGTGTATAAAAGATAATGTTACTGCTACATGTACAAAAAGAGGTTCAAGGTGGCATGTGAAATGCACCGTCCACTTGTAGTTCATGAAGGGAAAACAAGCATAAAAAAACAAACTAACCCCGGGTACCAGCACAAGGGTGAAGGAGATTAACACAGAGAAAAATCAACTCCTACCAAATCAGAGAGCCAGAGACCCAGAGGCCCCCAACACCTCATCACTGAAGCAGACCAAAAATGAACCCAACATGGCTCAGGGAAATTTTGCAGAAGAGGGGGCAGAAACAATGTCAGAGCCACATGTTGGGTCATGATATGCAGAGACATTTATCCTACCCATAACTGTGGGCTAACTCCACAATGCATGACCCATATACTTCAACAAGGAGGGGCCAAGGAGAGGGGGTAGGTCACAGATGAGCCTAATAATGGTACCAAACTGACTGTATTTGCTGAATACAAAACTAATTAATAAAAAATTAAAAAAAAACAAACTAACCATTTAGTCTGCTTTTAGGATGTAGAATTTTATGGTACCATTGCCATTGGGGTTCAGTTTTGTGTTCCCACTCTCACCCTTACTCTCCCCTCCCACCCCAGAGACACAGAGTCTCCCAAGACCTCATCACTGAAGCAGACCTAAAATGAACCCAACATGGCTCAGGGAAATTTGCAGAAGAGGGGGCGGAAAGAATGTTAGAGCCACATATTGGGACATTATGCACACAGACATTGTCCCTTACCCATAACTGACGGCTACCCCCACAATGCACGACCCACATTCCCCAATGAGGAGGGTCTCTGCGGAGGGGGGAGGATAGGGAGGAGACTAATGATAGTATCAACATGACTGTATACATACTGTGTACATAACTAACTAACTAATAAATAAATAAATAAACAACCACATATGCAAACAAAAGCTGTCTATAACTCTGGCATTTCACACCCCAGCTCTGTGGCCTCACCGAGACCCTTTTATACAACAGGTTTGTTGGGAGTGATGTGCTTACATTCCTGCTGAAATAAAAGTGAAAATTAAATGAAAAAGAAGACCCCACTTATAGTGCTTGGGCACAGTTCTTATTACACACAAAGAGCTCTCACTGTTACTTAAACACTTATTAATATATTAAATAGCATGTATTAATATATGTGAAAGGACTAGACCCTCTGCAATTGGTTCATGGGCAAAGTTATTTGGAATCTAAATTCATTAAGCAAAACTTTAAAATGCATGCAATTTTAAGAAGATCCAGAAACACTTATTAATCCACTCGACATGTAAATAATTGTTGGTATTCGTTGGCAAAGCTCTTACCTGGATTTTCTGAAGGCTTGCTGAAACTTCACTAATATTCTGAGGTATATCAAAGCATTTGGCAGTAGTGATTTTCGCATTGACCAGCCACTGCTGGAAATCCCTGAAGGCCTTTCGAAATCTTTGCTGTAGGATCTGTTCTTTATGCTGGCAGCCCTTGGATGCTTGCAAGCAAAGACTGAAAGGATGATTTGGAAATTTACAAAAGGGGAAAAGTGATAAAAAATGGACTCAAATGATGTTTAACAGAGTCAGCAGTTCATAGAGTGTGCATTCGCCTGAACTTAGTGATGGCCTTAACTCTTAATTTTACCATTAAAACCACACTATTAAAAACCCTCTAATTTCTTCATCTAGCTTTTTTTAATGCATGGTTGCCCAGGCTCGTCTCTATCTCATGAGGTCAATGTATCACCCTCACAAACCTTCTGAGCGGCTGGAACCACAGGCAAGCACCCTGATGCACAAATTAGCTCCTACTTTGTGTAAACATATATTGAAGCCAAATATGGGGGCTCACACCTCTGCTTCCAGCTATCCCCAGGGTTAAACTAGAGGAAACTTAGTTCAGGAGTTCAAGGGTAACAAATGGAGACTCTCACTCAAAAGAAATACAGAGGAAAAGACTATTTTGAATAGCAAGAAGATTCATGCTCACCAATTATATTCTCTTATCAAGCCAGAGACTTTCTCACTGTATGAACTCAGGTCTTTGGAAAACCGACAGAGTTCATTGAGCCGAGACTTCAGGCCCTCAGTGGTTGGTTCCGCTTTCTGTAGCTCATCCAGGATCTCCTAAGAAAGGGTAAGGGTTCAAGCACAGAAGCGGTGTGAATTCCATGTCCTCATTCTCTGCATCCATCAACCATATCACACGTCACTGGTGAGGGACAAATCAGACGTTGAATTTGGTCATAAAATGACATCTATTTTCAGGATTCCTGGTGGTACATGATAGCAGTTGTGTAATTTGCTTACATTTCTAGCCATGACTAGACATCGTGATAGCTAATCTTATTTGACTACTTGACAGGATGGAGAATCGCCTAGGCAATGTCTCTGGGCATGACTGTGTGAGGGACTTTCTAGGTTAAAGTAGTTGATATGGGAAGACTCTGCCTAACTGTGGACAGTATCAGCCAGTGGGCTGGGGTCCTGGACTAAATTGAGAGGAGGAAGCTGTCACCCACACTCATCTGTGCTCGCTCTCTGACTATGGATGCAACGTGGCCAGCTGCCTCATGATTGCCTCTTCAGAATAGACTGTCACCTCAAACTGTGAGCCCACATACATCCATCCTTCCTAAAGTTACTTTTTCTGAGTACTTTGTTGCAGCAATGACAAAGGCAACTTAGAAACACTATAACATCTGATACAGACAACTCTGGTGAAGTTGTCAGATGATTAAGTGGTCAAACAACTCAAAATAAGAAAGAGATAACACCCAACATTGTTAAGAAAGACCTGGATAGATCAACAGGATATGTTTATGTGTATGTTGTTTAAAGGCAGAGAAAGATTATTTAAAGAAAAGCAACATTTATTCTATACTAAATTGTGTACACAAAATTACTTTATGTAGAGCATACAGTTAACTGAGGTTAACAAATTCTTATAATTCATCGGTCCGATTAACCTAGCGGCTCAGACATTTCACAGGGTCATCCATGCAGTCATCAAATCCTTGCTAAACGTCCGCTCTGTGCCAAGTATGTGCTGCACACTGTCCTGTGCATAAAGAATTTCACACTTGACGAGCTCAGAGCCTAACTGACGAAAGAGACTCATTAATGGCACCACTGTCTTCCGGATGATGTCAATCAGACTTACTGTGCGATTACTTCCTCTGAATTGAGACATTCCATTTCAGAGTGGCGGGAGAAAGGCTGGGTGGGGGAGTGGGATGACTAAGGAAGCTAAAGAGACAAGACTTAGGAAGTTACCACCTCAGTCAAATGGGGGCAGGGGAGGAGGGAAATAATGGTACCAACACATGATGTGTCCATACAAAGTGTATCAAAATTAAATTAAAATTAAAATTGTTAAAATTAAATTAAAAGCAAAAACAAAGTTACAAGGACCACACTGTCCCTCCCAGAGATCTTACAAGTAGAGCAATTGTTAACGGAAAAGTGATGCTCTCCAATAGAGCTGCCTGAAAGTTGGGCAGGGGCTCCAGGGAGCTGCCCCTCATGCTGGGATGGACATTTCTGTGGTATACCTGCTTTTGAGTCCTTCATACTTTTGTTAGAAACCTCTCACCCATTCTCATGTAAAAGATTCCAATTAACTGGTTGGTTCAGCAAGCTAGACTTGGGCGGAATCTTCTTAGTTTGCTGGTGTTACCCTGACTGGAATGAACATGTCTTTGTTCCCATCTCCTCAGGAAGAGTCCCACAGCATCCTGCCTCTCCCATTTCTTCCTCCCTCACTTCATGGCAAACACAGCCAGGTTAGTCTACTCGAAGACTTAGCTCCTTTGACCAGCTGCCTCTTTCTATCTGCCCATTCGTTCTCCATATTGCTTCTCTGATAGCACAATGGCCTCCTAAGTGGACACCTGCTCCTCTACTTTTCTATCCCACATTTTCTCCTTCTCCAAGAAGTTTACTTCTTGGCATTGTTCCACCACCTCTTGCATCTGGTCAAGTTGTGATCAGGCCTCAGGATTCAGCTCAGGTCCTGGCTCCTCATGGGATCCTCTGCCCTTTCTTGCCTCCTTGGGCCACCCATGTCCCGAGAACACATAGCATCTCACGAGTATCCATCACAATGAGTGCTCCGGCTGGTTTCATGTTTATCTGTCAGTCCAGACTGTGGTCATGAGACCAAGGGTGAGGTTCACCTGGTTGGTCCACGCTTTACTTAGCTCAGTGTTTGGGCTAGAGGTTCTAAAATAACTGTTTCATTTTTCTTTTCTCCTATTCCCTTCCCATCTCTGTCTTCTCTTATTCTTATGGGGCTGGACATGAAGCAGTGTGGCTTCCAAAACATGCTAGTTAAGCATTCTATCACTGACCTCCATCTCAAAGCCCTCAAAAACACGTGCTTACAAAATTCACACCAAGTAACTAGATATTTTATCTTTTAAACTCTAAATGCTAAAACAGGAACAACTATTTTGTACCATATTGAACATTTCATTTAAGGGAGAACACTGTAAGCACTAAAATAATTTACCATCTAGGAAAAACATTAGACAATATTGATGTTCAAGTAGGTTGATTATTAATTACATGACATTAAAAGTGAAGAACTTTTAACCAAAACTCTACATTTAAAAACACATGCACAAATTAAACCAAGCCTTTCAGAAGAACCTTGCTCTTCATAAATTTTTCAGTAGCTTATACACATCGTATTCAGGTGAGCCCTGAATGTATTTTTTCTTTGCATAGCTAAAAAAAATGCTATCTTTCCAACACTAGTAGTCAGTAACACAATAACTTTTAAAGTAAAAGAATTCTGTAACCACAATAAACTGGTTTTTTTAAACATCACATTATGTAGTTTGTGGATTGGTCATTTTTGCTTTAAAGGATTTCTTGAGCATTGCCTTTTTATTTGTTTTTAATTTTTTTGAGCATTGCCTTTTTAATGCATAAAACAAATACTTATGAAAGTTCCTGATGGTTACTGTGATTGACAGCAATGATGATGCTTCCCTAACTGTGAGATGTTCCTGTCAGAACCAACCTGAGAAAAATCTATTATTTTACAAATATTTCATTATACAATCATTGCATATGAAACATTATCTAAATACTAAGATAAAATGAATGTTATTAGAAATAAAATATGACTACTAATAATACATATACTATTGTCCTCAGGAACGTTAACGTTAGAGCTAAATGTAGCTGTGGACCTAAGGAATGTCTGTCTGTCACCTTGAACTTAGTACAACTGAAACCTGGTATTTACTATAGGGCTATCATGTATAACTTTATAGCCCTCTCCCATTATTTCTAGGAATAGTATCAATGTAAGAGATAATAATAATTGAAGATAATAATACAATCTAGGTATAACCATATTTTTTTTGATTAAAAAAATCACTCATGAAGGGAATAGAAAGAAAGAAAACCAAAATGAACCACAAATGTTATGACTAAGCTGGGCGTGGTGGTGCACGCCTTTAATCCCAGCACTCAGGAGGTAGAGGTAGAAGGATTGCTGTGAGTTCGAGGCCACCCTGAGACTACACAGCGAATTCCATGTCAGCCTGAACTAGAGTGAGACCTTACCTTGGAAAAACAACAACAAAAAATTATAATTAATTTTTTCATAACCAGACTACATGAAACTATTTCCAACTGATATATACCATTCTACAGAGCTAATTTATATGCTTTCCCCTGGTGCATTAGCCTAAAGGTTAAGAAAAGCATGAAGAGAGCAAAAGTAAAAACAACTAACAAACATAAATAAAATAGCACTCAGCGACAGCTACAAAGATCTGGTTTACGGTGCGGGATGGGTGTTTCAAATATTTGATTTAAAACAAGACGAAGCTGGAAATACTACTTGACTTCCTAACGGGCCGCAGCTATTCTGAAATGATTATAACATAAATAGAAGCAGAGACGTTTACTTCACTCAACTTCCTCTTAAGGACATCCGTGACTCAGAGCACCAAAGCCCGGCAAGTATTCAAGAGTGTTTCAAAGGTACCAAGGAATGACAAAAGACAGAAAGAAACATTTTTAAGTCTCCACCCCCCCTCTTTACTCCCCTTCCTTGTATTCTAAAAGATCTGGCAATTAAGTTTAAAAGAAATAGCCAGGAAAGCAAACAGTGAGCCAGAGAGAGAGGACTTGTGTTCATGAAACATTAACGGACTAATCCGAGTTTAGCTGTCAAAACCACATATAGGAAAGCCAGTCACCATGAAAACTATCAGCTGTGCTCCGGTCAATTATCAGATGTGTCTTTCAAAGCCATAAATTCAATCACTGCATTGTGTGAAATAGTTAACTGGCAAGAAAACAGCCATGACTCTCTGTCTATTTATGCCTCTGCCCACAGGCCATTTCCAGGCTGAGTGGCTGAATACAGTATTGCAAACTCTTACACCACCAGAAAGTAAAATGTCTCCACTGAAATTGTTTCCAATGGTGTTTTCCCTGAAAAATGTTAATTTTTACCCACGTTTCATGGATGAGAAAAAGAGAAAAAGATCTCACTTTCAAATGTAATTAGATACACACTTCTTCCAAATGTGAATCGTACGTGTTCTTAGTTAGCAAGGATATTTATTTTATTTAGCTTATTTTTTTAGCAAGCATAAGAGCTCCAAAATATTGAGCTTATCCACCAATAGAAAACAGAAAGGCAACTTACTTGTCCTTTGTACCAGCTCTCCACTATTTCCTTATCCGTATTCTTGCCTTCCAGGAGGGTTAGCTGCTGGGCCCAGGTTTTCAGAAGGGCACTGAACTGTTCCAAGGCCTGCTCGAGTTGGGCCACCTGGCCTGAGAATTCTTGCTCTGAGAGGGCCATTTCGCTGACCACGTTCTCCAGGCTGCCTTGGGCTTGAAACACACTCTCTTCCCAGTGCTTCCAGTCGGCGCGCAGGGCCTGCATCTCGGCGCGCATGAGCTCACACCCACTGGCAGCTGTGTTCTGTTTCACCAGCGGGGCCAGCGACTCCACTCTGCTCAGGCGGCCTGCCCCGATGTCTCTGGAATCTATCAGCTCCTGTAATGGAATATCACCATGGAAACCAAGGAGGCGGTGAGTCACTTGGGGCTGCAAGTTTTTTTTTTTTTTTTTTTTTTTTTTTTTAAGTGTGTGCGGAAGGGAACTGTCCTGCGAAGAAGTTTGAGCAGTGTGGGCCAGGAACCAGAGCCAAGGCATCCGCCAGCTCCCAAGTTATAGTAGCAAGGATCCAGTCTTGTAAGTGCCAGGATGGTGCCACAATCACCCAGGAAGTCTCCTTGTCCTAAACTAAATCTATTGGGCACCCTGAATGCAGCCATCGTTTTAATATGTGAAAGTGTTTTGTTAGTCCTTAAATATTTGCCTGCGGTGTACAGCTCCTAAAGTTAAAAAAAAAAAAATAAGCACAAAATCCCTATTTCTTCCTAAGTGGACTGACAAGCAAACATGACATGCTAAACAGGTATTTAGACTGTTTCCATCATTTGTCACAGGATGGTGTCATATATCACATTTCTGGGCTGGGGAGGTAGCTCAATGGTTAATGGTGCCTGCTTGAAAAGCCTTAAGCCCTGGTCCCATTCCTCAGTACCCACGTAAAGCCTAGATGTGCAACATACCATGTCTGTCTGGAGTTTATTTGCAGCTGCACTAGGCCCTAGCACATCCATACACACACTCTCTCACACACACATGAAAACACACAGACAGATAAATAGAATTTTTTTTTAAAAAAATCACATTTCCATTCCACAGAGTCAGGCTAATCCACTATAATCAAAGAATGAACGGCATTCAATCTCAGATGTTTTAGTACCTTAAGAAAGCATTTTTATAGCCACTACAATCAATAATTTACAGGCTGCCTTAATTAAAAGTTAAGTAAGCTTTAGACTGGTTTATTCATTACTAATATGTTCCCTTCAGGGGGAAAACAAACTCACCAGGAATGACAATTTAGAATTTAGGCACGCGTATGTAAAGGGTAATAAGATGCAAATAAAATATGCATTGTTGAGTAGGCAACTAGCAGCATTTCTGAAGATAGATGATTTCAAGGATATTTCTTGGCTAAAATAATTCCATGGTGGTTGTATGTTTACATATGTATTGCTAAAACCAGGATGTTGTTAGCATTCATACAAAATTATGTTCACCACTGGACTAAGTAGAAGGAAAAGATGATTATTAGGGAACCAAAAAAATCTCCTAGAAAATCAATTACAAAGTAACAAGAGAAAAAAATGAGACATTAGAACTGATTCATGCTTCATAAATTATGTTAAGCACAAGGTGTATTTTAACTAGTCTGTATGTACGGTTTGTACTTCATTTAATTAGCCTGAAATAAGTCTGTCTTTTCATAATTATGTACAATAGAGCCACATTTGAGTATAAATCATTTGCAGTTGCAAAGTTAATTATAAGCTATTCTAACACATAATCACATGAAATGTGATTTTACGCATGGGTAAATGTGTCCTTACGCACAGGTAGTATTAAATATGCACAGTCAGCTTTTCTCAGCCTTGCGATTCTGAAATCCATCTCCGCATATCAGTACATCTAGTACTTAGTGGCTTTGATAAAGAAAAATAACTTTAGAAAGTACCATGTCTGACAAGCGGATCCTAAAACTTATATGACATATGTGAACAATTTCAAATTTGGAGTTCACGTGGTACAAACTGTCAAAAATCCACTTCCCAAAATTCTGTCTTAGCCATCATCTCAATTTTCTTTGGCATGAAAACAGATCAGTGTTTGATCACTAATTCCTCTGATGGCAGTTTGAATGGGGGCATCGTTACTACAGAGCACTTTCCGGTCTTGTGTTTGAACTCTGAAAACTTTCGCTACACATGTGTGCATGTACTCACACGTTCATACATGCAGATGTTTTACTTCAGAGTTTTCTCTTCTGGAAGATTACCCCATTGGGAGACTGTGGTGGCCATGGTAGTTAAGGACAGATGATGGTGTTATACTATTTTATTGTTTCTAAGGTTTTTCCTTATTCACCAGCCTATATTGAGGCTTGACCTGAACTTCAACAGGACAGTCTTTGACAGACTTTACTTACTCCTCCCCAAATTTAATTTTTTAAATATTAGCTGCAAATGCCACTTTTTAATTAATTAATTAATTAATTAATTTGAGAACCACAGACAGAGAGAGAAAGAGAGAGAGAATGGGCATGCCAGGGCCTCCAACCACTGCAAATGAACTCCAGATGTATGCGCCACCTTGTGCATCTGGCTTACGTGGGTCCTGGGGAATCCAACCTTGAACCAGGGTCCTTAGGCTTCACAGGCAAGTGCTTAACTGCTAAGCCATCTCTCCGGCCCCAAATTTCATTTTTTTTTCCTGTTAATTCCTTTAGGTATCCTCCTACCTTTCTGGAATTATTTTATAATGGTTGCAGAGAGAGAATGAGAGGTAGGGAGAGGGGTAGAGGGAAAGCAAGGGAGGGAGGGAGAAGGAAGAAGAGAAAGGGAGGCGGGGAAAGGGAAGAGGAAGAAGGAGAAAAGGAGAGAAAGGGAGGGAAAAGGAGCAGTAGGAAGAGGGAGAATTGCTGACAACCTCCAAAATAGTCTTTGTTAAAGAATTATCTTGGGACTAGGGAGATGACTCAGCAGGTAACAGTACTTGCCACACAGCATGAGCGTTGAGAGGTCTGAGCCGTTATTCCCCAGTCCACACATAAACAGCCCAGTATGGCAATGTACCCCTGCAACTCCAGTCCTATAGCGATTTGAGAACAGAGTGATAGAGGAATACACCTCATGTTCCCCTTGGGCACAGGGTCTCACACATCTACACACACGGGTACATGCCTCACAGAGACACACACCATACCACATATACTACACAGGGGGAAAAAAAGAGTCACTTTGTTTTCTCAAATTAACTTTCCAAGACATTAGTCCATCACTGCTATCTCCTCTTCCTCTCCTGCCAAATCTATGTAGTCTTGCACCTCACTTCCCCCGACGGTAGAAATGGCTCTCAAGGTTACTAAAGAGCTCATCTCTCCAATCAAGTGGGCAACCTTCGTTCTCCACGGGGCCATGGTGACCTCCTTCTCCATCTGAACTTCGTAAGCACTTCACTCTCTTTCTCTCCTCTCACTATTCTGTCTCCTTTCCCCTTTCTCTCTTTCAGTTCCTTTAAACCTTGAGCATGCCTGGATTTCAGCTCAGCACTCAATGTTCTAATTGTTGAACACTGGTCTTAGATTCATCCTCTCTAAGACCTTCAGCTACGAACGACAAGCTGGTGATGTTTCATCGCTCTGCCTTCGACCCAGCTTCCTAACCCAACTAACGACATGTACATTCACGACTATCTCCACCTCATAGTTCAAATTCTATCTATCATCACTGAACTTCCCGTTTCCCCCTCTATAAAGATTTCTCTCTGCATGTACCTATTTTCCTCAGATGTTGAGCTTTAGTCATCCTAAGACTTGATATCCACCATTGACTTATTCATTCATTTTTGCAATAGTGTCTCATTATGTATCCCTGGCTGGCTTGGCGTTCACTACATAGACCAGGCTGGCCTTGAACTTGTGATGGTCCTCTTGCCACTGTCTTTGAGAGCTGGCATTACAGGAATGTGACACCATACCCAGCTCACCCTGGACCCTTCAACCTTAGTCCCCATAGCTACTTAGTCACTCAGTGTATTCTGTGCACCAGTGATTATGTTAAATATTGGATACTGGACCTAAGTTAGCCTGCCAAACAACTGTTTGGGGCTGTTCTCTCAGAACATACTTTAATTCATTGTTTTTTTGTTTGTTTGTTTGTTTTAAATTTCCAGTTAAGAGGTGTAGACCAGAGACCCACAGACATTGCACAAAGTGACTTGGACATCAGCAGAGATGAGACACGGCACTGGGGCTCTCTAGCTCCGAAGACTGACTTCCCAGAAGCCCCTTCCCACCCTGTGCTCAGGTTACACTGGACCAGTCATGGCAGCAGATTGGGTGTGGTTCTCAGTCTCTCACTCCTGTAATAAGCACATTTTAGATATCAAACCAGCAGAATGCCACAGGCTGTGAGAAAACAATCCTTTTTCCTATGTTTTTACTAATTTATAAAAAAATCACAATTATTATAACTATTATTGTTTAGTCAGTTACTTGAGTCAGCATGATGTATAGCACTGAGGGTTGGCATTTAAAATGAGCTTGCCCAGGTCAAACCACGGAGGAACTGACCATACGAGCAAGGTGCTGCTTGCACGGCGAGCCTGATAACCTGGGCCAGGGTGAGGCAGGCAGACACTCGAGGACACACAAAACGCAGCAAAGCAGAAACCCAGAAGCTGCTGAGAACTCAGCTCTAAAGCAGAATTAAAGCAGAGACCCCAAGGCTCAAGGAAGTCTGTGGAAAAGGGGCTGGAAAGAGGGTGGGAGGGAATAGCCAGGGACATAGCTCCTCCCACAATGACAGACTGCCGCTCTCACAACTCAGAACTTACAACTACATGGTAAACACCAGCTATCCCCACTAAGGAGCGTCCTCAGTGGAGTGGGGGCAGGAAGGAGGGGAAGGATGGTATCAATACATTATGTGTCCATACAAAGTTTCTACTTAAAAAAAAATAAGGATGAAGAAACATATGTTGACAACAGTTAGTATCAATAGGAAAATCAAAGTAAGGAAAAGCAAATTTTCACTTAATTTCTATAACTTTCATAGATATGTAGAAAGGAAAACTATGGAGGAAAATTAAGATTCATACAGAGAATCAAAAAATCTTTGTATCATATGAAACAGTCTGTATTTTAGAGAATCAGAAAATACAGCTTTGAATTAATGTAAGGAACAAATGCAAAAACTTGAAATCTGAAAGGTAAGCAGACTTGAATTTAATATAACATAGGGATTGTAAAACGCTCATGGTTGATGGCCAGTCTTGCAAAATAAGCAGATGAGTTCACTAATGATGTACGTAAGAACAGCAAATAAAAAAATAAAGAACAATCCCAAGATTCCAGAGACAGCAATGCATGGGTATTCGCCAGTATAGATGAAAAATGATCTTTCTGTTACTAGTTTTTAATTAGCTTTAATGTAATAGTTTCCATCAGGGCATCTTCGTACATTTGTTTCAGACATTTGTCGCCTGATACACTCTGCTATCCCTTGTTCCCCTCCTCTACTGCCCTCTACCGTGCCCTCCAACTGACTCCCTTTCCTCCCCCAGTTAGTTCTCCCTTTCTGTTTTCCTAATGTGTACATGTATGTGAAAATATATTTGTATCTCCATATATATATATATATGTGTGTGTGTGTGTGTGTGTGTGTGTGTGTGTGTGTGTATTTGTATCTCCATGTATATATATATATATGTGTGTGTGTGTGTGTATATATATATATATATATATATATATATATATATATATATGCACCCCATCACCCTCTTTCCCACCTCCTGTAAAACAACTTTTATGTAGTACCTACCACAGAACATACACATAATTTTAGCAGCCACATCAAGCCATTTAACCCACATTTTATTCTTCACCTACATTTTGAAGTTTCTTTCTTGATAAAAGCACTCACCCTGGCCACTGTCATTATATCCTGAAACTGTGTCCTCAGTTCTTCCTGCACAGTTTCCTTGAAGGACTCATCATGAGTCTTCTCATACAGCTCCCTGGACTTGGCCGCTAGGTGCTGCAGGGCTCCTGTGTGATCCTCTGCCTCGGAGACAATGGACTGGAAGTGGTCCAGCAGGGAAAACTTCTCCTTCAGCCCTGGCTGCAGCTGTAAGGGATGCTCGACTTTTTGATCCACGGATTCCATCCACTGCTCCAACTGGGTTTTCCTCTCTACATAATCATTCCATTGGCTAATCACAGACTCCAGGTTGCTAGAGTTAATGAGGTACATTATAAGGTGAGTTACTCTGGTTTCTCTACCCAAGCCTAATTGCTAAATCAATACGTGTATGATTTTTTAAAGGTATTTTATTTTATTTACTTATGAGAGAGAGAGAGGGAGGGAGAGAATGGCCATTCCAGGGCCTCTAGCCACTGCAAATGAATTCCAGATGTGTGTGCCACCTTGTGCATCTGACTTATGTGGGTACTGGTGAATCTAATCTGGGTCCTTAGGTTTCATAGGCAAGTGCCTTAACTACTAAGCCATTTCTCCAGACCATGGATTATTTTTCCCTGAATGCAGTTATATGTGATAAAAGTATTTTTAAATTCAAGAAGAAACCCAACTCTTGATCCACCAAAATGAGGGCACAGTTTTTCCAAACAAGAGAAATATACACTAAAATTTGAAGACACTGCAGTCATACACACATCCGTAAATGCCTCTTCCAAATACTAATTGCCCTACCTACACGGATTAATTTATAGAATATATTGTGGTTGTGAAAACACAGTACCAGAATGACAATTAAATTCCATTTAGGGGCTGGAGAGATGACTTAGCAGTTACGGTGTTTGCCTGAAAAGCCAAGGGATGCTGGTTTGATTCTCCAGGTCCCACATAAGCCAGAGGCACAGGTGGTGCATGTATCTGGAATTTGTTTGCAGTGACTGGAGGCCCTGGCATGCCAATTCTCTCCCAACCTCTCTCTCTCTCTCTCTCTCTCTCTCTCTCTGCCAATTTCTCTCTCTCTCTCCAAAATAAATAAATAAAAATAACAATTAATTCCAGTTAGTATATATCAATTCTTAGTTTTCTTGTACTTAGTTTAAATTATTAAATTTATGTGGTAATTATTTATTGACTGGAATTCAAAATTCAAGGTATCCTTCCTAGTTAAATAATTTCATGAGATTGATTTCCATGTAGTGATGTACATACAAACACATAATAACCAGTTCTATTAAGTGCACAAATGAATGAAGGTTCAATTTATTTATGAGAAATAGTCACAAATGTAATAGTAAAGGAAGTAGGTTCCAAAATAGTCAAACAAAATGCTTTACAGACTGGGTTAAAGGAAAGCTTCCATTGCTGAGTTTCACAATCTCTCTCTCTCTCTCTCTCTCTTTCTCTCTCTCTCTCCCTAGCCCTCCTTTTCTCCCTTTATCCCTTCCTTCTTTCCTTCCTCCTTCCCTTCTGACTCAAACCCAGAGCTTCTCCCATGGTAGGCAAGTGAGTGACCACTGACCTCCAACCTGAGCCCTATGAACTACTCTGTACTCATGTTCACTGAATGTCCCAGCCTCGCTTGTTTATGTGGTAAGACTCTGGAGTTGGGACCACACAGTAAACGAATACCCATAATTTGCTCAATCTGTTCCTTTTGCCTCAGTGAGAAACTCATTTTATATAGCTTAGCATCTACTCCTTTCCTCAAAGACTTTTTTAAATGTTGGAATCAATGCCACACAGAAACACATTCTTATGCTGTCCCCAAGTGTCTTTTGAAAACACAATCTGCGTCAGTTTCCTGGACTGGATTCTCCTAGACTCGTCTTTGTGCCTTTAAAGTGCAAAACTGATTTTGTTTTGTTTCATTATTAATTCAATCATTTAATCCTTGCTGTTGCTTTGAACATCGCTTCTTGTTGAAATAGATGAGCCAGAGCTCTGAATCTGTCTCTTGTGCTCAGCCTTTCACGATAACACCTCGGACAATACTCACCCACACTCCTATTAAAATTTACAAAGCTGGCCTACTGCCAAGCACCAGGAAGTTATTTATGCTCCAGCAATCTGCTATAGAATAGCAGAACCACACAGAACCTTACATTCTCTTTGCTGATCACTAAGATTCATTACTACCATGCAGAGCCTGTCTGCCTTGAGAGTCACTACCCATATTCCATATTAAAGGAAAAGCCAAGAAATAAATTTAAACAAAAAAAAACACATAAGTTTTAGGTGTAACCATCACTGTTTATATTGCAAAGAATAGCTGTTATGATTTTTTTGTGATGAACTTTCATCCTTCGGTCATCTGTACTGGCATCTACTTTTTAAGTGGTCTCATAGCATGTAACTTACAGAATACAGATTTTGATGTGTTTTAGTCTAATTTAGTTATAACTGATAGTTATTTGTCCAACAATCCAGCCAGATATCAATAAATAATCTAAGAAGAGAGAGAGAGGGTGAAAAAAAATCTTCCATTTGGGGATGGAGAGATGGCTTAATGGTTAAAGCATTTGCCTATGAAGCCTAAAGACCCTGGTTTGATTCCCAAGACCTATGTAAGCTAGATGCACATGGTGGTACATGCATATGAAGTTCTTTTGCATTCGCTGGAGGGCCTGGAGTGTCCATTCTCTCTCTCTCTCTCTCTCTCTCTCTCTCTCTCTCTCTCTCTCCCCTCTCCCTCTTTCTCTTTCTAAAATATATAAATACAACAAAATATTTTTAAAATAACACAAACTATATACAAATGGAGTCATTATACTTTGATAGATGGCACACATGTTTAAGTCAGGTTTAATATATGTCTTTACAAATATATGTCATTTTTTTGTAGTGAGAACTTCATTGAAATTTTTTCCAGCTTTTTGAAATGTACAGTACACAGCTGTTGTCTCTAGTTACCTTATTGTGACAAAATAGCACCCTAAAATTTCTTACTCCTATCTAAACTGTTACCTGGATTCATTAACCAATCTTTCCCCACCCTCTTTTCTGCCAGTCTCCCTGGCCTCAGATAACCCACGTTCTACTGTGAACCTCTGTCAGATTCCACATATATGTGAAGTCAGGCAGTACTTCAACAGGTCTGGAGGCTGCTGAATGGGATGGTTAGCTACAAAATGTTCCTTTTATAGAATGTCAGCTCTCTGAGCCTCAGCTGCCAAATGACTAGATATCCTTATCATTGAGATAAGCAGAAATACTCTACTTACTTCCTCCAATCCCAGTCTAGGTAGGGCTTCTTCTGGTTGGGAAATAGTTTTACACTGAAACTTGACAGCTGCCAAAAATATAATTAATTCCCTGTCTAAGCCTTTTAAAAGCTAAAAGTTATTAAAGGCTCCCTGTAAGGAGGTATTTTCCTGAGTCCACATTATATGCAAGATTCCATGAGATAAAAATAATTCTGAAAGAAAACACAGCAACATAAAAAGCTAATGTACCCATGCCAGTCTTTATCCCCATGGGAAATATAAGGCCAGCAAAGCTTTGGCATGCCTACAATGAGCTAAATTAATATGCTTGGTAACTTTATCACAGGCTATGTGAGCACTGTTCCATCATCTTACAAAGACAGGATGTTTTATTTGGACAAGTAACCTTCAGAGCAGACAACATACCCCTGTGCATGGACTGCCGAGCTCATGATGTCAGCCCACACAGTTCTGAGCATCTCCAGCTGGGCCCGAATCGCCTGCTGACCTTCCTTGTTGCTACTTCTCAAGGCCTGTTCCCCCTTGCCAATAGCCATATTCAATTCCACTTCCCCTTCACCCTTCATCAGGAGGATGTCCTGAAATAGAACAAGGGAAATTTGTTAGTGGGAACATGAAAAATTGCTTTTTAAAAAAAAAGTTCTCTTTTCATGTGAGAATTAAGGTGGGGGCTATCACACCTTAAAGTGAAAATGATAGGTCTGGAAAGACGGCTCACTGAGCAGAAATGCTTGCCATGCAAGCATGAGGTCTTGAATCTGGTTGCCCCGGTACCTATACAAGATGCCAGAGTGCTGGTGCATGCCTGTAACTACTGCTGGGGCTGTGTGGAGAATTGGCCTAGTGTGGCTGAGCTGGTGAGGTGCACATTCAACAAGAGAACCTGTCTCAAAGAACAGGGTGGAGAGCTATAAAGGAAGACACCTCACACCAACCTTTGGCTTTTATGTGCACACGACACACAAGTACTCACACACATTTGCTGTGTGTGAGTGTGGATGAATATGCATGCATACGTGCACCCAACACACACACACACACACACACACACACACACACACACACTTAAAAATGTGATAGCAAGGCTGGAGAGATGGCTTAGCGAGTAAGGTACTTGCCTGCAAAGCCAAAGGATCTAGGTTCAATTCCCCAGGACCCATGTAAGCCAGATGCACAAGGGAGAGCACACATCTGAAGTTCATTTGCAGTGGCTGGAGGCCCTGGCTCACCCATTCTCTCTCTCTCTCTCTCCTCCCTCCCTCTCTCTTTCTCTCTCTCTACCTGCCTAAATCTCTCCCTTTCTCTCTCTCAAATAAATAAATAAAATAAAAATTTTTAAAAGTGACAGCAATGAACTCTATGTTATACTATATGCTAGCAGTCAGGAAGACAAGAAATCAAAGATCAACTTAAGTTCTTAGAAAACTGATCATTTCCAAACAGGGGAAAGAAAATATTTAGAACGCGGACACCTGTCTGTCAAGAATCTAATCTCTCTTCCCTTCATTGCCTGGCGAATACCCATTCACAAGGTTACTTTGATAACTGTTGTCTGGGACGGAGGTTTTCCTTGTATTTCTAACACACTGAGGCTGCTTCCCAGGGACAGTCTTTACCTACACATCTCACTAAGTAACAAGTGACATAATGGTCTCTCTAGCTTGACCATGAACTCCTGGAGAACGAGCACAAACTTCTA
Organism: Dipus sagitta; assembly: GCA_036346955.1. Lineage (NCBI taxonomy): Eukaryota > Metazoa > Chordata > Mammalia > Rodentia > Dipodidae > Dipus > Dipus sagitta. Next base: position 126,905,942 of record CM070778.1, read on the forward strand.
CCACTAGATTTCCATCAATTAGCTTTGTACTTGGAGCAGAGCAGGTTTCCTTTACTGTTTCATGATTAGTTACTGACTGAATTTAAAAAAAAAAAAAAGTAAAGCTAACTGTTAAAACAAAAATGTGCCTTTTTCAAAGAACATGAAATACCTTCATGTATATTTTGTCCATTTTTTCCCTTTTTTTTCTTAATGCACCATTATCTGATGTTCTTAAGACAAGGTGGACATAGTCTAGCCCCTGTGAATCTAATCAAATCAATCAGTAGCCATTGGTGGCATCAGGCTGGCCCCCACATACCTGTATCTGTGACAAGCGTCTCTCCAAGGTCTCCTTGCTCCCAAGAGTGCTCTCTGCAGAGGCCAGTCTGTCTTGGAGGTCCTTCAGCCGAGACCACATGCCCTGCACCGCATCCTCCAGGGCTTCATGTTCCTGGAGGGCCAGCTGGCAGCTGTGCAGTCTCTCTTTGGTCATCCTGAGAAGGCTCTGGTAGCTGGTGAGGAGCTGGGCACACCGGCGGCTGCCTTTCCCTGTGTTGTGTCCTTCTTCGCTGAGAAGCTGCCCTCTCTGGGAGAGCTTGTCAAGTGACTCTCTAGACAAATAGAATTGCTTTTTGTAAAAAAAAAAGAAAAAAAAAAAAACGAAACTCAAACATTCTGGAGTTCAGGGCAGTGACAAATGACTGTTGCTGTTGGAGCAGGAACCAGACAAGAGCTCATGGCTGACATGCCTTTAATATTAGGATGCTGGGAACTGGACCGGCTACAGCTTTTACGGTCCTTCTTAATGTAGTCAATGCCCATTGAGAAGTAGGAGTCTATTGAGGCTGTGACTTCATAGAAATCATAGAAATCATAATAACAGAGTCTATATCTTATTAAGAATTCAGTCCAGGGCTGGAGAGATGGCTTAGCAGTTAAGCACTTGCCTGTGAAGCCTAAGGACCCCGGTTCAAGGCTCGATTCCCCAGGACCCATGTTAGCCAGATGCACAAGGTGGCACATGCATCTGGAGTTGGTTTGCAATGGCTGGAGGCCCTGGCGCACCCATTCTCTCTCTCTCTCTCTCTCTCTCTGTCTGCCTCTTTCTCTGTCTGTCACTTTCAAATAAATAAATAAAAATAAACAAACAAAAAAAAAGAATTCAGTCCAGGGAATGGTCCGTACTCACCTCTAGCATTATCCATTCCTATACTATTCTAACCTAGAAAAGTTTCCTGAGGGTTGGAGAGATGGCTCAGTGGTTAAAGGCACTTGCTTGCAAGACCTGAAGGCTCAGTTTTCGATTCCAAAAACCCACGTAAAGACAATATCCACATAAAGCCAAATGCACAAAGTGGTGCATGCATCTGGAATTTGCTGGGAATTATTCATTTTCTCTCTCTCTCTCTCTCTCCTACCTGAATAAATCATTAAAAAAAACCTCCCTGAAACTTCTCACATGCTCTGCTGTTCTATGTCTATGTGGACACCTCTCCTTGGGACACCTCACCTCACCTGTTACTTTCCAAGTTTTCTCTTCCAAGTTCCCCGTGCATCTCCCCAGGCAGTATCCATGACAACCCAGGACAGGTGGTGGCAGCAAGACTCTTCTCCTGTGCCCTCTGCTCCTTGTCTCATCCCTCACCTAATAAACTTGCTGCACCCACAAGACTATCATCTTCTAGAAACCAGGGCAACTACCTCATTTTCTACTCCCAGGATCCAACTCAATGTTGGGCTGAGACAAAGAAGGCTTTCAAAAGCCATGGTAGGGGTTGGAGAGATGGCTTAGCGCTTAAGGCCCTTGCTTTCAAAGTCTAAGGACCCAAAGCCTAAGGATCAACTCTCCAGATCCCACATAAGCCAGATGCAAAGATGAGGCAAGTGCAAGGTTGCACATGCCCACTAGGTGGTGCAAGTGTCTGGAGTTCCATTACAGTGGCTTAGGTGCTAGTGTGCCAATTCTCTGTGTCTCAATCTCTGTCTAAAAATAAAAATAAAGCAGGGTAGGATACTATCTATCTATCTATCTATCTATCTGATTTTCTTGTTGTACCTTGAACACTCTGCTAATCTTATTATGTATCTATGCTAATTAAGGCAAAAGGAAAGCATCATCATTGTGGGCTTGATATGATAAATTACCGAGTTCTGAAGTTTTCTTTCCTTACTACATCTTGGCCAGCCATTTCTTTTTTATCATAAATTAATAATATGTAATTATGTAAATGTATGGTTTATAAAGTAGTATTATGATTTATGGATACAATACAGAGTCATGAAATCAAGCTGGTTAACATATCTGTCACACTCAAATACATCACATTTTTTGTGGCAAGAACATTTGAAAATTGGTGCCTTAGGAATTTTGAAATATACAACATTCTATTTTTAACTACCTTCACCATGACATTGACTAAAACTAAACAAAACACTTTCCCATATATCTCTTACAGAAATTCTGAATCCTTTATTTTTTAATTAGCTTACAAAGTAGTAGGCTTTCTTGTGACATTTTCATACATGTTTAATTCGGTTGACTCCTCCCCCAACCTCCTATTCTCCTTATCCCAAACCCCTTTCAAATCCTTCCTTCCCCACTGTTTTCTCTTCCCTTTCCTATCTCATGTGTTCTATTTCCTCCCACAAGTCTCTTGCTTAAAGTCATTTTAAAATTTTCTCTGCTAGGTCCTTGTCCTGTTTTCCTGGCCTCTACACCCCTGTATTCCAAACTCTCTGTGGCCAACAGACTGGAGAGCTCAGACTTCTTATCAAGTACCCATCAGGAAAAGCCTGGGTATCAGACAAGAGTGTGAAGACATCTTAATCAACACTGCTGGGTCTACTACAAATTAAAAAGGAACTTGAAGTTTATCTTTCACTTTTTTTTTTTCTTAATGATGTCTATGTAAACAAGCATCCTATGAACCACTTGTAGTAGCAGTTATACAATATGTTAGCTCCTTTAAATAACATTATCTTGTAGTCTGCTTATTGAGACAGGAGGGTGCTAAAAGCAACAACATGAGTAAAACAATAACCAAGACTAGATGTTTCATCGGCCACTACAAGATGACTTGCTCAAGCCATGATAAAGAGTCTCAGTGTCAGGTCTGTATACTTTCTTCACAGGGTATCTCCCTCAAATATTTGAAGTTCTGGGACTATGAAGGTGAAAAATGTCCAGGTGATGGGGAGGAGCAGGTAGAGGAGTTCAAGAGAAAGAAGTTGTACACAATTTGTTAAGTCTGGTGGTGCACATCTATAATGCAGCCCAATCATCTTCAGGATCAGAAGACATAATTAACAAACAAACCACAAAACAACCAACCATCAACCAGGCCAACAACCAACCAACCGATCAGCAACCAGGTCAATCATCAACCAACCAACCAGCAACCAGACCAATCACCAGCCAACCAACCAGCAACCAGACCAACAACCAACCAACCAGCAACCAGGCCAACAAACAACCAGTCTAAAATGTGTCCAGCACTCGGGAGGCTGAAGTAAGAGGATCCCCAGTGTTTGAGGCTAATATGTTGGCTACAGAGTGAGTTCCAGGTCAACCTAGGCTAGAGTTAGACTCTTACCTAGAGAAAACAAACAAACAAAAAACATTTAATGAGGCCATGAGCCTTGCCATTGGTAAAATTAGGATATTGAGAAATTATACCTGCAAAATAAGAAAGAAAACAAACAAACAAAGAGACTCTTGAACTACTCTCAAGTGAATTATATCTGTGATGTAAGAAGGAAGTTTTGCTTCTGATTTTTTTTTTTTTTTGGCTTATTTATTTGTGTGTGCACACGTGAGCATACACGTAAGTACATGATGCCAGGCCCTCTTGCCTCTGCAAACAAAGACCAGACTCCACTTTTTGTGTCCAGCTTACATGGTGGCCTGTGAACTGAACACTAGACCAGCAGGCTTTGCAAGTGGGCACCTTTAACTGCTAAGCCATCTTCGCAGTACTACCTTCTGTTTTTTTTTTTTTCAGCGTCTTTTGTATATTAAATTTTAGTGTTTCTAACCTTTACTGTTCTTTACTACGTCTCTGAAGTTTGGTATATTACTTTCATTACATAGAAGAAATTATATTTCTAAACATTTTATGTTGTTATAAACAAAATAGAACATGCTTTTTATTTGAATTTAAAAAAAATAAATAAATCCAAATAAAACATGTCCAGTCAACAACCTGCTCCTTTTCTGTACCACACCTGGCAGCCAGAAGTTCTCCCAGAAACATTTCGGCTTTGTGAACTTCGGTTTTCTTCTCGGGAATATGCTGCTTACTCTCTCCAAAGTTCTCTGCGTTTAACCTTTCCTCCATTTCATGGACCCACAAGTTGAGTTTTCTGTACTGATCCTCAAAGCTAAAGAAAAGAAAAATACCTTAGAAAATCTCAGGTGAGCTCACTAGGTGTTCTCATAGCTGAGGTCACAGTGACTTTCATGCGGCAATTAGTATCTCATGTTATAAAGAAAATTCAGCATAGGCTTGCAGACAGTATCCTACATTTTAGTAACAAAATGACAAACCACAGTACTGGTTTTTTCTTTCTTTTTTTTTGGTGTAAGTAGAACAAAATGTCCATCAAAGGTGAATTGATTTCATAACTCATAATGGACAGTGGGACTGCATCTCCATGTCAATATGCACTTAAGTTAGTGCCTTACAACAAAGACCCTTGCACTGGGGGCCAGTGAGGAAGTGGGGCAGTGGAAGCCCTGGGGAAAGAAGAGAAAGTGGTCTTTGTGTCTTAAAAGGATTGAATTTAGCATAAAAATGCCAAGCTTTGATTACATTGTATGATTTTCCAGAAACAAGTACAATAGTCAAGCACATTTGCTTGGCCATCAGAAAGACAATTTGATTATACTGACATGTTGTCTCCCTGTGGTGAGATGGAATTCTCCCTGTAATCCATTAGTACAAAGATATATTCATTAATATAGATATAGACATATATGATTAGATACATAAATAGATAGATAGATAAATAGATAGATAGATATGAATTGGAATCTTGATCCACAGAATTCAATAGCTACATTCTGCCAAGATTATCCTAGTTGAGATGGACACAGGAAAAACATTGGATAAGCTAAAAGCATGCATACCAAATCTCTAATACATTGAGTTAGCTGAATCGACCTTTGGGTCATTTGCAAATAATGCAAATAATGCTGGGTATAATTTCTTGGTTTGTTTTTTTTCTATGTAGAAAATAAAGCCAGATGAAAACTTGAGAGACTGAGTAATCAATTGTACTAGAATGAACCTGTGGTAAAGGTAATTCAAAACCTCTTATAACTGAAAGTCTCAATTTCCCTGACTGTCCCTACAGGGCTCTGAGTCATTGAGAACTAGGCTGTGTGTGGCAAAGCCTGCGTTGACCCGAAGGACCCACCTCCCCAGCTCAGAGGCACAGTCCTGGAGAGCCTGCTTGTCTTTGAGACACTGCTTCAGGAATGCTTGGAACTCTTCATTTGCCCTGGTGATCTGCTCCTGGATGCTGCCCACGATTTGTTTTGACAAATGTGCATACAAAGTTTGTCCTTCTTGAGTCACCGTATCGAGCTTGCTCTGCCCATCACTGACGGAGTCTAAGATGCCCTGTTTCAGGAAGCAAAGGGAATAGAAAATATCTGCTATTATTTACAGGGTCGCTCGTGGCAGTGCTGAGTTGAAGGGATAGAACAAGAGGAAGAGAAGCAGAGGAAGCTGGGGGAAAGAGGTTAAGAAGGCTTGAGTGAGAACAGGTTCCTGATTGAGGACAGTGCCAGCTAGCTATTGAAACCATTGAGGAATAACTGAGAACAATGTGTAGATGGAAAAACAAAAAGATATTGTCATCATGGTCCTGTTCTTACTCTCCCTGCTCTCATTGTCCCAACCCAGTCAAAGTCCCATCTGCTTGTGTGGGCAGTGTGACAATCCTCTCACTAGATAGTCTCTGGGCTCCTTCCTTCCCCTCCTCTGGTCTACCCTGCACGCAAAGACCGTCGTCAGGAACAAAACGCCCTTTCTCCACATGCACCTTTTCCTTGGAAGACCTGTGCTCAGGCTTCCTCAAATCAAAAGCAGCCCAAAATTCAGTGCTGGCTGTCACCACTCTGAGTGCCAGAGTGTCATTTCAATTGTTGCCCGGACATTCACTTGTGAAATTCCAATGGGTCTCAAGCTACACAGTGATAACCCCACATTTGATTGTTACCATGCCTCTTACAAAACCAGTGCTGTTTACTGCATCAATCTTTTTACACTGACTTCACATGCAATGGGTTATTGACATTATTTTCATCATGCACTGGGCCATGAAATAAACATGTTTGTTTTTACATAGCTTCCTATGTGGTATAGGGTTGACCTTGAACTTGAAATCCTGCTGTATCAGCATCCTGAGGTCTGCGATCACAGGAAACCTACCACTCTATCCATCGTTAATTTTTAAAAGTTATTGGTTCCACAATACTTAGCACTGTGTTTTGCTCAGATGAGCTGTCATGACCCCAACTTTAAAAAATATGTATTTATTTATTTAATAGAGAGAGAGAAAAAGAGAGACAGAAAGGCAAACAGAGAGAGGATGAGCACACCAGGGCCTTCTGCCACTGCAATCAAACTGCAGACAGATGTGCCACTTTGTGCATCTGGCTTAATGTGGGTATTGGAGAATCAAACCCCAGGCCATCAGGCTTTGCAAGCAAGTGTCTTTAACCTCTGAGCCATCTCTCCAGCCCTGATAGTTTTTTTTTTCTTGCCTGTTAAGTAGCAATGACCTTTTCAATCCTGAATTCATTCATTTTCCTTAGTCAATAAAATCCAAGTGACCTGTAAGAGCCACTACTTTAACTTGAATATAATTTGAAATTTAGACCCAAAGTTATTAAAAAGACACAAGGTATATTTTTCTTAAAAACAGACAGGGCTGGGGAGTTGGCTCAGTCCGTAAAGTGCTAGCTATTCAAGAGTGAACATGTGAGTTCAAATCCCCAGCACTCTAAAAAGCACACACCTGGGCTGGAGAGATGGCTTAGCAGTTAAGTGCTTGCCTGTGAAGCCTAAGGACTGCTGTTCGAGGCTAGATTCCCCAGGACCCACATTAGCCAGATGCACAAGGGGGCTGGTGCGTCTGGAGTTCATTTGCAGTGGCTGGAAGCCCTGGCAGCGCCCATTCTCTCTCTCTCTCTCTCTCTCTGCCTCATCACTCTCAAACAAATAAATAAAAGTAAACAAAAAAAATAAACAAAAGCACACACCTGGAATCTAGCACTGGGGAGACAGAGACAGAAGGCTCCTCAGGGCTCACTCACCAGCTAGTCTACTCCACTTGGCAAGTTGCAAGCCAGTGAGAGACCCTGTATCTTAAACAGAGGGGGCTGGCAAGATGGCTCACTCAGTAACGTGCTTGCCACACAAGCATGAGAAACTGATTTTGGATCCCCAACACCCACAGCTGTACACCTGTAAACCCAGCACTTTGGAGGCGGAGAATCCCTGTGGATGACTGGCTAGCTAGGCTAGGTGAGGCACTGAGCTCCGGGTTCAATGAGAGACCCTGTCTCATAAAAATAAGGTGAAAAAAAATTAAAATTAAAAGGAAAAATAAAATTAAACAGGAAATTCCTATCGACTTCTGACCTACACACACACACACACACACACACACACACACACACATAGAAATAGTGCAAACGAAAATGATCCCACAATGCTGATAGAAAATCAATACAAGAATTTATGCTTTTGTTACAATAAACATTAAAAACATTAAATACCATAAACATGAAAATTAAGTTTCATTGTGAATGGCTTCTACAATAAACAAAACGACATAAATGGTGCCGAGGCTACCAAGCCAGAGCACAGAGATCTAGACACTCAAACTTCTATTTCTGTCTCCAGTGACTTGTCACATTGCCTTGATTCCTGCTGAATCAATAGCCCCAGTTCTATAAGGGGAAAAAAGGATGGACTGAAAGAAGGAGGTTCAGGAAGAGAGGTGCTCTGGGTCTGATGTGAAGGTGGCCATCGGCGTGGGGGGAGGAAGGACGCCAGCGCGCATACCTGAAGGTCCCGGAGCCTGGCCCCTACAGCCTGGCTGTCACCAGTACGATCGGACGATTCTCTGGCTGCTGCTTTCGCTTTGGAAAACCATTCTTGGAACTCCTGCATAGAATCTTTTGAAAATAATGAAAATGAGGAAGATATCCCAAGTGTTAAACAAGCCCCTCGGATTATCGGAATAAGTTAGCTCTGCATGTGAACTCATCTTTGCTTTATAAAATATTCCAGCAAGAAAACGATAATGTGGAAAATAACATGACACTATCTGTAGCCATGAGCAGTCGTGGTAGAACAGAGACGTTAGCTCAGAGAAGAGATGCCTACAAAGTCAAAGGACCCATGTTCGATTCCCTAGGACCCACATAAGCCAGATGCACAAGGTGGTGCATGTGTCTGGAGTTCATTTGCAGTGGCTGGAGGCCCTGGTGTGCCCCATTCTCTCTCTCTCCCTCCTTCTCTCTCTCTACCTCTTCTCGCTCATAAATAAATAAAAATAAAAATAATTTAAAAAATAAATAACAAAGAACTTATAAGAGTGTAAGGAGAAATGTTCAGGGGTGTTAAAGCCACTTTGGTACGTGGGCATAAGCGTCTCCTCATTCTACCACGCTGAGTTAGAGCGTTTCCGCGAACCCTCTTTCATGTGTATGTCCAGCTGTAAGAAGGAGAAACAGAGACGGGAAAAATTTTTTTCTGGGCATTATGGCTGCCTTTGCTTATAGCCTCATCTAACATCGAGGATTATGGTGACATTTCATCCTAGCATAAAATTAAAAAGCCCTCTAATTGGGGCTGGAGAGATGGCTCAGTAGTTAAGGTGCTTGTCTGCAAAGTCTAAGGACCCAGATTCTATTCTCCAGTACCCATGTAAGCCAGATGCACAAGGTGGCACATGCGTCTGGAGTTTGCAGTGGCTAGAGGACCTAGTGTGGCCATTCTCTATCTGCCTCTTTCTTGCTCACTCACTCTCTCAAATGAATAAATAGATTTATTTCATTTTTTAAATTTATTTATTTGCAAGAAGAGAGAGGGCTGGAGAGATGGCTCAGAGGTTAAGATGCTTGCCTGCAAAGCCTAGTGACCTGAGTTGGAATCTCTCTCTCTTGCAAATAAATATTTTTAAAATTTTTTTTGTTTATTTTACTTATTTATTTGAGAGCAACAGACAGAGAGAAAGAGGCAGAGAGAGAGAGAGAATGGGCATGCCAGGGCCACCAGCCACTGCAAATGAACTCCAGATGCATGCGGCCCCTTGTGCATCTAGCTAATGTGGGTCCTGGGGAATCGAGCCTCGAACCAGGGTCCTTAGGCTTCATAGGCAAGTGCTTAACCACTAAGCCACCTCTCCAGGCCTTGCAAATAAATATTAATAATTATAAAAAGAAGACAGAGAGAGAGAGAGAGAATGGGAACACCAGGGCCTCTAGCAGCTACAACAAACTTTAGATGCATGTACCGCTTTGTGCATCTGGCTTTATGTGTGTACTAGAGACTTGAACCCAGGCTGGCAGGCTTTGAAAGCAGGCACCTTTAACCACTGAACCATCTCTCCAACCCGGGCTACTTTTTGAGACAAGGTCATTGAGTCAGAGCTCACCAATTAGGTGAGACTACTTAGCCAGTAAGTCCTACTGGCTGCTAGCCACTTGAGTAGAAGTAGTTTTCCACATGTATGAAATTCAAGGTCATTTAAAAGGTGTACTCCTGCATCCTTTCTCCAGGAGAAATGGGGGTCATACTAGGTACAGCAAGAGCCCCCTAACACAGCACTCCTGTTACTCAAATCTCAAAGCACAAGTGAATTTTAAAAGCTATTCTTCTGGGAAGGTTTCTCAAACTTTGGCTGGCAGTTCTAGGGAGCATTTGGCCTGGAATATTTCTCCTAAATAGCTACTCCAGCTAAAAGTCCCCGGGTAGCTTACCGTTGAAATGTTTTTCCAGAGAATCCTGCAGGCTGGCCTGGGTGTTGGAGCACAGCTGGCTCACGGCTTCATGCTTCCTCATGAGCCCGGTCATGGCCCGGCCCAGGCTCTCCAGCTGCACCGAGTGGTACTTGCGGCACAGGCTGTTGAGATTTTCTTGGGTGGAGCTGATGTTGCCTTGCCGCCCTTGAAGCTCTTTCTGAATATCCTACAGAACGAGAGTACATGGAAGTAAACTGAAGGGTGTTCATCGCATGTTTTTACTTAAATTTATTTATTTGAGGGGGGCAGATGCGAAGAGAGAGAGAGAGAGAGAGAGAGAGAGAGAGAGAAAGAGAATAGGCATGCCAGGGCCTCCAGCCATTGCAAATGAACTCCAGATGCATGTGCCCCCTTGTGCAACTGGTTCATGTGGGTACCGGGGAATCAAATCTAGGTCCTTAGGCTTTGTAGGCAAGCGTCTTAACCATTAAGCAATCTCTCCATCCCTTTTTCTGTATTTTAAGATATTTTTTATATTTATTTATGTATTTGACAAAGAAAGAGAGGCAGAGAGAGAGAGAGAGAGAGAGAGAGAATGGGCATGCCAGGGCCTCCAGCCACTGCAAAAGAACTCCAGATGCATGAACCACCTTGTGCATCTGGCTTATGTGGGTCCTGGGGAATCAAACCTGTGTCCTCTGGCTTTGCAGGCAAATGTCTTAACCACTAAGCCATCCCTCCAGCCATATATATATAGTTTTTTTTTTTGAGGCAGGTCTTCACTCCAGCCTAGGCTGACCTGAAACTCACTCTGTAGCCCAGGCTGTTCTTTTTTTGTTTGTTTGTTTTTTGTTTTTAGTTTAGTTTTTTTTTTTTTTTTTTGAGGTAGGGTTTTGCTCTAGCCCAGGCTGACCTGGAATTCACTATGTAGTCTAAGGCTGGTCTGGAAGTCACAGCAATCCTCCTACCTCTGCCTCCCGAGTGCTGGAATTAAAGGCGCACACCACCATGCCTGGCTTTTGTCTATTTTTTTTTTCCCCAGGCTGTTCTTGAACTCATGATGCTCCTCCTGTCTCAGCTTCCCAAGTGCTCTGATGAAAGGCCTGTACAACTATGCCTGGCTCACAATGGTAGATTTTTAAATTCTGAATTTGATGCTATTGAAATCCATTCAGTAATATATACCTGCTGGTGGGATGATGTTTTGAATACTTGTGGTAGCTCTGTATTGAAAACTACACTGCGATGGCTTGAACGTAAAATGTCCCCCAGAATTTCATATGTTTGTAATTAAGCCTCAGATTTGATCACCAATCAGTGGAGCCTTTGGGAGGTGGGGTCTTGCTGGAGGAGTAACGTTACTGGGAATGGGCCCTGAGGTTTTATAATCCAGCCCCCTAGGTCAATCTTGCTGCTCTCTCCCTGCTGCAGATATATGCTGAAGTGAGCAAGCTTCCTCCTAAAATGCCTTCCCTGACATGATGCCCCAGCAGTTAATCTAACCATATATGCCTTTATTTACTTATTTATTTGAGAGACAGAAAGAGAGAGAGAGGGTACACCAGGGCATCTAGCCATTACAAATGAACTCCAGATGCATGTGCCACCTTCTGCATCTGGCTTACATGGGTCCTGAGGAATCGAACATGGGTCCTTTGGCTTTGCAGGCAAGTGCCTTAAGTACTAAGCAATCTCTCCAGCCCCTTACATGCCTTTTGTGTCAAGTATAGCAACTCCCCCTTGAAACTATAAGCCAAAATAAACCCTTTCTGTTCATAAACTGCTTCCGGTTGGGTGTTTTGTCCCAGCAATGAGAAAGTAACTGTTGTGATCACGTTCTAGTCCTCCTTGGTAACAAGCAGTTGCTAGAAATGACTGGACTTTGGGCTCTAGTCTAGCATTTCAAGCAAATTGTGTAGGTCCTTATAAATTTTTGCCTAGGATTATGGGTTCAGCCAGTTGATTAGAAACTTCCACAGTTCACATTTCTCAGTGAGCTATTGCAGGGTTCTGCCTCAAAATCCTGCACCAAGCAAGAGCGCAGTTAACTTCACCATACGTGCCCTTTGTTTCAAGTGTAGCAAGAGCATTTCCCGGTGCTGGGGAGATGGCTCAGTGGCTAAAGGCACTTGTTTGTAAAGCCTGCTGGCCAGGGGTCAGTTCCCCAGCATCCAGATGCAAAGGGGCATCTATGACAATGAGAAGTGGAGAGCCAGGAGAATCCGAACCTCCCAGGCTAGCTAAGTCTGACATTCCCTGCAGCAGGAAGAAACCCTGTCTCAAAGAAGCTGGGCAAAGACACTTCAAAGTTGTGCTCTAACCTGCACATGCATGTTGGGGCATGTACACCCATACACACGAAATAAAAACAACAATAATAATATTTTTTTAAAAAACTAAAAGAGAATCATCTACAAATGCTCAGAAGTTAATGCAGTCCACCTCCTTTACAAATAGTTCATGAGGATTACCATCTGTTCACGTTATGTGTTCTTGACAAAACGCACACAGAGACACAAATACACACACGCACGCGTGTACACACACACACACACACACACACACACACAACGTTCTATAGATGAAAGAAGTCCTGAAGAACATAAAAATAATTAGGTGATGGAAAACTATCAGACATCCAAGTTTGAAAACTGATGAGAATGCTAATGGTTTTCATACACTAACAGACATATGTGTCTATTAATAAGCATAGTACATGGGCAGGTCCTTTCAACAATGCCCACTTCCAGCCCTTAATGCCTGCACTTAGTTCTTCTCGAATTGCTTACTCTTCTGTGTCCAGCAGTATGAGTGAGTCAGAGGGGTGTTAATATTTTCAAGGGTACAACTGAAAGCAGAGCTGATGCTTTTTAGTAGTCCCAGGACAGGAGGGCTAATGTTGCTGTCTGTGTGGAGCCCCGAATGAGAGAGTCCACCACTTACCTTGACTTTTCTCAGCCCTTCGCAAGTCTCCGTATGCGGGCACAGCTGGCCAAGGCTTCCTCCACCGTCGCCAGCCACGCCGTCAAGTCGCTGATGAGCCTCTGCACTTGGCTGCTCTGAGCCGTGAAGTCCCTCAGGGTGCCCTTCGCTTCTTCGGTGGCCTCTTTGGCGTGCTCCAGCTTCTGCCTCAAGTCGGCTTCCATAAACTAAATGTGAGGCAGGATGTCGTGAAGAACCCGTGAGGACTGAAAGAACAGCTCATCCAGGAGGAATTCTGTTTGTGTGCACCGCTGTCCAGAACACATTGGCTTCTCCATGGAAGCCACACCAACACCAACAGCACTTTCCAGAAAGGAAAATCGGGAAGTACGCAGTGCCAAGGGTAGCAAGCAATGAGAACATGGGAAGGGGGGGCGGGGGTGCATGGCAGCTAACCATGCATGTTAGGCTGGTGGTTTTGTCTGAGGTTCTGGAAATGACGAAGACCACATGCTCAGAAAGCCGGACAAAGAAGCCTACTCTTAATTCTCCCCTCGCTCATGTTCTGCCCAGCTGTGATTTTGACTGAGACACGTTGAATGCAAAAGAACTGAACGATAAAGCCATGTCCTTGCCATGACCTGCCCTCCCCAAGAAACATTCCTTGGGGTAGTTTTATTTTTTCTCTTCCTGAGATGAGGTAGTTCAGAAAAGTCAAATGTTTCTAGCCCCTTAGTTGATAAAAGGATCTAAGTTCACTGTAAACAAAAGTGTGGTGGTGCACTGCCTTTAATCCCAGCACTCGGGAGGCAGAGGTAGGAGGACCGCCGTGAGTTCGAGGTCAGCCTGAGACTATGCAGTGAATTCCAGATCAGCCTGGGTTAGAGAAAGACCCTACTTCCAAAAACCAAAAAAAAAAAAAAAAAAGCTCAATTCCACAAGTCAACATCCAGGGTTGTTTGGTATAATCTTCTTCAAACTTAAAGCTTTATTTTTTCTTTACTTCTGAGTTTCAAAGTGTTTGGCAAGTGCATTGGCTCTCACATACTCTCCTGCTCCCATGGCCTCATCTGCCCATCTCTGTGTGGGCATTTCTGAGAACCCTTGTGTTGATGGGACCTCCTGCTGAAGACCCCTTGATGTGCTGGTACACTCTTTCCTGTCCCTTTACATGCCCTTCCCCAGCCTCAGGCATCTCTGAGGTCTGGGTTTCTGAGGTCCACTCATTCTCCAGAGAGAATTGTTCTCTTGGATGATGTCCTGGTTCTCATGTGGTGTGCTCACAGGGGGTCTCTTCCTTCCCTCTCATGATTTACTTTTGAGTGGCACCACCCTCTGGCACTAACCCCCAAATGGTTCTGAGAGACAGGCCACCCACACAAGCGTTTCCTCTCTGGCTGACACATCAACAGTCAGCCAGTCTGCCAGTCAGGGGGGATGAAGGGGGGAAGAGGTTGGAAACTACATGTTGGTGGCATCCAGCTGCAGGGGACAAATATCCTGCTCTCTAAATGGTGGTACTGACAACCTTCTGCCTACACTTAAGGAAAGCAGAGGCATTCCACACTTATTCCTTGATGGTACAGGGTCATGAATGTGGTGTGTGTGTGTGTGTGTGTGTGTGTGTGTGTGGTGTTAGAGAGCGGGGATATGGAGAGACACTGAGTTAGTGGGAAACAGGCATATGGTAATCACTCACCTGGAGATCTGTTGGTGTTTCTGGGTTCTTAGTTAATTCTTTAAGCTCATTGACTTGGGAATGCAGTTCCTCCAATTTCAAGGCCTTGTTTTTAACTTCAGACTACCAAGTTGAAGACAAAGAGGAAAAGCTTAATAACTAACCCAAAATATTGATGTGTTATGCTCCACATTTATTTCACACTTTCCAGAGCTAACATCAAGACAGTAACTTTAGGCAATGCATAGGAAATCCTTATTCACTTTCTGAGCGTGTGGGGGAGGGTCTAATGATTCTGCAATATGGAAAATGCTATAGTTTAAAAAGTTCACTTGGCATGTGAAGGAATCTGTGGAACTTTCTTTCTTCCCAACCTTTTATTAGAAAAACACTGTTCTGGAAAAAGTGAAACGTTGACCAAAATCTTGAGTCAGTGAGAATTTCCAATAGGCTGTCATTTATTCATTAGCAGTATTATTACTGTTACTATGGCAACACTAAGCTCTCACAGACGATTTCAGAGCAAATGCACAGGGGAAGCGCTCAGTGACTGTACTGAGTCCGCAATTCAGAAGGAACTTGTCAAATAAAAGTTCACAGGACGCAGATGCAGGAATCTGATTTGTTGGTACATTGACATCCGACATTTGGCCTTCTCTTTGCACTGACATTAACACACAGAAGAACAGAGAGTCGTTATTGAGCAAATGCCTGTCTGCTTCTTCATTTTGAGTTTCAAAGGAATATTTAGTAAGTTATGTCCCTCAACTTAAAAAAACAAAAACTAGAATTCTAGTTTAGTTTGTGGTCACAAACTTCTTGATGCCTTGGGCTAAGGAAAAAGCTAATTTATGTTGGAAGATGTGGGACTGACTGTGAGGGCAGCCGGACTTTTGTAGAACCTGGGCAGTCAGGGGTCTCCGCTGCTCATTCGGGGCACTGCAGCAGAAGGGGCACTGCCAGGTATCGGGCTGGTTCCTGGGAAATGATTTTGTCCCTGTCATTTCACAGTCAGTGATTATTATTTTTTTCCTTAAAAGTCTGTTTTGAGAGACTGAACCTAGTCTCATTGAAAGTGGGTCTGAGTCTCCATAGGTCCTGGGGTTTCTGAGGTTGACAGGAAAAGGCTGGTGTAACAACTGTCTTTAATATGAAAAAAAAACATGTGCTATCATTCACCACCTCTTCAGTGAGCATACACGGAGCAGGCAGACCCACGGTAGAGTAGCACACCAATCTACGGTGTTTCCAGTGTCTAGAGTACAGATACACTGGACATCAATAATCCAATGGCCTAGATAATAGCAATGTGGAACAATAATTAGGTAATAACAGTGGTTTTTTTTTTTTATAGAGTCTTGTTATGTACCTGGGCTGGTCTCACACTTATAATGATCTTCAAGTCTCAAGCACTGATTACAGGCATGTACCATCACACCCAGAACAAAAAAAGATACTTTTTTGAAAATTCATCAACTGTTTTGATAGGACTTATCTAGTTGCTCATTTCTTTTTATTGTTTATTATTATTATTATTATTTTCTGGAGTCTGTGCATAGAGCATGTGTGGGGTGGTGTGTGCTGAAGTGTGTAGAGAGGCCATTGGAGAACTGTGGGTGTCCTCCTGGTTTTGCTCACCCACCTTTTCCCTCAAGACAGAGTCTCTTACTCAGCCCACAGCTGCCATCTCCAACCAGTCATCAAGTTCCGGAGATTCGCCCATCTCTACTCCCTACAGAACAGGGGCTCCGGAGGCTCACGGCCACGTTCAGCTACTGACCTGGCTGCTGAGTAACTGAACTCTGGTGGCCCGAGGTCCTCTCTGTCTCTCATGCTTGCTCAGCAAGTGCTCTTAGCCACTGAGCCATCACCCAGCCCTACAACTGGGTTTTTAACAATAGGTACATTTAATAGTGGCTGACAAAATTCCTGCGAGCTGGTGTAAGCTAGACTTTAATGCCAATTTTACATCAGCAGTAACAGCTAAAGAGGCCTCAGTAGTCTTCCCTTCTGACTGCTTCTAGTGCTCATAAGTCCTCTAGCTCTGACTGTCCTTACCAATAAGAATTAGATTGTAAAATCTTCAAGCATTATTTGAGTCAGAGGTTGCTGGATAACATACATAATACAGTTATATCTAGTTGAATCAGACTACTTTTATTCATTTACTTATCTGTCAACCTCTGGGCATGTGCCAGGAAAAGGGCCAGGGCACCAGAGGGTATGATGTGAATCGTCTCGACCCATATGGATACTACTATCAATCATATGCTCTGTGAAACAGGTGCCTCTCCTCAAGCTGTTTTCCTTTGCTTTGTTTAATTAATTATAACTCAATTACCCCTAGATATTTTAGATACAAGGTAATTATAGTGCAAGCAATCTATAGTACAGAAGGGTAGGAACTCTTTTTATTATTATATTTTCAGCACCCGAATCAGTGCCTGACTCTTTAGGAATTTCAAGGATGAATTTGAGAATGAATGCAATACATAGGAAGAAAAGAGTTTAAAATAAATTGGTAACTACAGCTTTAAAAAGTCAGATACTTTCTGTAGATGCTTGTGACACTTTGACCTTCAATGTTCTTCTGTTTTTCAAAAGGAAATAAAAAAAAATATAGCACCAAACATAATCATAGCACACTGTAAATCGTGTTTTTTGTGAATGAAGAAAAATAGTCCCTAAATTACAGCATTACAAATGCTTCCAATTCAGTTTCAAAATAGAAGGTGCTATGTTCTCAGAAGAATGGGACAGTTTATGGACCATTAAACTAGTATTTGAAGTAAAGAGTCCAGAATAAGACATTATTAAAATGCAAAAATGCTAGGAGCCATTCAAAGTATAAAGAGCAGAAGACAGTTAAGAGTTTACAATGTTCATCTGTGTTTCTAAAAAAAGCAGATGGAACCCAGAAATGCCACATTTTCCCTTTCTTAGACATTGTGTGGGCCCAGCATAGTTGCTTTACCTCAAATTCCTTAAGGAACTCTTCGGCTCTGAGGCTGTCTCTCAGGTTGTTGATGGTCTCAGCCAGCTGTGGCAGGGCGCTGTTGGACCATCCCTCAATCTCATCTTTACTTGAAAGGACATCATCCCATATGGACAGGCTCACCCTCAGCCTCTCCATGCTGTCTTCAATTTTCTCTGATGCCTGGGATTGAAGAGAAAAGCCATACATATCATCAGTAATAGGAGACTCTAGAATGCTCATTTCCACACCCAGGCTGGCTTAATCTGAAAAATTATGCTCTGAACGACAATTTTTTAACCAATAAATTATTATTGTATATGGCTTAGAGTATCTGATTCAAGTAAATGGCAACACAAACACAGACTGCATTCATCCTTGAGAGGGCGTTTGAGTTTCAGAGACACTAGGTTTTCATCTGTGACTTGGGACAGTAATGCTGCATATAGGAGTGGGTATTGGTTAGGTTTGAGTGGAAAATTATTCTGAGTTGTAATTTTTTTTAATGATCACAGCTATCAAAAAACATTCAGCTTTAACACTAAATAGCTCAAATATCTAAACTTGATGTTTCTTCACTTGGCAGTCAGCGTTGAAAATTCAAAACAGAATTCACATCCCTGATCATTTAGGACTGAGCAATTTAACCGTGTGACTGCGACCAAACTCCAAGGGGCACCCTTACATCCAGCCATTTGTCCACCGTGTTCTCCATGTCTGTTTTCACCAAGCTGAAGTCACTACTGTGGATCTGTTTCAGCTCAGATAACAGGTGTTTGCCTTTGCTGGTGAAACTGTCCAATTCTTTCTGTTTACAATTCATTTCGTTCTTGGCGGCCTCATGCTGTGGACACAAATGTTTCCTTCATTAGTAAAACAATCAATGATAAAAGCTTGAAACCATTTGCCTCAAAGGAATTTAATATGTGGTTTACTTTATGCAGAAGCTAATGACAGTTTATGTGTGCATGTATGTGCACACAAACACACATGAATACGCATTATATATGTGTATACGTGTATGTACATATATAAACACACATAAATGCATATGAACTCTTCTTGTATTGCCAGAATCCTAGGATATCAGTATTCCTAGGCAGAGAAAAGAACTGGGGTGCTAGAGGAATTACCTGTCTCTAAGAGTAGTAACAAGACCAATTGTGCAGGGAATTGCTTTAAGAACAAACAAACAAAACATGGTGACCTACTAGGATGAAGGCATTTTGAATTTTACCTTGGAAAAAGCCCACTTCAGATCCTCCTGATCCTTTATGGTAGCTCTCATTCCAAGGACACTGCTGGCATGTTCTATAACTTTGGACACTGTTGACTTCAGGTTCTGATATTCTCTCATCAAATCAATGAGTCCACAGCACTGGCCCTGGCTGTAACAAACAAAGACGATTTCTCACTTAGTGTCACATGTCAGGAAGGAGGAGAGCGCTTTCTCATTATACCTAACATATCACCGCATAGATATGTTCACATATGGGCTCTGGACTCAGAGAAAGCCGCATTCTCCTTGCTGAGGTCAAAAAGAACTCTGTGGGTTAATACTGTTGAATTCTCAAGTCCAACATGTTGTCTAACTCACACGTACTTAGATGAGTCATCTGCATGTTTTGGGTTTTTGGATTGTTTTTATGTTGCTTAAAAACTGCTTCATGATGGCATATGTTGGGGTAAGAAAAGGAAAAAATAAGCAAACAAAACAAAGCAAAACCAAAAACCAAACAAGAAAGCAGTTAAATGAAAAACCCATGAGATTTTCCTCTTCCAATTTAATTAACAAATTTTCATTGAAGGTGAATTACCCTAGGAGTAGGGAAATTATGAAAGAAGCAGTTTTGCTCTATCGTAATATGATGCCTTTGAGCAAGTGATTTTAATCCTAAGATTTTTTTTTTCCCCATAGAAACAGATGTGTATGTCTAAGGACTTGGGATTTAGATACCATTATCCATAATAGAGAAAAGGTAAGAATATAATCAAAATGTTTTTTAAAAAATTGGTTGATGATTGAGTCAATTCTTATTTTCTTACAATCGAAAGCTGTACAATCTCTAAGAACTCACAACCTAGAGGGATATTTGATGATATGGAATAAAGTTTGTGTGGTATTGTGAAAGTTTAAAAAGCCTATACTAAGTGTCAAACATAATACAATGTGCTTTCAATTGCTTTCCCTGTGGGGACTGTGGATGGACAAATGTTCAGACACCATTTGTAGAAAAGAGCACCCTTTCCATGAACACGCCTTTACAATGCTGTCAAAATTCATTTGACACGATGTGACTGGGTAGATTCCTGAATCCTATTCACACCATTGTGAGACATGAACTGCTGTAATGGGGAGAGAAGTGTTACCGTGATCATTATACCACTTGAAGTTGCCAAAACTCATAGAATTGGGGGCTGCAGAGATTGCTCAGTACTTAAAGTGCTTGCCTGCAAAGCAAGCCTGAGCTTGACTCTCCAGTACCCACATAAAGCCAGATGCACAGTGGTATGTGCATCTGGAGTTCGTTTGTAGTGGCTGGAGGCCCTGGTGCACTCATTCTCTCTCTCTCTCTCTCTTTCTCTCCATCTCTCTGTCTCTTTTCTCTCTATCTCTCTTTGCTTGCAAATAAGTAAATACATAAATGCATAAAATATTTTTTAAAAAACACATAGAATTGAATAGAAAAAAGGAGAATTTTACTGTACATAAAGCATAACTCAATTATAAGTCATATATAACAGGACGCCCCCCCCAAAAAAAAAATCGAAATTTTAAAAATTATTACTGTAACATTTTGTAAAGGTTGAATATTTCTGCTTTTAAGTATTGAATTGCACACTTGATTTCATATCAAGAGAACAGGCTCAGTCAAGTTCTGTAGGATGAATATCTATGGCGGTGAAAGCTATTTCGCTCGGGATAATATTAGAAACCAACAGGCAATGCCCGGTGTCACAAAACTACCTGGAGGCTTTAACAAAATCAGGATATTTCAGACTTACTTCTCGTGAATTAGCTTTTTAGTGTCGTCCCAGGTGACTTCCAAGCGGTTGACCTCCCTGTCTACTTCCGGTGCAGAAGCCGTATCTTTCTGGGCAATTTGCCTGGCTTTGTCTCTCAGCCAGCAGAGCTCGTGCTCATGAGAACTCAGTTCATCCTCCAGCTGGTTGAACACTCGCAACCTGAACGTGCAAATGTAATTTTAGTGCAACTCTACTAAAGTGGGTGAGCCACATGTTTAATATTTCCTTGCCGTGAGCATCACGCCCACGGGACTAGAAAAGCTGTTTGATGGCAGGATGACTTGAAAATCACCCTGCAGCCCCGGCTGGCTTCGAAGTCAAGGTAAATCCTTGTGTTTGGTTCTGATGAGAAGTGGGCAAAGGGTGGTGGGCTGTAAAGGACAATGTAACCCCCAGCCACTATGGCTGCCTTGTGTGCAAAGCCTGAAAGTGACTCTGAAGACAGGAATGGAGACAGTTAAAGGCAAGTGGCTTTCACATTCACTGGGGGATTTGGCTCCTTTGTGTGTCCATTGAACTCGCCTGAGAAAGCCCCAACTTTGCTTCAACCATCTCCTCTCCCTCCTTCTGACCCCATAGAGAGCCACTCAGCCACGCTGACCAGTTTCAGTTTAAAGGCAGAAACACAGACCTCAGATGGACATGTGTCGTGTCACCATGTCATGCGAAGCTCCACTCTACAGGAGAGAATTATCTCACCGTTTCCTCTTCCCTCTCACCTACTCTGAACCATTGAGCTTGTTTCCAGTCTTCATTGAGACTCTATTACCCTCCACAGGGATGTGTTTCCTCATATGTTTCCAGCAGAACTACACACCTATTGGGACCTCTACCTGTATTCTTGCTGTAGAAGGTTAATCTCTCCTACTCATAAGGAATTGCTTACAAATAGGTAATACAATCTATGTGCTCTCCCGTAGACAAGAGCTACTCACATATTGCCCTCGGGAAGGCCTTATAATAAGAGGGGAATTAGGTGACTGGTCAGGAGAGAGGGACCAAACATGCCTGTCTCCTTCAACAGAACCCTGAACCCAGACCAGTCAGCTCTGAGACTTAACCTGAGCCTAGGGGTAAATAGATACCAGGTCTGCAAGGCTCCTCTGGCTTTTCGCCTGTCTTGAACTCCCAGCTCCCTGCTCTGGTAAGCGCCCTCATCTCCGCTCTACTGGGCTGACATGGGGCGGGGGACCTGACGCATACTTCCACATGAGCTCTCCACCCACTCCTGCCTCCTACGTGTCAGGAGCTCTCTGCATTGTCTCCTCTCCCCTTCTCTTAAGTATCTCTAAGTATTATGTTCTGGTCTATAGACTGAATTCTTTAAATTCATCAGGTAAGAATCCGGGGTATATTAAATTCATTGGTGCATTGGTATACTGGTGTGTTGGCAAGAAACCCCAAAACTCCTATTACAAATACTTCCCAAGTGTCAAATTATTCAAGAATTTTATCTTAAAACATATTTTAAAAAGAAATAAGTTGCTACAGATAGCGATAGTAATGCATAGAATCTAATTTCTGGACATATATATATATACATATATATTCAAATATATATATATATATATATATATATATATATATATATATACATATACATATACATATAAAACAACTGGCATTAACCCAATGGCTGATACCTCTGCTGCAGGGCTGGGCGGGTGGGTTCTTTTAACCGCTCCTGGTCGGCCCTTTCTTCAACGTCTTCAATGATTTTCAGGAGCTTCTCTCTCTGGTCTTGAAATGCTTTCTTCATGACCGCCAGGGCATCCGCCTCGCTCTGCTTGGTTCCCAGAAGGCTCTGAATTCTCTCCACTTCCAAGCAGAGCTGATCAGCGGTGGCTCTGCAGGACGTCCTCTGCCCCGTGCTCCCACTTTTCAGATGGTACTGGGCTTTGGAAAGAACACCATCGAGACCGATGGCAGTGGCTTCTAACGACTTCACATCTTGTATAGCCTTGTGAAGGTCTTTCTTTAACAAGTCCGACTGCTTCTTGCTCATACTGCTGGTGGCTTCCACTGTGTGCCTGAGCTGGTGGAGAAGTGTGCCCAGAGAGGCCTGGCTCTGGAAGAATTCGGCCAGCTGGGACAGGGCCAGCTGCCGTCTCTCCACAACCTGGTTGGCCTCGTCAAAGAGCTGGAAGCAGTCTTCAGCCTTACCCTGGAGGAGATGGAGGTCCTCGGCTCTGCCCAGGGACTCCAGCCTTGCTAGGTGACCTCGAAGACTCTGTAATTCTCTCTTTTTACTCTCTATTTCCGCAGCGTGGTCCTGAAAGGGAAGAGGATTGCTGAATCTCAGCTGCACTGAAGTTAATGGCAGATGGGCTGCAGGCTGAGTGATGTGGAGATGCGTTTTACATGTGGGGTAGCTTCGGGCTTAAAAGTCATCTACAGAAAAGCTTTCAGAAGTCTTTGTAAAATTTCCCACTTTGCTTACCTATATATTTTGTTTAAAGCACAACTGATTTAATTATTTTGAAGTCAGAGTTGTGTGATTTTTTTTATTATGTATATGTGTGTAAGCGGAAGTGTTTGTGTGTGTATGTGTATGTGTACATGCGTGTGTGCACACATCTCGAGGCCAGAGAACAACCTCAGGTATGTTCCTCAGTAATGGTTTTCTTTTCTTTTTTCTTTTTTCTTTTTCTCTTTCTTTCTTTCTTTCTTTCTTTCTTTCTTTCTTTCTTTCTTTCTTTCTTTCTTTCTTTCTTTCTTTCTAGACAGTGCCTTTCACTGGCTTGGAGCTCACCAAGTAGATTAGACTAGCTGGCTAGCAAGCCCCAGGGATCCTCCTGTCTCCATCTCCCTAGAGCTTAGATTACAAACTTGTGCCCCATACCTATGTTTTGGAGATTAAACTCATTGGTTCTTGTACTTGTGAGGGAAGCCCTTTACTGACCAAACCATCTCCTCCGTCCCCAGAGTTATGTTTTGAGACTGTTGTATATAAAATTTGACCAGCTCACAATAAACCATGTTTAAAATCTTGCAGAAAATTACCAAGCTATGTTAGCATGGTTCCTATGAAAAACCTAACTTAATCTGGACCATAACTGCCTCGGGTGATTCTCGGTTTGATCACAAACTTCACACAGTCTTTTTTTCATCACTCCAGGTCCCTCAGAACACATACTGTAGAAAACTTTCCCGTATAAATCATTCTCTTCCCCTTTGAGGTGTAAATCTTCCACAAGCCTTGGCCACTTAACCCAAGGGCAATCTCCTTGAAATAGAATTATCTAGAACACAGCACCTCTCTTCAGTCTCTCTGGAGTACAGGAGACTGTCTTTAGTGAGTGCCTTCCTGCAAGTTATAAAATGGCCTCCTGTTCTGAAGATATGGGAAAGTTGCTCTCCCTTTTAAAAATTAATTTCCTGGGCTGGAGAGACGGCTTAGCGGTTAAGGCATTTGCCTGCGAAGCCAAAGGACCCAGAGTCGATTCCCCAGGACTCACATAAGCCAGATGCACAAGGGGCACATGCGTCTGGAGTGCATTTGCAGTGGCTACGGGCCCTGGTGTGCCTATTCTCTCTCTGTCTGTCTCTTTTCTCTGTATGTCTCTCACTGTCTGATTGCAAATAAATAAATAAAAATTTTTAAAAAATTAAAAAAAACTTAATTTCTTTTTCTCAGAGGCAGGCTGTCACTCTAGCCTAGGCTAACCTGGAATTCATTCTGTTACCCCAGGCTGGCCTTAAACTCACAACAATCTTCCTACCTATCCTCCTGCATACTGGGATGTATGCCACCACACCTGTCTGCTTTTCCCTCCTTAGAGGCAACAAGAAATCCCAACGTAAAAATAACAGTGAATATTAAATATTTTACTATTGAATGTTATTACATGCATACTATATAGCTTTCCCCCATGATTCCAATACTTGATCAACATATGAATCTTAAATATTTCATAGTACCAGAATAAGGGAAATAACTTGAGAATTTTAAATTACATCCAAGCTAAGAATTTGTATTAATTTTTGGTATTAGGAAAAAAATCCAAATAGGAATTCTTTGCGGTGGGGGGGGGAGGTTTCGAGGTAGGGTCTCAGTCTATCTCAGGCTGACCTGGAATTCACTCTGTAGTCTCAGGTTGGTCTTGAACTCACAGTGATCCTACTACCTCTGCCTCCTGAGTGCTGGAATTAAAGGTGTGAGCCACCACACCCAGCCCAATTAGGAACTTTTAATAAAATGGGTATTCTTATCATTTTATCCTAAAAAATTATTTGCTCTGCTATGAGGAAACAACTTTTTATTGGAGTTTTCAATGTGTTTTACCTGAAATAGTTTCATGTGCTTAATTTATCTGTATAACACATTGGCTAGACTGGTATGTTCAATTATTAGGGCCATTTTCCTATGAATAAAATATTACACTGCAGCAAGTGTGTTTTCCAGGGCTGTGTCCCTGTGTAACTCCATCTTCTGGATAAGCTTGTCTTCAACTCTGTTTTTATTTTTGTTTATTTATTTGACAGCGACAGACAGAGGAAGAGGCAGATAGAGAGAATGGGCGCAGCAGGGCCTCCAGCCACTGCAAAAATGAACTACCGATGTGTGCTCCTCCTTGTGCATCTGGCTAACCTGGGTCCTGGGGAAACGAGCCTCAAACCGGGGTCCTTAGGTTTCACAGGCAAGCGCTGAACCGCTACGCCACCTCTCCAGCCCGCTCATCTTCAACAGTGAAAGAGTCACTTTACCTTGTGCCGAGCCAGCGCCGCTTGATGGTCTGCCAAGCCGATCTCCGAGGTGGTTTGTAGTTCAGTGAGAAACAGCTTCATCCACACGGAGATCGAAAGCAGCTGCTGGTCAAACTGCTGCAGCTCAGAGGCCACGGACTGCAGGAAGCTCATCCTGTGGGCGCAACGACGTTTTAAAGTATCAGGAGGATGAAGAGAGAGGGCTCATGGTAGATTTTAGGAAAGGAGCTGAACCCTGCCTCCCCCAAGAGCAGAGCAAAAGACAAACCTCTGGATTTTTTTCTTTTTCAGATTCCCAAACTCTGTTTCTACCACTATTTCCCATCTCAGCTAACATGACCACCATCCATCCATATGGTCCCACAAGTCATTTTTTTTTTCCTCCTGGCTTGATACATTTGTTTAATTACATATTGATTTTCCCAAGTTCCTTTCTGCCCATCTTCCCATTCCACAAAAGCAAGAGCTTTATTTACTCTGCTAACTTTTGCAACTCAACTTTGGAAAAAGTGACTGGGATATGATCACGGATCAATCAATGCTTGTATAGCCAGTAAATTAGTTGATAACAATAGGTGATTGAAAAATCAGAGTCCAGAATTGATATTAAAAAAGAAATAATCTTGGTCAAATATTAACACTCATTGAAATGACCTATATCTAGAACTCAATTTTTAAAATTGGCTATGATGTTTGAATCCTTGAAAAATCATACACATACTATCTTCATGTACATAAGTTATACTTTGAATGCCTTCACGCGTGGTGTGCTACTTAAAACATACTCTGCTTATTTAATTTTTTATTTATTCAGTCAGTCAGTCAGTCATTTATTTGACAGACAGATAATGGATACATCAAGGCCTTTTGCTGCTGCAAACAAACTCCAGATGCACGTGCTACCTTATACACCTGGCTTTATGTGGGTCCTGGGAAATCGAACCGAGACCTGCAGGTTTGAAAGCAAGTGCTTTCCTCTGCTAAGCCACCTATCTCTGCAAGCCCCATTCTCTGCTTTTGTTCAGAGAATACTGGGGGATCCTTCTCTGGTTTGAAGAAAACTGCTCATCATTCAAGAGTTATTGATTCTCCTGTAAGCCTGTCCTCAGCCCTTCGAATGCTCCCCTAGTTTGGTTGTCTTGGTAATCCCCTGTGCTCATCCCTCTCACTGGCTTCCTTTTGATCCCCACAATGATGTGTAAAATAACTGGGATCAAGCAGCTGACATGGTGCTTGGAATGCAACAGGTAGGTACTCAGTCAGTATTTGCTGATTGATTGAATAAAAACTCAATAAATGTTTTCTGAGTGGATGAACTTTTTCCTAACTAGCCAAAGAGGTTATATGAATAACCAGCATCACATCTGCAATCAATACTAATTTAAAGAGATAACTTGTTTTCTTCCTGATTAGAAAGACATAATTAGTAATCATCCAATTCATTAAGATTGTATCTATTTTCACTGCATTTACTGGAATAGTGGTTTTCTTTGCTTTCCCTGAGGTCTATATTGGGAAGAAGTAGAGTGACAGATGTTCGGAACAGCGTGTGAGGGAAGTTTTCCATTACTTTCTTTCCCCAGCACACAGTAGACAGTACAAGCATGACAACCTATTCTCGGCAGCATCTCCGAGGTGGCTTCACCACTGTTCTGATCCTAAGAAGGATGTTCTGAGTTCACCGCTGATGCTCATTTTTGAAGACCTTGATTCACAGCATGATAAGGTAATATTCTGTCTCCTGCAGTCATTTCCTGAACAATGAAGTTAAATGAAAGTGCACAAAGCTACCCTTTCTTAAAGCATGGTTCACATTTAAAAATACTGGTTATGGGCTGGAGAGATGGCTTAGCAGTTAAACACTTGCCTGTGAAGCCTAAGGACCCCGGTTCGAAGCTCTATTCCCCAGGACCCATTTTAGCCAGATGCACAAGGGGGCGCACACGTCTGGAGTTCGTTTGCAGTGGCTTGAAGCCCTGGCGTGCCCATTCTCTCTCTCTTTCTCTCTCTCTGCCTCTTTGTCTGTCGCTCTCAAATAAATAAATATAAATAAACAAAAAAATTTTAAAAAATACTTATCACCCTTTTGAAACAAAGAGCCAGTGTTCGAAGCTTTTATTTATTTATTATTTATTATTTTTAAGGAACTGACCTTTTGCTGATTATCTGGGGTAAATCTCTCCATCTCTCATCCAACTGCTCCAACTGCAGTTTCACCATTTTCACATCATCTTGAGAGGCGACTGAGAACAGGGACTCCTTCAGCTGCAGGAGATTGCTGTACACCGAGGCCTGGGACACAGCTTCACTCTGCAGCGCCTGAAGAAAGCGGATGGCAGGGCTGACCCCAGCAGCACTGGCCTGGACGGGCCATGCCAGGGAGGCTGGCTTTGCATTCTCACAAAATGTGGGGCACTGGTCAGAAGAAGGTTTTCGCTACTTGATTTTTGTGAAGGTTTGGGGGCCTTCGGGAAGATGAACGCGGCATGCTCATGCTTGATAAACTAGAAAGGTGGAGGGCCAGAGGTGTGGCATGCTCAGAGTGGAGGCTTAGGTGCTTGAGTTTCAAGAGAAGCAATTATAGGACAAAGAAAAGGAATCTCACTTGTTCTTAAATCTACCCAAAGATCGATGGTGAATGCTAAGGTGTAAATATGGGATATGATATATCTCTTGTATAAAACGATTTTTATCTTTTGAGTTTTGTGGCCTCAGTGGCATCACCTTAGGCAAGCTATAAATCAATGACATTACCTGAGGCTTCAACAATACCTGGTATTATTTTTAATTAAAAAAAAAAACTAACTTCTGTCCGGCATGGTGGTGCATGCCTTTAATCCCAGAACTCAGAGGCAGAGGTAGGAGTTCAGGCCACCCTGAGACTCCATAGTGAATTTTAGGTCAGCCTGGGCTAGAGTGGGACCCTATCTCGAAAAAAGAAGAAAAATAAAACTGACTTCTTCAGGGATGTTACAAACCCCCTTGTTGGGCTGGAGAGATGGCTTAGCGGTTAAGCGCTTGCCTATGAAGCCTAAGGATCCCAGTTCGAGGCTCGATTCCCCAGGACCCATGTTAGCCAGATGCACAAGGAGGAGCACGCATCTGGAGTTCGTTTGCAGTGGCTGGAAGCCCTGGCGCACCATTCTCTCTCTCTCTCTCTCTGCATCTTTCTCTCTGTTACTCTCAAATAAATAAATAAATAAAATTTTTAAAAAAACTTTTTTTTTGTTTTGTTTTTTAGTTTTTCAAGGTAGGGTCTCTCGCTAATCCAGGCTGAACTGTAATTCACTATGTAGTCTTAGGGTGGCCTCGAACTCATGGCAATCCTCCTACCTCTGCCTCCCATGTGTGCTGCAATTAAAGGCGTGTGCCACCACTCCCAGCTCCTGCTTGTATTTTTTATTTTGTTTTCTTCCTTCTGTATTGGTGCTTGCTAATGTTTTCCCATCTGGCTTGAATTTAATAGTCACTGTTGATTTCTCTCTGTGTCCTATTATTTCTTATAAGCACATTTTTATGATCAAAATTTCATATAATACCAAAAGCAAATTTATTGTCAGCTTGAAAGTTTTCAATAGAGAGCCAATCTCATTTCATCCTTTTTTTCTCTCTCTCATTCTCTAAAAGGTCAATTGTATTACAATGCTAGCCTTTAGGTTACAGAATTTTCTTACATACCAGGGGGAAAGATAAGGACAAAGTTCTGATTATAATTTTATACTGTTCTTTTCAATATACCTTGATGTCAAAGGTGCCCAGGGCTAACACAAATCAAAGCGAGGAGTAAAAGTGGCTAGAGGTTTCATTAACAAATCAGCTTTAGAAAACTCAACGACGCAACCCCACAAGAGCATGCTGCTTTCCCTCTGCGCGCCTACTTGGACTTGCCTGTACTAGCTGCAGTTCACCCTCTACTTTGACTCTGTCTGCAGAAGTGTCCATTTCCGGGGAGCTGGCGATGGCTTCACAGCGCTCCAACCAGGTCAAAAAGGATGACAGGTCTTTCTCGAGCCTAAGGAGACAGAGAGAAACAACTTCATCCAAAGTGACCACGCTAGTAGACGAAACATTTCTGAGGTGGGTGTGCAACACGAACTGCTGGAAATGATAGGACACGGGTTGTGTTGTTCCTACGCGTGAAGTGCAATGCTGAGTTTATTTCTATAGACACTTGCACTTTTGTTCACATCTGTGCAATATGGAGAGCTAAATATACCAGCTCTCCCCTCTTAGGGACCTACCTGAACCTCAAAATGAAGATCCAGATCTCGTCACAGTAGACATAACAGTCCATCTTACATGTGGGACTGATGCTACCCATGACCACGATTCATCCCAAATTCCTACTTAGCAGTGGCTGTAACCCAAGGGGGAAAGCTACTCACCTCTGCCAATGTGCCAGCAGGTTTTCCAGCGCACTCTGTCTCGC
Source organism: Dipus sagitta (assembly GCA_036346955.1). Classification (NCBI taxonomy): domain Eukaryota; kingdom Metazoa; phylum Chordata; class Mammalia; order Rodentia; family Dipodidae; genus Dipus; species Dipus sagitta. The sequence continues at coordinate 126,935,643 of CM070778.1, forward strand.
TTTGGCCCTGTGTTGTATGTCCTCATACTGACGCTGTAGGTCCGCAGCCTCCCGGATGCTGGAATCTCTGATCAGCACCTTCCGCGTGCTGGCCGAGAAGGTTGTGACGGTGCTGCGCAGAGACTCCAGGGCCTGACAGAGATCCTGGGAAGAGTGCACAGGGAATACAGGAGTCCTGCCTAGTGCACACACGGCGTGGGCCATGACAATGTGCAGATGCCTGGAAATGCAGATGGCAGCAGACCCTCTGTGCTATGTTTTCTCCTAGACGCACTTACCAGCGTAAACTCCAACTTATAACCGACACACAACAAGAGATTACCTTTAATAACTAGTGAGATAGGACAATTACAATAACATGCAGCAATAAAGTTTGTTTAAAATGTATTAGTTGTTTATGTCTGGAATTTCCCACAGCATGGGAAAGGAGACCTGTGTTTTCTCCTTGAGTTCCGTCATCGAGAACTGCATCCCCACAAGCATCATAGATGTCCGTGGTACTCACGTGGTCCCTGCTTTCAATTTGCAGTGAGACGTGGTAAAGGTGAGGAAAAAGTGACTTCAGGCATGCAGAAATCAAAAATGAGGTGGACAGACAGTTAAGAATCTACTGTTGGACTGGAGAGATTGCTCAGTTGTTAAGGTGCTTGCCTGCAAAGCCTAATGACCCAGGTTCGATTCACCAGTACTCATATAAAGCCAGAAGCACAAAATGGTGCATGCATCTGCAATTCATTTGCAGTGGCCAGAGGCCTTGATGTGTCTATACTATATCCCTCTCTCTCCTTATCTGTCTATATCTCACTGTTTGCAAATAAATAAAATATTTAAAAAGAGAATATACTGCTATATATTTTAATAACTTCACATTTCCCTCAACAAAGAGATAAGTTGCAAAAATTGTATTCAATTTATGCAAACCATAAATAAAAAATCTTATTTTTGCTGGGTGTGGTGGTGCACGCCTTTATAATCCCAGCACTTGGGAGGTAGAGGTAGGAGGATTGTTGTGAGTTTGAGGCCACCCTGAGACTATGTAGTGAATTCCAGGTCAGCCTGAGCCAGAGGAAAACCAAAAAAAAAAAAAAAAGAAAATCTTATTTTTGACTTATAAAAGCCACATGTAATGTGCTCTATGTTAACTATAGTGAGGTGCTTCAAAACAGGACCAGTGCTGTGCTGTGCAGGTTACATGCGTTAACTTGTTTAATCTCCACCAAAATCCTAAGACACAGTTTCCTTTCTACTATTTCCAGTTTTACATATTAGAAGATCGAGACTGAAAAATGCCTTGTTTCTAAATGTTTTCTTTTTACAATCTAAATATTAAAAAAAAAAAACAGAATGTTATCTTTCCTGGTAGACTTAGTTACATATTGACATATAAATTCATCAAACTGGATTTTTCTACTTTCTTTCACCTTGGTGTTAAAATACATAAACAAGATAACATGCACTGACTATAAATGTTAAACACTATGGGCCTCTTTCTGTCACTGTAGCTCCCTTATTCTGGACTTCAGAACGTAGGTGTGCACATCGGAATGCTACATTTTGTTTATCAGTTAACTTGCTTCTCTTTAGTACTTCTTGCATATAATTCTCCCTTTTATTGCTCCTTTCTACAAATTCTGATGAAGCCATCTCTCTACCTTGCTAAAGAATGACACTAATCACCAGTTCAGGCATCAGATCAAAAACCAGTCCCTGGAAACATGACACTGACTACATTCTTCACATATCTGAATACAGTCGGCTAATATCTGAAATTCACTATGCTCCTACTGTCTTCTCGAACATTTAATTTTAAAAAAAAACTTGCTAAAGGAAAGAAGATGTATTAAATCTCTAATGTGAAATATCACATTCTAATAAAAAGACATAAGCATATTTAATTTTTGTTTATTTTCATTTATTTATTTGAGAGCGACAGACAGAGAGAGAGAAAGAGGCAGAGAGCAAGAGAATGGATATGCCAGGGCCTACAGCCACTGCAAATGAACTCCAGACATGTGTGCCACCTTGTATATCTGGCTAATGTGGGTCCTGGAGAATCTAGCCTCGCACTAGGGCCCTTAGGCTTCACAGGCAAGCACTTAACCCCTAAGCTGTCTCTCCAGCCCATAAATATATTTAAAATGAGTGTATTTAAAATGAATACTAAGGATGAAAACGTATTTGCACAATTGCTTGTCTTGTTAAATGTGCTGAACATATTTGATCCATATCATTTCTCAAGTGACAGAAGATGTTTCCAATTTAACTATCATAAAAAATATTTACTGATTTCTTTTCAAGTAGAGACTACCAAATTTTTGAGTGGATAAATAAGAAATGGTGAGGCGCACTCTTACCAGATGCTCCTGGAGAACCTTGTAAGTTTCTGTCGCTGAAGAACATATTTTAATTGGATCAGCAAGCTTCTCTTCAAACTCAGACACAGATTGCTGGATCTAAAAGTGGTGAAAGACCAAAATAATATAGAAAAATATTCATCAAGGTAAAGGGGCTTATGAGGACACAGTATCCCCACCTTTCATAGATAACGTGCAATCTGACGATTGTATTTTTAAATACTTTATTTTTATTTATTTATTTGAGAGAGAGAAAGAGGCAGAGAGGGAGTGACAGAGAGAGAGATGGGGCACGCCAGGGCCTCGAGCCGCTGCAAACGAACTCCAGATGCAGTGCGCCCCCTTGTGCATCTGGCTTACATGGGTCCTGGGGAATTGAATCTGGGTCCCTTGGCTTTGCTGGCAAGCACCTTAACTGCTAAAATATCTCTCCAGCCCAGGATGCTTGTATTTTAACAATGCATTTGGGGAAAAGTCTAAAATCAATGTGTCCTATTATGTGGAAGGAAAATTATCAAGGCATGAACTTAATGCCACTTTTGATGACGTTCTTAGACCCTGCCAAATGTCCCATGTGTATAATTATTAAATTAGTGATTGACAGCCTGGGAGATGATTGGCAGGCTGTTTTTCAATCCACTCTTTCAGGAGCCGTTTATGACATATCTGTGTAAATAGCACATGCCATATACAACTTCAGCATGCCTGAACCAATTCTTACCTTTCTAAGATTCTCTTCAAACTTTTGCTGCTGAGATAAATGCCCAGGATTGTTGCTTCCAGGCACTGGGCATGCTCTCTCAGCTCCTCCCAGTGTCTTCTTAGCTGTGTTAACTTGGCTTTGATTCGAGCAGATTCTCCAGTGGTTATAAACTGAGCGAAAGACTGAGCTTCCTCCTCTAATGCTGCAATGCTGCTCATCCTGCGTTCTATTTCTTGAATGGTGACCTAATGTTGAAAATGAGAAAGACGACAAGGTGGGATGAACAGGCTTGCCTTTGTGAAGGAATGTAACTAACTATCTGCAGAGTCAGGAGAATTTCCTTGACTGATAGCCAGACACACTGGGATGTTTGAAGAGCGGTTAGGAACACAGGCCATGCTTCCTGATCTCACTGGGGGAGGACAGACAGACAGACATGCAGTCAGCATCAGTAAATTGCATGTCGGTGGCGGGTGAGCTGGCTAGACAGAGAAGAAATACAAGGGCTGCTCCTTGCAGTGAGAGATACAAGCAGATCTTCCCAGAGTCCTCACGGCGCCTCTGAAGACACAGAGAAGCATACATGTCTCTTATCCAACACCTTAACCAGCTCATCTTGGGGAGCTTATGTGTTGAGGAACTCACAAGAACACGGATATTTGCACTCATTTAACTTTACCAAAGGGTGGTTATTTTATGTTTCACCAAATTCACTTCATTCCTACGTAAGACCAACCTTTTCAGATTTCTCAATCTTATGTATATTATTTCTAAATACAGAATACCTTAGGGATAGTTGGCCCCCATCCTCAAAAACCCACACACTTGGTCTAAGATGGGCCCCAGGTTCTGATAAATTTTCTTGGGATATGTAACTCCATTGCTTTCTTCACCAGCTAGGTACTCTACAGCAAAACGTCTGTAGGCCGTCATTATTATTTGGGGCAGAAAGGATGTTTTTTGTTTCTTTTTTTAATAACATAAGGCAATGTATGAAAATAATTGAAAGTTACAAAGGATGTGTGTATGTGTGTGTGCATGCATACGTGCACATGCATGTGTGTGTGTCTTTGGCAAAGAGGATGTCTTGTAAGCATTTATGATTATTTAGTTATAAGAAAACAAACATTACTTCTGTAAGGTAAAGGCCAAATCATTAATTCAAAATTTCACGTTGAGTTTCAGTTTCAGAGAAAGGAAAAATACTGATGAGACAACCAGAGGCAGCATATATAAGAAGAGCAGTCTGATTGCTGCTACCTTTGTACTTGCATTTTTCATATAGATGACTACAGGGCTGGCTATGACAGAAACTTGTTGTTTGAGCATGAATAAGACCTTTGTTCCTTTTGCTGTTTTATAAAATATTCTCAGAAAAGTATTCATAAATTAAGCCAGGTGTGGTGGCGCACGCCTTTAATCCCAGCACTCGGGAGGCAGAGGTGGGAGGATCGCCGTGAGTTAGAGGCCACCCTGAGACTACATAGTGAATTCCGGGTCAGCCTGGACTAGAGTGAGACCCTACCTCAAAAAAGAAAAAGAAAAAAGAAAAGTACTCATAAATTAAACAATATATATATGTATATGTATGTATGAATGCATATATATACATATATATATGTGTATATATATATATAGAGAGAGAGAGAGAGTCCTAGTATGCACCAATAATTGTTCTAGATGTTTACTACAATCAGTGAAGGAGGAATCTTATTTAGGGACAAAGTTCATCGTTCTCAGAACAATATATGTCATGAATAAATGTGAAAATACAATCTATAGTCTCATACTGTTAGATGTGGCAAAAGCATTTCTACCCAAGAGAAAAAGATGGAACCTGAACCCAGAATGTGTTCTTGCCATGTATCGGTAGTGATTTGGAGTAGCATGTAGTGATGCACAAAGATGGGCACAAATTAATTTGCCTTTACAAGCAGGTGAATGCTTTATTAATTTTATATATCCTAAAATTTATTTAAGGTGAGAAAGCTAGTATAAGCATCACACCATTTTAAATATTACTAAGTAATATAATCCTTGGTTTGAAGATAGAACAGAAGATAGAGTAGAACTTCCTATTCTATTGTTGCTTATTTTCAGCAAACACATGTTTCCTGGCATTCATATTCATTTAATATATTAGAGGTCATTTGCAAAATGCCATTTTGGACTTACTACAATGCCTTTCCAATCTAGTCATGTGGAAATCTGCAACTGAATATGTATTTTACAATAAAATATGTAATCTTAATTTTCCCAAAGGATGACACTGAGATGACATGTGATCGTCATTAAATTTCAGAATTGCTGGAATAAGATTAAAAGTAACAGTAAATAAATCATCAAAAGAAATTACAAAGCTTATGTGAAGTTCTGGAAGGACAATTTTTGAGACCAAACTATTTAAACGTGCTATTTTCTTTTTCATAGAATTTAGTGAAAACGATGAAACAACAATGTTTAAAGATGGGTTTAAAGATAAAGTTACCTCATGGGCATGCTTCAAGGGTTTGCCATTGACTTTCCTGGGTTCAGCAGAGCCAGCTGGGCATGCCACATTCCCTGTAGCCCTAATCCATGCAGAAGTGGGCGGTGGAGCAAGGCCACTGTCCACCGTGGGATCTGCTGGACATGTGATCAGCTGAACCACGACACTGCCCCCTCCTACCTGCACATGGTGGCAGCTTGCTCTGAGTCACCGTGCGAAATGTGTCCTCACCTTGGTATTGACCTTGATCATATTTGATAGATTGAAATGCTAAGTGGGTTTTCGTTTACAAAAAAATAAATACTGCAGAGGAGGACTGGAGAGTTTTCTCAGTGGTTAAGGCACTTGCCTTCATAGCCTAAAGGCCCAGGTTTGATTCCCCAGTACTCACATAAGCCAGATGCACAAGGTGGCCCGTACAGCTGGAGTTTGTGGTGGCTAGAGGCGCTAACGCACCCATTCTCTCTCTCTCTCTCTCTCTCTCTCTCTCTCCCTTACTATCTGCCTCTTTCTCTCTCAAATAAATGAATAAAAGGAAAAAATACTTTAAAAATGCAGAGGAGAAAAGATATTGCTGAATTTTGAAAACTGTGTGTCATGAAACTTGTATAAAAGGGAGAGGTAAACACTCTAAGCCCAACTCTTTCTAGCCTTTTTATAAGCTTTTCTTATAAAATGATGAGAATCTGTCCACATAGTCATTTTGGAAGTTGGAAGGCCAATGTATCAGAATACATCTGTTCCTGCCACAAGCTCATAATTGAATAGAGCCACACAGAAAGCAAACTTTGAGCACCCCCTTGTGGTTAGTGAGGGTAATGCCCCCTTCTTTTTTTTTTTTTTAATTTTTGAGACAGGCTTTCTATATATACCAGGCGGGTCTGAAACTTTCTATGTAGGTCTGATGGCCTTCAAACCTATGACAGTTCTCCTGCCTCTATGTGACCAGTGCTGGGGTTACAGGTGTGTCTGTCACTGCGCCCATCTGACCCCACTAATTCTTGGGCTAGACATTCGGAATGATTCGTATGAAGGGACAGCTGTAAATGATGAATACATTTCATGTGGCATTAATGAATCACCAGAACACTCCATGGCGGGGCACTCAAAATCAAGAAAAAGAATATCGCAACCATAAAAGTACTTTAATGACATTGCACACAGTATTGACTTCGGATGCAGAAGTCGAACAGTTTTCATAAGCAGTTTTATCTATACAGCGTTACCCAGTATCCGTCAAGACCACTGAGCTCGACATTCTGTGTGAATTTAATTTCAAAAGAGTCATAGAGCAAGTAGGGATGTGTCCTAGGGTCAAATAGCTTTTGGGGATCTACGTATAAGAAAGGTGTGCTTAGAGACTAGATACATGATAAGTAACGTGTGAGCAGGTCACCTTAATTTGGCTGAGCTGCATTTCCATGGCAGATGATGAAGTTTCCAAGGCATTGAGTTCATTTTCTTTCTCAGTTATCCAGATGGACAGGGTCTCAAAATTACTGCCAAAGTGATCCCACTTGGTTTTCACCATTTCCATGGTTTTAATACTAAAATTAACCAAATCAAGTTAAAGATTTAATATCTTCATACAGAATATCGACACAATTCTTCCCCTGTAAATCACCAGGAGAAAAGACAGCGATGGTCTTTGTGACTCCTTCACTGTTGGAACTATTTGGAACAGAAAAAAAAGGGGGGGGGGTTCAGTTGACCTGATTCGGCTGTCAGTTTCCAGCCTTTCTGACTCTACTGAGAACGGGCACCCAATGAGACCACACCTGTGCTGGGTTGTGAACGCAGCTGCCCTTTGAACACAAGCATGCCAGCTCCAAGGTGCTTGAGGCCGATGTAATCTGAATCAACTCATATGTGTGTGACTAGCAGCCTCCAGGACGTCTAACAATACATTTCCTGAACGGACCTCAGTACTTTGATGGTTCTATTTTCTTGGACATGTCCTTCTGGCTCTACTGTGATGCTTCCTACTGAAATACGCTTGGGAAGCCCATCTTTAGGAATCAAGTGAGAGTTTGTTGTTTGAATCCCATGACAGGGGAAAACTGCTCCGATCACTGGAGCTAAACCTTTGCTTTCTAATCTCCTGTAATCTCAGTTACTCATTCATACACTAACTGATTCCAAGAGGCTTTTATAAAGTTTTATTCACCAGCCCTGATTTTAGATAACTTTGGCTGCCTCCATGAGGAGTCTCGTGGGTAGAATTTCAACAGCAGATTCTCACTTTGTATTAGTTATGCATATATGACCAGGTGAAGATGGCTTTCAGGTTAGACTAAGAAACTAAGAGTACAATAAAACTGCATTGACCAAAGTCCTTGGATTAAAGAACAGAGTGTCCCTGGTTGACCAAAAAGGCACTTGAACAGATCAAGTAGTCACAATGACGTCAAATGATTGTCAGATTTAGTAGCATGGCAGTCTCAATTGGTATCTTGGGGATGTCTGAGGTGCTTAGCAGTTTAAGAAATACACACTATACTGTACTGCAAGCCTTTAAATAAAATAAAGGTTCAGGTGGATATTCCAAGTCATTTACAAGTAGGTTTCCTTCATAATAAACTTTGTTTTACTATTTACATAGATTTATGGAGACTATTCAATATAAAGTCTGAAGTCAGAATTTGTTTTACATAAAAAAACATTTATCAAATTTTACAGTTTAGGCATAGGTAAACTTTTCATTTTAAGGTCCAAAGTATACTAAATACTACTTTCACATTTTAAAATTCATCTTGGAAGTGATGTCTTATTTCTTAAGAGTTTTAGGCTATGGGGTTGACCTGTCACTACTTAGAAATGTTTAGCCCTTGGCTGGAGAGATGGCTTAGCAGTTAAGGTGCTTGCCTACAAAGCCTAAGGACCCAGGCTCAATTCCCCAGCACCCACATAATAGCCAGATGCATATGGTGGCACATGTGTCTGGAGTTCGTTTGCAGTAGCTAGAGGCCCTGGCATGACCTTTCTTTCTCTCTAGAAAATAAATATTTAAACAATTAAAAACAGAAATTTTTAGCCTTCTTATTTTAGAGACTATTGGAGGGTGTTTTGGAAAACAAGCTCAGAAGTTTATCTCTTCCCAACTGTACACCTAACAGTATATCCAGGAGCCAAAAGACTATTTCTTCTTTTCAGATAAGCAAATGCTACATGTGAAACAAAAAGAAATAGATTTCTGATGCTAATTTCTATGGCATATAAATGGCATATAAATCAGTGGCAATTTGAGTGTCAAGATAAAGTAGACCAGCTTTGAGTTGGAGACATGGAGTCTACTGTTGTGCTTAGACCTGGAATCTATGCTATCAAAATATCTTTCTTTCCAACTAGTGATAGCAGAATAATATAGTAAAAAATTAAATATTGGCTATTTTTCAAACTCCCTCTACTTTGTACAAAGGCCACTAAATTGAATAGATATGGCTTTCCTGTGAATGTATCAATTAAAGCTGCGACCATCACAGCCCTGTGTACTTCTGTTGCTATGGAGACTGGTTTCCTGGGTTGCGGGTATTTTCGTTTGAATTAAGAATTGCTTCGTCCTCCAGACAAGCTGAAATATACAGACACTTGGAGATTTTAAAAGACTGCTTGGACCACATGGGACGGGAAAGGACTGCATTAAATTTGGTCTCGGGGAGGAAAGCTCATGGCTTGTGAGGCACATACTCTTCTTCAAGTGTGGCTTCGAGTTTTTTCACTTGTTCTTTGATTGAAGTGGCCTGCTGACGCAGCAACTGCCTATTCTTGGGTCCCAGAGGGATCTCGGATGCTTCCTTTACAAGGTTCTCAGCCTGGCTTGCAATCCCTTCTGTCCTCTTAGAAAACTCCTAGAAAAAAAGAAAAAAACGATGCCATAGCTGTTAGGTGGACATTTGACACTTTTAAAGTCTGACCTCAGATAAGCTGCATATTCTGTACAGATGAAAAAATCGATGGATTAGATGAATTTCTATGATTGTGTGTGTGTGCACGCATGTGCTCACGTGTATGTGTGATATGTTAATGTGTGCATGCATGTGGAGGCCAGTGGTTCTTGTCACTCTCCACCCTATTTTTATTTTTAATTTTGATTTTTTTTGAGGTAGGGTCTCTACCCTACTCTACTCTAGCCCAGGCTGACCTGAAATTCATTACGTTGTCTCAAAGTGGCCTCCAACTCATAACAATCCTCCTACCTCTGCCTCCTGAGTGCTGGGATTAAAGGCATGTGTCACCACACCCAGCCTCAACCTTATTTTTTGAGACATGTTCTCTCAATGAACCTGGAACTCACTGATTCACCTTTATTAGGTGTCTGGCAAAGCCTGCAGGATCCTCCTGTCTCCACCTCCCTGAGCTCTGGGATTACAGGTGTGTACCATTATGCCCAGCTGTTTATGTGGGTGCTGGGGATCCTAACTCAGGTTCTTTTGCTTGTCCAGCAAGCACTTTGATGATCAAGCCATGGTCCCAGGTCGCACTATCTTCAGTAATAAAACAGACTTACTTCTGATGGTGCATTCAGCTTCTTTGCAGAAGTATTTTCATTTCATACACAGAATCACCCATCTATCTCCATTGTTATGCAGTGATTCTGAGAAAAATGGTTTCTTACTTTTACTGGATTTGGCTAATTGTTTTAAAAATTCTAACCATCCTCAGGTATGTTTATAGTTACAGGCCAGTTGAAAAAATGATTTGTAGTGACTAATTCCTCAAGCTTAGAGACAGCAGGTTTCTAGGCCAATCAATAGATGCATTGGTTTATTTAAATGAGAAATATCTTATCCAATCAGTGACCTTCCTATACATTTGTCAGTATAGGAAGGGTTTATTTGGTCCCTGGAAAGAGATAGTCTGCTGTTAATAGTGTTAAATCTTGTTTTTATATGCTTCCTCAAGATGAGGTTGATAAGGTAGATCCTGAACCAGTCTAACATGACTCCTGCATCATCACTAGGTGCCCCACTTTGGTGATTGACATTTGAGGTTCTTTCATGTAAAGTGTAGATGAGCATATTTTCCTTGAAATGGTACTCTTAGCCTTCTATCAGCACATTCATTTCTAAGTATCTTCATTCTGGAAGGTACCAATTATCATTTTTCTGTCTTTCATATAAAATTGAGGAAAGATGCTCTATTCTACCCACTGATTTTCAACAGTTATCAGCTATGTGAATTCAGAAGTTAATTTGTATGAGGCACTGGTAATTTTAGATGCTCTCTGAGTTATGTCAGGTAAATAACACTGAATATTAAATTACAATGATAAACCCAATGATAATCTTGAATGAAAGAAATTAGTGTCTTGTTTCTCCTCATGTAAGAAAATCTGAAAGGAGGTTTAAGTTTTCATTTACTTCCCTCTCCTGAATAGATAGTGTAGAACTATTATGTAAATATTTGTAAGGAGCCAGCCTTTCACTCAAAGCATTTCCCAATATTATTTTATAATACCATATAAAAAGATTGCATTTCATGGGCTGGAGGGAATGCTCAGCAGTTAAGGCGCTTGCCTGCAAAGCCAAAGGACCCAGATTCAATTCCCCCAGGACCCACATAAGCCAGATGCACCAGGTGGTGCACACATCTGGAGTTTATTTGCAGCATCTGTAGGCCCTGGCATGCCAATTCTCTCTCTCTCTCTCTCTCTCTGCCTCTGTCAAATAAATAAAAATAAAATATAAAAATATTTTTTAAAAGACTGTATTTCAGAGATCATTTATATAGTTCATTATAAGAACATGTAAGATAACATTACAATAAGACATTTTTATAATTTCAGGTTCAAAAGATTTAGTGTCCTCACACAAATATCAATGTTGCCTCAGAGTAACAATACAATACAATAGAATACAATTAAGAGATTCCATAAGAAAATTTGTAGTATTAGTAAAATGTTACTTGTTACTACCATGCCCATCTGTGCTTTAAAGCAACCCATATTATTTCCTGGGAACTGAGTCATTGCACATTCAGTTGTGAAGCACATGAATCACACATAATCTCTCTGAAACCCACACATACAAGAATCGCACAGAATCTCTTTGAATCCCACATATTTAAGAATCACATCTCTCTGAATCCCATACATGCAAGAATCACATGTAACCTCTCTCTGAATCCTATGCATACAAGAATCACACATAGTTGGGTGTGGTGTCACAGTCCTTTCATTGCAGCACTTGGTAGGCAGAACTAAGAGGATCACCATGAGTTCTAGGCCACCCTGAGACTACATAGCAAATTTCAGGTCAGCCTGGGCTAGAGCAAGACCCTACCTCAAAAAGAAAGAAAGAAAGAGCTGGGTGTGGTAGCACACACCTTTAATCCCAGCACTCAGGAGGCAGAATTAGGAGGATTGCAGTGAGTTCGAGGCCACCCTGAAACTACATAGTGAATTCCAGGTCAGCCTGAGCTAGTGAGACTCTACCTTGAAAAACCAAAAAAAAAAAAAAAAGAAAGAAAAAAAAAGAAAAGAAAGAAAGAAAGAAAGGGAGGAAGGGAGGGGGAAGGAAAGGGAAGGAAGAAACACACGTAATCTCTGAATCCCACACATAGAATCAGCAGTGCGAGGTAGTATTTCCCCAATTAGGGCTTGCTAGAGACGTGGAGAAAATAATGTTGGAGAATGTGGATGTTTGCTTATGTTTGCTAAACTACTTAAAGGGAAACACAAGGGAGTCAGGGATCCAATAACGGCCTACTGGATTTCTATCTCCTACCCTTAGTCATTAATATGGGCTTCAAATAAGGGAGAAAGGGTACATGCATGAGGACAGGTGCCAAAGATAAGGTGGAAGTGACACAAGGGCAAACAACTGGACAGAGTACAGGAAAAGAATATGAAACCCAGGGTTTACATCTGACCCATATGAGAAAGCAAAAGGGACAGTGGCAGTTATATGTGACAGCGACTCTCCAGCAAGCTAACTCCTGGGTTAAAGCCCAGCAAAGAGCCAAAAACGGCGCCATCTATCTCAAAGACACCCTGAATTCCTGTAGCATTGATTCCCATATACAAGAACTTTCGACTTGAATACCAAATCTTTTACCTTTCAATCTGATGTCTACATCTGCTTAGAAATTCCTCACTCAAACTCCCTTCAGGTCATGTGACTTTCTTAAACCCTCTCCAATGACCCCAGCTCCATGACACTGATAGTATAACATTTTGGGTCCTTGGGTTCCCTATGATGTTCCACAACTTTGAAAGCAAATGCCCCTTTACTGAGCTTTATAACAGAGGATCTTAGTTGAGTACTTGGACCCCTGGCATGATTCCCCTTTCCAGGAATGTCTGTTCTCGGATCAAACTGCTTTTCTCAGTCTTACCAGAAATTCATTCAAGGTTCAGTTATACATCTATGTGCCTCTGTTTGGGAACACTTTTCCAGTCCTGTGACAATCTTAGTTCTTGAGGTTTAAATCTCTCCTGGGTTCTCATTTCCCATTGTGCTGAAGAGCGGGTCATTGTCATAAAATACCAATAACTGTTTAAATGAGTAACAACATTTAATTGTGGTAGTGGAGACAAGGCAGGTGTTATTCTGTAACAAATGAACAACACAGAAACACTAGACCTGGTTAATATACCTTGGTCTGTTCCAGTTCTGAAGATAAGCTTTCCAAGCTGCTAAAACTCAGGAAGCGTTCATGGCTGGAACCTGTTTGGAAAAGGTATCTGACCACTGTCTCTTTGTTGCTCTCAAATCGCTCCCATTTCCTTAAGTTGACCTACATTTTTAAAATAAAATAAATAAAATAAACAACATTATCATGTCACAAATGACTGACGTGAACCATAACATGCTACCTTCATTTCCTAAACCATTAACTTGCAGTAAACTCTGTTTGAAGTGCATTCAGTCACACTGGATAAACCTGGAGTCTTCTACAAGAATTTCTTTGCTGGGTCTCCATGACTTCATCTTTGCAGAGGACATGAAGACTGGATGACTTCTGACTTTCCCAGCTGTTCTGAAGTCCTATACATCTAAAAGTGTGGTTTACAAGTAGATAGGTGACAAAGAAACAATAACAGTATTTTAATCTTGTCCAAAAAGAAAGGAAGGACTGTGTTAGATTAAAAAAAAGAAGAAGAAGAAGAAGGCAAGGAAAACTGGAGGTTGATGGCCTGGGAGAGGCACTGAGACAGGTTTTTCTTCAGGAGAGAGATTTATGGAGTGAGTTAGTAATGTAAGGTTCAGGAGTGACCAAGACCACGGAGACCACTCTGAGGCAAGGATGGAAGCTTTTATTCAGGAAAAACACGAGCTGCCAGGACTGACCCTCAAGAGCAGAGCTCAGCCAACTTTGAGATTACAGATAGTTTGCTTTATAGAGCTCTTCAGTTGGGGGAAGGTGAGGAAGGGAAACAGCTAGGGTGTGAGACCAGAACAGTGACCAGGTGACCTGAGAGATAAGGGGGCAGGAAACCTAGACCTGGGGCATTGTAAGGCAAGGAAGGGATGATGGCTGGGTGGTTCCCTGAGGAATGTGGATGACCCACTTCCTTATGTCTCTGTCGTCATCCTGCTGTGACTCCACTTTTGTCCTGACTTAACAATTAACACCAGAGAAAGAATGGGGGTGTTTTGAAGGAAAAGCCTTCAGTTCCAGCAGGCAACGTGGGGTTCCCTCTCTTAAAGGTTTCCAAGGCGATAGTGCTCATGAGAAGGCAGGCAGACCAAGTTAATATTGGACCTGTACTAAGAGGCATCTGCAGCCTTGGCTATGTGCAGAAAATCATGGAGGCTCTGGACAGAAGAGAAGGGCTTATGAATGTGTGACTATAATCCAGGTTGCCTTGGACCCTGACAGCAGGGAGAGACTGGACTTACTTTTCTGTCCCGCATCCCTGCAAGTGCCAGGGATGGGGGCTGGACTTGCTTTGTGCATTCTCTACTTAGGGCCTGAAGGACCTGGGTATTCTAATAGAGCCGAAGTAGGGAGAAAGAGAGAACTAAAAAAAAGTCTTTAAAACTTGTGTGTGTGTTCCTGTGTGTGTGTGTGTGTGTGTGTGTGTGTGCGCACACACACACAGTGGGCATATAAAAGACAGAGGACAACCTGGGGGTGTCAATCGTCTTTTCCCACTTTGTTTGAGACAGGGTATCTTGTTGGTTTGTGACTGGGAAGGCCAGTCTAGCTGGGCCTCAAGCCTTGTGGTTCTTCTGGATCTGCCTCTGTTGCCATAGCACTCTAGGATGCACTGGGCTCACAGATGCATGTGTCACTATGTGGCCAGCTTTGTGTGCGTGCTGGGGATCCAAACTTTGGCAGGTTTGAAGAGTATGGGCGTTTAGCCACTGAGCCATCTCCTGGTCCCTCAAAGGGTGCTGTGTCAACATCACTATCAATCATAAGGGGTCACCGAAAGATGTATCTGCTCTACTTCCTGGAAGCTTGGAAAGATGATCAGATTTCCGAGTTCAGACAAGTGTGGATTAAATCCTGGCTTTGTCACCCACACATGAGGGTGTGGCGGGGGGGAACCAACTGTCAAATTTTCTTAAGCAAGCTGTTTACAGGAAGGCCTCCTAAGGCCCATGTGAGGATTTAAAGACTCATGTAAAGTAGTCTAGAAAATGTCAGACTCACAGAGATGAAAACGTGCATCTGCTCTTGCTGAACACGGCAAGTCAACCCCACCCAAAGCTCCTCCGTGCAGGCCCCTGACTGCCCAGCTCTACCTGGATGCGGCGCTCCTGCCTCTCCCTGCTCTGCTCCAGGCCTGCAAGGGTGTCCTCCAGTTTGTGCAGCTCCTCCTGCCCGGGGCCAGGCGAGCCACCAGCTCCCTGCTGCGCCTGCGCCATCTGCTGCTGCAGTTCCCTCTTCTTCGCTGAGATCAGCTTTGTCTTTTGCTGGAAGCACGTTGTTGAACAGAGGAGTATGAATTGTGTTCTCTGCGGGCTAACAAGGCCCCTAAGCAACCCTGCTAACAACAGGCACAAAAAGACACCATCTCCCCCCGCAGCGTGAGCTGGGACCGCCCTCCAAAGTAGAGGGTGGTGGCTAGAACAGAAATAATGGGGACCCTGTGCCAATCAAAGGTGGAACCATTAATGAACATTTTGTGTCTTGAACGGTCAATCACGTAAATAATTGGGTTCTGTGATTGTTTTACTTATGTGCAGATTTGGGCGACGTTTCTTATTTTGGGCATTACTCCCAAAGAATTTGGCAAAACTTATTTGGCATGCTTATTAAATAGCAATTGTCTGTCTAGAGCATCAAAAGTCTCTAGTTGTATCATCGGTACTGTGAAATGCAAATATTAAGACATTTCCTTCCTTGTTATATTTGAGTGGTTAATATACTGAGATAGTTAGGGGAAATCTGTGCTTTAAAGAAAAAAAATAATGAAGTATAATTTTCTGACATAATGGTATACAAATTTTAAGTAATCCACTTATGTGTTTTGCAAGTTTACCCACCCATGAGTAAGTATCTGGTCCAGTAATTGGCAAGAGTTTTAAAATACCAGTATAAATATCTGGAATCATAGTTCTATATATTAAACAGAAACCTAATAATATTCCAATGAATGAGAACAATTTAATATCAAACAATTCCTTTAACTCAGTATTTTTATGATTACTATTTAAATACATAAAACCTATAGACTGCTATTATACACATACTTTCAAGGCAATTTACATTTTTGCTATGACATATAAAATTAGCTAGCATTTTATACTTTCAATTAGAGAAAATTTTGTCATTTAGACATTTTATTTGAATCATCTTTCCATTTATATTGCATTTGATACTCAATGCAGTCTGTCTCTGCATGTATTTTAATATTTGACACCATATCATCAGGAAATAAGTTGATTAACTTTTTTATTATCAGAGTCTGTAGATGTAGGCCAGCAGTTGAGAAGGAGTTCATTATGTGTGAGATGTGAGATCTTGGCTTTAATCTCCAACAGCAAAATAAAGCTGATTAAAAATATATGTTCGCATGCAAAAAAATCCTTCATTTCTAGTTCAAATCTTTTATGAGCGCATGCTTACCTGATGTGTCAGAGGCACTTCACGTGAGTTATAATTTCCTACTCTAAAATGTCTGGAAATTTGTATTGTAGGATGCTCTAAAATAGTTATCAGAGACAACAGAAGTGCCACCTACTTTTAACCATGCAGCCAGGTACCTTCTCTTGTCCCCTTCTCCTTCCCTGAGCCTCGGGACCAATGTCCCACCACCAAGCAGGTACAGTGAAATAAGAACCATTTCTACCTGGTGACGCAGTAACAACTGCTGGGCCTCGAAGAGACTTTCCGTGTCTAGGATCTTCTCAGCCTGTTCCTGGACTTCTTGGGAGTCAGACATTAACTCCTCAAGAGAACTTTTCACGATTTCTTGGTACTCAACGCACTCTCCAAAGTTGCTTAATATCTTCTCAACCTAAATTTTCATGAAAAATAAAACGTAAATTTTCTACTACTTGGTATAGTTTATGCATGTTTCAATGGAAGTGGATTGAAAAATCAACACTGTGTATATAGCTAAGTTGTACAACATAATATTTGGATATCTTTCCTAACAAAGCTAGTTAGGCAATCCACCACCTCACACATTTATGTTTTGTGTTTATGAATGCATGAAAGATCTGCTTTCTTAATCAAACTCAAGGATATGAAATAGGTGTGGCCATCATGTGGCATATTAGCTCTCCAGAATTTATTCATCTTATTATTTAAAATTTATAACCTTTGAAGACCATGATATCTACATATTATATGCACAGTACCTACATGAGTCATATCCATATTCATAGATATCTAATCTATATTTGTTCCAACAGCTTTGTCTTATTTGATTGTTGTTAAATGGCATAGACTCCTATGGGAATTCTAAGTTTCATTTGATTTGGTGTTCTGTGCCATATGAAAACCTATTCTAAAAATAAAAGAAAAGAAATCTAGTCAGAGATATACTGTGTATTATATCGCCAAGGTTCCTTTCATTATAATCTCATGACTAATATCTTGTCATACCAGAACCTTACAAAAAAAGTCAAGTCCATATGACTTAAAACAAGTAAGAGGAAAAACCTGACCACAGAGAAAAGGGTATATTGACAACATCTTTCTAATATGGATGTGGCTCAGTAGTAGAGTGCCTGCCTCACATGAGCAAGGTCACTGGTTCAATTCCTAGTAACACATATACAAACCAAAACATCAGTATAATTCCTAATTGTGTGGTCCTTCAGTGGACCCTCTTCCATGTCATTTTCCTGGATTTTCAATTTCCCCCAACTTCTGATTTCTTTATTTTAGTTTCACCCCAAATTTTCATTTTCTTCATTTTTATTAAGAGACTCAATTGTAGTTTATTATCATTTGTCTTCTGCAGAACAATTCTCTTATCCTCTCTTTTCCATTTGATTTTTTTCCCTAATCTGAATTTGTCCAAATGAACTTGGAGCCTGCTATTGTCCAAACAACCAGCAAGGGGAACGTGTGGAAACTGCAGACCCAGATCTTAGTACAAGCCATCATGTCTGTTGACAGTGGCTCCTGCTACAAGTCATGACCCTGCCTCGAACCTTGCTTTACTTCTTCTTTTTTTTTTTTTCTTTTGTTTCAGTGGACAACTGCAAACACTCTGTGTTCAGAATTAATTTAAATACTAATTGAACTATTATCAAGTGCCACGGTCCACTCTCTTCACATAAACAGAATGTGCATTTTCCTCCATTCTTCCTCGTGTGCTTTCACTAAATGATGAGCAAAAATATGGTACTGGTATAAATTATACAGGGGTTTAAAATAAATGAGTGTGTGAAGAAGAAAAGGCCTGAATGAACATGTGTTAGACGTAGCATGTGACTACAAGTCCCATAGGAAGCATTGTGAGAGTACATGAAAGATAAGTAAAATCATAAACTATCAACTAATAACTTCAAAGGTGGTCAAATATTGTGTCCACTGTGGGTAGGGAATGTACTACCAATAAGTCTACTGGTGTGACTAAAGCTGTTAGATCTGGGTTCAAAGTTCAGTGGCATCCATACTAACTTTCTACTCGATCACACATATCACCATAGATCTAATGTTAAATTTTACCTAGGGACTGGAGAGATGGCTTAGAGGTTAAGGCAATTGCCTGCAAAGCCAAAGGACCTTGGTTCGACTCCCCAGGACCCACGTAAGCCAGATGTACAAGGGGATGCATGCATCTGGAGTTCATTTGCAGTGGCTGGAGGCCCGAGTGCACCCATTCTCTCTCTCCCTCTCTCTGCTTCTTTCTCTCTCTCTCTCGCTCTCAAATAAATAAATAAAAATAAAGTTTAAAAATGTACCTAAAGTATGGTAGTAGCAACTAACTGAACTTGTCATTACTAGGAAAGCTGGAAATTCAAAGAATTAAAATAACTCATGATCTATATGAGGTGGGTCTCATATAGAATAAGGGCAGCATGCATGAAGCTGAGACAGGAGACTGCCATGAGTTTGAGACCAGTCTGGGCAACATAATGAGTCTCAGGCTAGCTTTGGCTATAGAGTGAGACTTTGCTTCAAAAACCAAAACAAAATCATCATATCACTGTTTTTAAATGTTTCCATAATTCTTAACTATAATTTACATATCAAACTGATCACATAAAACTAAGTTCAGAAGCAGCTCAGGGTGGTTTTCACTGATGTAAAGCCACCGCAATAGTCTTGAGTGATCCAAGTACATGGATTAAAATCATGAGAGGTTAAATAGGCAACCTGTTGGTGAGGAACATTTTTAGAGAATTCTAGATCTTTAGAATCAGACAGCTTTGTGTGTATTTTATAGTTGCCCATGTTTCCATGAATCTTACACATAAATGACGTCAAGAAATACTGGCAAAGGGGGCTAGAGAGATGGCTTAGCGTTTAAGGTGCTTGCTTGTGAAGCCTAAGGACCCTGGTTTGGTTCCCCAGTACTCGTGTATGCCAGATGCACGAGGTGTTTTACACTAGAGACCCTGGAGTACCCATCCCTCCTCTCTCTTTCTCTATCTTCCTATCTCTCTCAAATAAGTAAATATAAATAAATAAAATTTTTAGAAAAATTGAAATACTGGTAAATATCTATTCTATTCTGTCTAGTTTAGATTTTTACAGTCTTCCCACCCACCAACTCATAAGTATTAAGTATCGATTCTACTTTGCCTTCAAACTTTGCACTCACAAATTGATTAGACTTAAGCAACCACTAAGGATGGAAGAGGCCCTACTGAAATGCAGTTTGCATAACTGTGATCAATAGAGAACCATTGCAATGCATAGTGAGAGGTTTAGCATGAGTGGTCCTTGGCTGAGACAGAATTTTCCTGGGTTTTTTGTTTTGACATATGATCTTACTATGTAGCTCAGGTTAGCCTTGAATTCACAATCTTTCTGCCTTACCCTATCAAGTGCTGATATTACTAATGTGTGTCATCATGTCACATTTCTAAAGGCTTTTTCTTAACCTTTGTGATGTAGCTTCAAGTGACCATGAAATAACAAGAGGGGGGAAAAAGTGTACATTTATCAACACTGGGCTTTAAATATAGGTTATTAATTTGAACGACTCATCAAACAGAGCTCCGGTCATAATCAAACCTTGTACCTATCTTTCCTAATAATTGTCACATAAATAACTGATAACTTTTATTTCAACTACAGTTTCTTTGTTAAACTCCTTGTAGCCAAACTGCAGCCTGAGGAAGAATGGCAGAGACGCCTCACCCAGACGTGTCTGTTTGCAGTGACTGAGTGGCTTACCTCTGACAGTGACGTCACCAGAGCCTTGAATGAGCTGGATAAGTCTGCCAGCTCATCTCCTCGACTTTGGGAATCCTTCTCAGAAGAAACCTCAATCAGAATTTGAAGCCTGGATTTCAGCCAGCTGAGCGTCTCGCCTCTTTTGGTAACATCATTTCTGATCTCCTGGAGTGAAAGAGCACTTGTGATGAACACAGTGCCATTGTGAACCAAAGCTTGCCAGCAGGAAAGAAGACAACCAAAAAAAACGTTTGTGAAGTGGACATGAGAGCTAGCTGTTTATTCACCGCAGAGTGCCCACTTACGGTGCTTTTCGCATCATGGTTGACGAGGACCTACAGCTGCTCAAAGAAAGGTTTACCAAGGCTTTTATCTAATAAAGCCAATGCTGGCCTTATTTAAAAAAAATCACTTCATAATTAGATTGGCCAGATATTTATAGACATTTCTTTGATCATAGAAAGTGTGCTTCTAACAGGTCTATAGAAAATGCAGGATATCAAATTTGTGACACAAAATATATATTTGCACATACATGCATATTTGTAAAATATGTATGTGTATACATATATATATACATATATATGGAGAGAGAAAATAAATTATGTTAGATATGGATAATATATACACACATATGTACGTACACATTATTGTTTGATTTTCTATAAACTAAAAGCAACATGATACTTTTAGAAAAAGCAGTGATCCTCTGTCCTGGTTTGTTAAGTTAACGTATGGATAGCTTTTGGTTGAAGGGCTTACTTATTGAAAATGTTATGAACATTGTGAAGATTTGTTTTCACTTGATTAACTTAAATTTCACGTCTTCTGTTGGGTAGCTTTTAGAAGGCAATGCCCCAACGATGAAGACACATAAACAGGGTCTCAGGGAGGGTTTACCAGCCGGGGCAGTGCTAAAAAGGCTCCAGCACAGCAGGTCTGTGGGATTAGTAACAGAGGGTGTGGCGATGGGGCAAGCCTGTCCTCCCACAGCCAATTCGGGGTCATCTAAGATAGGGACTTCCACCCGCGGGCCACCTCAGGGCTTTCCCTGGACACATGCATACAAGATAGTAAGCAAAATGACCCTTCTGTATGTACACAGCAGTGGCATCCAGCATTTGAGGCAGCCATAGAAGTCCATTAATATATATATATATATATATATATATATATATATATATATATATACATAATATATATATATTATATTATATTATATATATTATATATATAATAATATATTAATAATTAATATATATATATCCCATAGGACAGGAACAGCAAGGTAGTGTATTCTTTGTGTGACTTGGAAGGGTTAAAATGCTGACAGGGAGAACAGAGGAGATCAAAAAGAAGGAGATAGAGATCAACACAGAAGGACGGCTTGGAAATTGGAGGGTGCTCAGTGGTATAGGGGGCAAGAATAAAAGATGGTAATAGGGCAAAAACATGATCAAATCAGTGTGTCCTCCTGCATTAACATTCTAAACAAAATAGTTTTAAAGTGCTGAAGAGAGAAGAAAATATCCCAACAGCCTGTGTCTAGAAAACAAAGGCCTCGTTAGGGAGGGAGAGGGTCTGTGAAGACAGCAGGGTGCCTGTCACAGAAGGCGCACTGTGCTTAGGCCTGGGGCTCTGTCATCCCGGCTGGGCTTACGGACTGCGCTCTGGCTTGTGGAGGCTGGAGGGAACCCGTCTAGCCTGACCACGATAGACAGAGGATGCTCAGAGACCTTGGCCAATCCCTTACCGCTGCCCGTGCCCTCGTCCTTCCGCAACTCCCACTGCGTTGCGTAGAAGGACGGGCTTCCTTGTTTTCTGTGGTGCTTCTCACCTGTCTGCTGGGTTACACACCCGGGCATGCAGTTTCCCACTAGGAAATGACCACTAAAGTCAATGGAGTAAACCCTACAGCTCTCGACAGGAACACGAAGAAGCTTCTCTTTAAGGAAATGCTCAGAAACCCAAGAGTTTTATAGAAAGAGAACAGACAAGGGTGGTATTAGTGAACGTATTTTGGAGATCATAGCAAGTGTTTCCCTGTCCCACGACTACGCAGAGCTTACCTCCACGGCACGCTTAACCTCGCCATGGTTGGCCGCGCCCAGGGCCTCGTCCTTGATTCTGCTCACCTGCTGCTGCTTGGCAGCGATCCACGAGGCGAACTCAGGCAGACCTGAAAGCGGGCAAGCATTTTCTTACGAAAGGAAGAAAATAGCAGAAGGGTCGGAGGACACTTCCTGTTTGAATGTGCTCATGGGAATACAAGTGCTAATCCGGTTGATTAAATCTTCTGGAAGCTTGAACGAGGATTCAAGGGATAGGGTGCTGACCCTAAGCTTGGTAACTCGGAGGAAGTCCAGCTAAGGATAATGGTGTGTCCTGTGAGCACCTGTAGGTGACAGGGGGCCACTTGAAGTCGAACTGCACACGTCCCCCCAAAAGGGGCAGTGGTCTCCCTGTGAGGAGAGGAAATGACAAAAGCAAAAAGGTATCCAACTGGTTTAGCCTGAAGGACACCTGAGTTATTTGGAAATAAAATACATCAGTCTGTCTGAGACTGAAACCTCTTTTCAAAACAAAACAGATAAACCAGTTTTAGACAAATGCATGGGCAAAATCACACAATCTGATTTTCCTTATTGCATGTACTGAAATATATGTCATCTCGCGTTTTATAGCGTCTATAGATGTTAGATTAGGCCTTTCTCTAGAGACGCCCCCAAGACTACCTGCTGGCATAGTCTTCCCACTTGTCGGGGTCATCCATGAGCTTCAAGTAAGTGCTGTCCATGGCAGCCTTGAGCTCTTTGAGAGCCGCATGACAAACTCCAGGCGTGTCCCTGACTGGGTCCCGGACTGGGAGTTTTACACACAGTTCCTCAATAAGCTGCAACCTCTTCTCACAGCGATGATGGGGACCCTTGTCACTGAAGAAAACCTAAGGAATAATCAATGCTTTTATCACCTCTGTGAGAAGCCACACAGCACCTCGACAAATTCACAGAAAACCTCAAGGCATGTCGTCATGAGCACCAGTGCAATTGCATATCGAATCGATGTACCCTCCCGTGATTATGCACTTGGCTTGTGCCATGTACCCTGTGATCTTTAATGATCTTCTCACTGCCTTCCTGAGGCAGCATCCTCATCTCCCGGTCCAGCTCCACTCTGCACTCTTCCAAGGCAGCTGAAAATTTCTTCTTCTCCACAGCGATCTTCAGATGAAGCAGGTGATAGGGGGCTTCCCCCTGAAGGTCCTGCATCCCATAGGAAGAACCAGGGAAAGAAAAACAAAATCCTGTTTATGACTGTACATACTTCCAGAAGAAGTGTCACAAAGGACCTCAGTATGTCCTCTCCACATCCAACTCTCAGCCCTGCATGAGTCCTCTGAGCCTGAGGTAGGTCAGCTGCATTGTTTCCAGGGATTGCTCTATTTATTCTCCCCACACCCCTGCACAGGACCAGTGTTCTCATTCTAAAGATTGGACCCTTGACACTCCAGGGCTAGTGGTGAAGTCAAGATGCGACTCTAAATCTAAATCACACACAGATGTTTCAGTACTCTCTCCCCAGTCTGAGTCCCCTTCTGATTTGTTGACCTCCCTGTGAGGTGGGAAGGGCAAGTAGTAAACTGATTTCACAAAGGCAGAACTCAAATAAAACTTCTTAATACCCACCCCCAGGGCTCCTGAGCACTTACAGAGAACAAGGAATCAAACACGTGAACAATGAATAGCTTTTTATTGCCTTCCCTTTTAATATTAGCATAGGGCTCACCATTGCTTTCAGTTCATAATTTATGAACGTGAACTAACTTGTATCGTATAGCACCAAAATAATTAGCTTTCTGGTAGAATGTGAAGATAAACGGATGGGAAAATGTGGAGGGGCTACAGAAACCTATCCAGATCATATCCTAACAGTTTCATGTGTGTGCATGTAAAAACACATAATCTTCAGCTGTGATCCCTATGCTATCATATGTTTCTGCTACGCTAAGCTTAGAAGCTTGGGTTGCTATAGAAACTTCATTTTAATGTGTGAGTATATGTGTTCATGTGCATGCAGATGCACACGTGGGGTGGAGGTGGATATGAATGTATATGTGGATGCCAGAGGACAGACTCGGGGGTCAACTCGAGAGTGCCATCCACCTCCATTGAGATAGGGTCTCTCCTTGGCCTAGAGCTCACCAGTTCGGCTAGACTGGCAAGCCACAGTGATCCTTGCGCCTCCATCTCCCCAGGTGCTGGGTTTCCACATGCACACCACCTGGCCTGGCATTTTACATGGGCTCTGGACATTGAACTCAGGTCCTCATGCTACCTGTAAGGCAAGCACTTTACCAGCCGAGCTATTTACTTGGAGCCCAAGAATCTTTTATTTTAATGGGATCAAATTTTGAATCTAAGAAGCAAAAAAAAAAAAAAAATTCGTGCATTCCCTTTCATTGGACTTTTCCTTGGAACAAGAGTGGTGTTTTAGGCCATATTCCAGGATATTTAAAACTCAGAAACATAGTCAATGGAGAAAGTTTGAGCCGCCAGTCATCCAAAGCCTGAGACTCCTTCACAGAATGTGAAGGGGTTGGCACCTCAGGAAAGCCTTGGGTAAGAGAGCCTTGCGGAGCTGTGGCTTTAATAAACACCTCTGCTGCCAGGGGCTGACACGGCCACGTCAACAAGCCTCTGTGTTCCTGGGCACAGCATTGCTCTCCATGGTTCCTACACAGCTCGCGATACTAGGGTCACACTGAACCGAAATAGGCCCATGCTCTGCCCCACCTGCACACTCTTCTAGCTGCTGATGACTCCCTACTCCTCACCCTCAACACTGATGCTTCCCCCCCCCCCCGAAATCATAGCATAGAACTCAAGGTTTCATTTACTCTTCACCAATCTGAGTCCACCCTCTTCCTTCAAACTTTGCTAAATGGAACAGTTCTATACTTTGGGTTCTGATTTTATACTATATTATACTTTCATTATTTGCAACCAATTATATCTATCTCTCTCTCTCTCTTTTTGGTTTTTTTGAGTTAGGGTCTCACTCTAACCCAGACTGACCTAGAATTCACTATGGAGTCTCAGAGTGGCCTCGAACTCACGGTGATCCTCCTACCTCTGCCTCCCGAGTGCTGGGATTAAAGGCATGCGCCACCACACCCGGCTCCAATTATCTCTTTTAACTGAACTCTAATTTCTTTGGGTGGGGGAAAGGGATTATGCCTTATTCATTATTGAATCTTTACTCATTAAAAATTTTTATTTATATTTTCAGATTATACCTTTCAAAAATAAATAGTAAAATAATTATGTATGGCAAATGTGTGTGTATGTGATTCCAATAGTATACTGGCATGATTATTTTTTCAACTAAGGCTTCATTAAGTATTGCTTGAAAAAGTTAAATGCCCTTTGTCACTGCTGAAAAAAAAAATCAGGAACCAAGATAGTACTCAAGTAATATGCTATAACTCATGCTGCTCTCCAGTGGGGACGGCTGACTTCTATCGTGCCATGCTATGTTTCAAGTTCGCTTGTCTCCATGGGAAACACAGCTAGGGTGAGTTGTGGCGCGCGTTCCGCTCTCTCTCCCTTCACTCGGGACACGCCGTTCCCACTAAGCCTGACTCACCTTCCACTGCTTATGGAGCTGCCTGACGGCCTCCTGCAGCCCCTGCTGCTCCTGCTCTGGGAGGATGTCCGTGAGCTCATCGCACGCTTTCAGGAAAGCGTTGAGCACCCTCTGGTCCAGCTGGCTGAAGAAGCCCTGACACACACAGAGAGAAAAGCAGGGGTCACGATGCTGTGCAGAATGAAAGATGCCATGAGCACAGGCGGGGCTCCCCAAGTCCTGCAGTCAGCTGCTGCCCTCCTCGGAACCTCCAGGGCACACCTACTCTTCAGGAGCAAACTATCACCATCCATAGACATTACTAAGAAGCTCTCATATCTGGGGGTTGGGGAGATGGCTCAGTGGATAAAACACCCACTGCTCAAGCTGGAGGACCCAAGTTCAGTCCTCAGACCCCACATTAAAAAAAAAAAACAACAAAACAGAAGTCACGGTGGTCTTATGTAATCCTAGCACTACGAGGGGCAAAGTAGGAGAAGACAGGAGAATTTCCTAGAAGTCTCCAGAAAGTGCAGCAAAGAACGACACCAGGGTGTGATCCAGACACAGAGAAAAAACCTACCTCAAGTGAAGTAGGAAGGTGAGGCTAGACCTCGGAGTATTTCTGTGTGTGGCCTCCATACATGCTCTGTGTCATGCACTTGTTCACATGCACTCACACACATGAGCACACACACACACAGAAGTGATTTTTCACAAGAAATCCTCACACTTGACAGCAACTAATAATTTTTTTTATGAAAAAGTAACTTTCAGTTCTGTTGGCTATGATATCTTTGAAAGCCCACTGAGTGCCCCTAAAATCCTGATTCCATAGTGATGGAATTCTGGTTCATCTTTGGTCAGGTCAGAATAGGACAGAAGCTCTGATAACTTTCTCTCACTTAAGTGTAGTGCAGGCCGGTCCTGAGAGTCCCTTGTGAGTCATTACCACATTCTTACACGTGTGCACAGGCTGTGAACGGAACTACGACTCTCACAAATTGGTATATTGAAGCCATGACTCCAAAGGTAAAAGGACCTGAAGCTGGGACCTTGGGTGTTATTATGTTTCTATGAGGTCATTAGGGTGGAAACTTCATAATAATATTAATGACAATATAGGAAGAGACCCTAATAAGAGAGCACTCCCTCTCTCATTTTCTCTCTCTCTCTCTCTCCTTGTGACAACATGGAAAAGGTCTGTAAACCAGAAAGAGGGTTCTCATTGGAACCAGTCCATGATATCCACCTGATCTTTGAACACAAGCCCCTAGAAGTGTGATAAAATGAATTTCTGCCACCAGAGCCAGTGGTCTAATATTTCATTATAGTGGTACAAACAGACATAGACCACACACCTGCAATATACACTTCAGTCTCACATGGTTTCAGGAGTATGAATGTAGAGATATTTGGAAACAATGGTGATTCAAAACTGGTTTGGAGACTGTAGAGATGGCTTAGCAGTTAAGCACTTGCCTGTGAAGCCTAAGGACCCCAGTTCGAGGCTCGATTCCCCAGTACTCACATAAACCAGATGCACACAGTGGTGCATGCATCTGTAGTTCGTTTGTAGTGGCTGGAGGTCCTGGTGTGTCCATTCTCTCTCTCTCCCCTCCCCTCTTTCTGTATCTATTGCTTTCAAATAAATAAATAAATAAAATAAAATAAAAACTGGTTTTATACTATAGAGGTATATGAGAGAAATGATCTGTGCTCTTTGGACACTCTGTGTGTGTGTGTGTGTGTGTGTGTGTGTGTGTGTGTGTGTGTGTGTATACACCAGAGGACAACCTTGGGTGCTGTGTCTCCAGTAGCATTTTAGAGACAGGGTATCATTGGCCTATAGCTCACAAAGTGAGCTAGACTGTCTGGCCAGTGAACCCCAGGGATCCTCCTGTCTGTCTGCTACCCTAGCACTAGGATCATGAGCATATGCCACCACGTCTGGTTTTTCTTCATCTGGGTTCTGGGAATCATGCTTGTGAGGCAAGCACTTTACTAACTAGATATCTCCCTAGCACTTGGCCACAGACTTTGACCTAAGCCTACAAAGCTACATGCCTAATACCACATCATCACCTGAGATTTGCACAAATAGTCAGTAACATTTCAGGGAAAGAAAATTCAAAGTACACATTCTGAGAATGTTGCGCACCTCCATACATCATTTATACTTCACTATTTTCCACAATACTGATTTGATTTAAGCAAGTAGTATACACACTAAGATGGCCTCCCAACTTAGGATGGTGTGTGTCAGCGACTGGACTCCAAGTGACACGTATCGATACCGTGAAGTAATGGTTTGTTAAATGAACACAAAGGACTTAGCCACTCACCTCAAGCTATTTTAGAGAATCTCTATGTAAACCTTTCTGACTTAAATAATGAATCAGTTGGGCTGGAGAGATTACTCAGTGGTTAAAGTCATTTGCTTGCAAAGCCTGATGGGCCAGGTTCAACTCCCCAGTAAAACCAGGTGGACAAAGTGACACATGCATTTGAGGCTTATGTGTAGTGACAAGAGGCCCTGGCGTGACCATTGCCTCTCTTTCTCTTCCTTATCCATTCTGTCTCTCTCTCTCTCTTTAAAAATAAATATTTTAAAATAATGAAATTAATTTGAGAACCTAAATAATGTTGACTTTCTATCTCTGTAGGTGAACAATTGTCTCTTATAAGTCAGCAAAGGCATTGTTCTCAGTTTTTTGCCAGGTACTTCCTGGGTCTGCTGTCTTCAATGTACTTGCCTTTCTAGCTCACCCCTCTTTCCCCTCCACAGTAGATCATCAAGACTTTTCTTTTGCTCGTGTAACATACACCGTTCATTCACTCCGGGCAGATGTAGCACATGGGGCAGACTCACCGTGTGTCTCCGCAGGAGCTCCTCGGGGTCCCCCTTCTCCTCCAGACCCTCCTGAGCGACCCTCAGGACCTTCTCCAACTCTGCACGAGACTCCTCGAATTTCTTCATCAGGCGACTGTTGGTTTCCATATGCTTCTTCCAATCTCCAGTTTTCTTTATCATATTCTTTATAGAAAAAAATAATACAGTTA
Organism: Dipus sagitta; assembly: GCA_036346955.1. Taxonomy (NCBI): domain Eukaryota; kingdom Metazoa; phylum Chordata; class Mammalia; order Rodentia; family Dipodidae; genus Dipus; species Dipus sagitta. Next base: position 126,964,633 of record CM070778.1, read on the forward strand.
TTCCATGATATCCTTGGGGGAGTTTACTCAAGGACTCCCCGAGCATATCAAACATTTGCACACAACGCAGGCATGCCCTCCTGTATACCACATACCACATCTAGAGTCCATATAACACCCGTTACAACGGAAGTGTCAGGCCAGCATTTGTGATATTCCTTAGGGAATAATGAGAAGGAAAATGCTGTTCACTGTAGATGCAAGTTTTTCCCAAAATATTTCCGTTCACAGTCAATACAATCCACAGAAGTGGATTTGGAGAATTGCTGGCAATCTCAATGGAAACATTATCGTTGTTTATTTTATTTTATTTTTGCCTTAAAAGATACTTGTGATGAAGACATTTCTGTGATAAGAACTATTAGCTCTTCTCATTATTGTTAGAGGAGAAGCACTTAAATGCTGGTGGTCCAGATGGCAGATGGTGAGGCGCTTGAGCCACACACGTGGCTCCCCTGTCCGCCCTCACCGTTCGACTTGTCCCGGGCGCGGCGCTCTAGCAGCAGGGGAGGCGAGTTACCTGAAATGCGTGGTGAACGTCCGCAACCTGCCTCTGCAGCTTCCTCTGATCAAAGTGCTTTAACACGTTGCTCAAGCTCACAAACTTCTGGACACTTTGACTGCCCTTCTCAATGTGTGCCAAGGTTTTCTTACAGCTTTCTTGACAGGTTAACAGTTCCTGCAAGGCAAGGTGAGCCACAAGCATACACAACAGAATGAAAGATGAAGGAGAAAGAAAGGGAAGGAGGGAGTGAGAAAGAGAGAGAGAGAACCCATTAAGAACAACATCATATAGCTCCAAAGGTACAGTGGAAAATTTCTTTTCCAAAGAATCCAGTTTTTAGCAGTCTCGGAAGTCAATGCTTTTTATACGAGGCATTTAAATGTCACAGTGAATTTTTTTTGATATTTCATGGACATCTTATTAAAATTACAAAAATGACAGAGCATGAAAATTGTCATGTGTCTTGTCTTGGAGGACAGGCATTTTTCCAACTGGCTGATAGGTAGTCATGATTTTTTTAAAGAAAACAATTACAAAATCAAGCTACATGAATTTAACACAATGAACATTCACTGTACTGAATCAAATGCAGCAGATGTTACATTTGTGTACCCTAAATTCACAACATTTGAATTTCTACAGTTCCCAACCTTTCAACAGTACAACTCCAGGCCCTACACAGAATAGGTAGCAGAATGATTAGCCTAGGAAAAACGTGCACTGTCACACACCACAGGATGAGATATGACGGTGACCCACAAGCCCTTCCTTGCTGTCCCACAGCCTAAAGTCATAGCTATTTTGTCAGTAGACAGAGCAAAAATTATTTAGCCCAACTCAAAGGAAAGTGAATTTGTTTTTGTCTTGAATCCACCCCTCTTTGTAAATCAACATTTTCAAATGCTCTGAAAAAAAAAAAAAACACTTCACAACTGCATCTCAATGCTACATTGGTCATCTAGATGCAAATATGAAAAGAAGAGGTTTTGTTTAGATAGACAAAATGAGGACATGCCTTCACTTCGGAATATCTAGGAGGTAAGAGTTGAAATTATCATGAAATACATATCAATAACATATATATCATTTTTATTATGGGAAAATTAGTGGCAATTCATAGCAATAGGAAGTAGGAAATGGAACTATGCATCAAAGAAAAAGAATTTTTAAAACCTTTATTGATGTGTCTCTGTGTATGTGTGTGTATGATGTTTGTGTGTATGAAATTTGCATGCCACTGAACACTTGCAGAGGTCAGAGGACAACCTTGGGATTCTGGTCTTCTCCTGCCACCTTGTTTGACACAGGTTCTCTCTCTCTTTCTCTCTCTCTCTTTCTCTCTCTCTTTCTCTCTCTCTCTTTCTCTCTCTCTCTCTCTCTCTCTCTCTCTCTCTGTCACTGGCAAGGCCAGTCTAGCAGGCCTGTGAGCTCTGGGGTTCTCTTCACTCTCCCTCCCACTACTACTCTGTAACCAGCATTATGTCCACGCTAGGAATCTGGACGCCGGTCACCGCACTTGCATTGCAAGGTCGTTTAACCATTCAGCCATCTTCCCAGCCCAAATGAGAGAATTTTTATCCAACATGATCAGAAGTCATTAGAATATAACTTAAGTTTTATGGCAAACAGCTATATTTCCACAAGGAGATGCTGTATAAGAGTAGATTACAGACTCCTGATGGAAATGGAAAGCAATTCTACAATTACTTATTTACACATGTTTAGACATATAAACTGTCTATACAGATATAAAGAATCAAGGGAGGAAAAACCTTATACAGTATTAGATAAATTTACCCATATCTTAAGCTAGTGAGATAACAGATGATGCCCAAAGGTGAGTGTGTAGAACATCACAAAGCAAGTTAATGGCAGTGATGGCACCCAGCCTTGGTGGGTAACCAATAGCTTTCTACCTGGCTAAGAGATACGCTCAGCGGAAAGGAACCCATAGCTGGAAGTGGGAGACAGATCAGAATCTTATGGAGACAAAGATTATGCTCTCCAATGTCAAGCTCTCACTAGTCTTTGGTTAAAAGAGGGGTTACAACCAGCAAATTCTAGCTAAATTAATAAAGGCTTATCCCAGCTAACCTCTGCTAACTTCACTCTCTGGTAGAGTATCTGTTTCTCTCTCTCTCTCTCTGTCTTTCAAAAGGTTGCGAGACCCAAGGAGATAAACTACCCCTCACACTTCAGCTAAGCCCAAACTGAAACCACAGAGGAATTGTGGAGCTGAGTAAGAATGCAGCTTCCATGGTGAACCTGACAATCAGTGTCAGGGTGAAGGAGACAGACACTGAGGATACTCAACACCTACCAAAGCAGAGATCCAGAGGCTCCTAAGAGCTCATCAGTGAAGTAGACTTAAAACACACCCAATACGGCTCAGGGAACTTTGCAGAAGAGGGGGTGGAAATATTATAAGAGCCACAGGGTGGGACATCATGCTCAGAAGCACTGCCTGCCCCCAACAACTGATTGCTGCTCCCACAACACATAACCCACAACCTCATAGGGAATGCCTGCATCCTCAGTAGGAGGGCCCCCAGTGGAAAGGGGCCAGGGGGGGAGGGAAATGATGGTACCAACTCATGATGTATCCATACTAAGTATGACTGTAATTAATAAATAAAAGGACAAATGGGGGAAAAAAAGAAAGTCAATGTTAAGATAAAAATTCTTTAAAAATATGTATTTTTTTCATTATCTTAAAAGTAGAAATAAAAAATTTTGCTGCATTTTTTTATTTTGTTTATGAAATATGATTCCTAGATTCATCCATAGGAAGATAGTACTAGAAAATTAACACAATGTGGGGAGGGCAACATGCGGTCTTTCCATTGTGGGAGCCCTTTTTATTGTAAGGTAGAGAAGTGGGTTTGGCTCTACTTCTCAAAAATATTCTTTATTTCAAAGAGACATTGTGAGCTTCCACCATCCATACTTGGAGCTCAGAATCCTCAGTCTGTGTGTACATGCAGAAGATATTCAGGAGAACTTACTGGATATCCCATCCTCAGTCCATGTTTCCAGTTCACAGAACACAATAGAAATGCTCAAAACTAGGCTTTCTAATTGTGCTCAAGTAACTCCTTTAAAAAAATATATTTATTTGAGAGAGACAGAGAGAAAGTATACTTTCTCTCCAGGGCCACTTGCCACTGCAAAGAAACACCAGATGTATGTGCCACTTTGTGCATTGATTTGGCTTTATGTGGATACTTGTGAGTCGAACCCAGGCCATCAGGATTTTAAGCAAGGGCCTTTAACTCCAAGCATCCACCTTACTACCCCCTGTGAACAGTCCAAGCCTCCAAACTCCCTCCACAAACCACAGGACAGGTTTGCGTCTTTGGACCAGACACGTACTTTTGTGCTGAGTTACTAGTACTGTGTCTGGAAAAAAAAAAAAATCTTTTGTGTTACCCGAATTTCTACTGCTGTAAGGAACATGTCAATTTTGTTCCAAATGCTTTCCAATAATTACGTCTCTGAGAGGGATTTTTTTTTTCTTACCTGATGTTTCTGTTTAAAAAGAGGGCTGGATTGTGCCTCCTGCTGCAGAACTGCTAGACTCTCGTTGACTTTCCCAAGTGCGTCATAGAAGGACGTGATCTGCTTTTCCAACTCCTCCAGTGGAATCGACAGCTGCTGGGACTCATACAGGAGTGGGGAGTAACATTCTTTGACCTTTGGAAATGCAAAGACAAAGCTCCCATGAAAGGCCTTTATGTCCCACAGGGCTCTGTACACAGTTCTCGGGAACATGTTTTTAAGTGACATCGTCATTTAGTGCTTACAAATCTCTAATGACAATTCTTGTTCATACTTGCTCTGTGTTGTTAAACGTTACTGTCCCAAAGTAAAAGCACTATGCTGCCAAGACAGACTATAAGCTATGGTGTTTTCTAGTGAAAATTCATCTACGTTGTTCATCTGGCTGGCATGTCTCCTTGTGAGTGATTGCCCACAGTGAGGCAGAGAGCACCAAATTTCACTTCAAACAACATGCGACTTATTTGTGCTTTGGCCTTGAAATCAGACCTGAGACAGTCACGAGTCATCACCATGTTGTCTAGTGGATAATATGTTTTCTTTTTTATATTCACTTGATTTTTCAGAGGGAGAGAGAGAGAGAATTGTTAAGCCAGGGCCGCAGCCAATGCAATTGAACTCCAGGCACTTGCGCCACCTAGTGAGCATGTGTGACCTTGTGCTTGCCTCTCCTTTGTATGTCTGGCTAATGTGGAATCTGGAGAGTTGAACATGGGTCCTTAGGCTTCATAGGCAAGTGCCTTAACCACCAAGCCATCTCTCCAGCCTGCAGATATGTTCTCCATCTTGATGTTTCAGAGAGCTCCAACTTGAACCCTGAATTAAGATGAGCTTACTGAACTGCCATTTCCCTCTTCCTAGACACCCATGTGTGTTCCTACCCTCCATCAGCTTTGGGCTTCACTACTCTCTGCTTATCAAGGTCCTACTCATTCCAAGGACACATGATACTCCAATTCAGTTGTTATGGCAAAGGAATATCTTCCAGTTTATCTGCCTAGTCCTCATCGGTCTTTGTTTTGAAGTCTTTACGCCTGTATGATGAAGCCCATTTCTGGAGTTGAAGAGCTCTGAAGAGTGTCTGCCAGGCCACCTTTCTTTTGGATTCTAGAATTCTCTAAACACTTCCCTCCCTCCTCATTACCAAAGTACTTATGCTCTGACAATCAGAGAAAGGAGGATAATAAGTATTTAAAGCAGACCATGCTTTTTTCCATAAACTATAAAGAAATATAAATGTCCCAACTCTATCAACATTCCAAAAATAATCTGTGAGGAAAGTGGAGGTGCATTTTGCAATATTGTTACAGAACTAAGTACAAAGTAACATTTTCGTATTGTAGAGTACACTACCTGAATTAAGTATAAAGTAATATTTTCATATAGTAGAGTACCCTACCTGAAGGAGCAGCACACCAGGGGAAAGCTACTGCCGTGAACAGTCCAGGTGCTGTAGTCACCTTTCCTGAGCTCAACGGAAATCCTACCAACCTGCCTTATCTCAATAAGCAGTAAGAAAATATGGCTTAAAGTAAGGTGTGGTAGGATACTCCCAGGATCCCAGCACCCTAGAAATAAGGGTGGAAGGATCACAAGTTTGAGGCCAGTCTGGTGTACATAGTGAATCACAGATTAGTCAGGGGTATATAGTAAAACCCCATCTCAAAAAACAAAAAAATCAGTAACAACAATAATAAAAATTTGGCTTAGATATGCCCAAGGGTACAATTCACTTTGACTAGTCTTATTCTACACCACCACCCTGACTCTGGCTAAGTTGTACAAGCTCAGCACTGTCCCCAAAAGTTTCTGGATAGCTAAAAACATTGACTTTCATTGTATCTATACCTTAGCAATTCTCCAGTATTATTAATTCAAAAATTCTAACTTGAACAATATAATAAAATGCATTGAGGATGTACTTTGTAGCAGATATGAGATTGACAAACTTTTCTTTTGCTTTTCTTCCTGGAGTTCACTATGTAGTCTCAGGGTGGCCTCAAACTCATGGAGATCCTCCTACCTCTGCCTCCCAAGTGCAGGGATTTTTGTTTTTTTGAAACTTTTCTTTTTTCATGACTATGTTTCTTCCTGCATCTATTGTTATTTAGTATTGTACATTTAGTTCTCATCTTCATTAACTTTACTCTTCTGATTTCACTTGTAATTCACTTCTAGTTTTCTCTCTTAGCAATAATATTAATAATAAATAGATATTCTACCTTCATTTGTTTTCTTATTCCTTCCTATAAAATGTACAATCCTGCACAGTAGTAGCAAAAACAAACATCTTAAATCTAGGGCAAGACCTGAGAGAAGAGGAAGGCAGAATTCACACTGCTTTGGGACCATGCTAGCAGAAAATAGCATAAGCAGTGGCAATATATCAAGTAGATCACAATAAATTCCCATTACAACATACAGTCTTCTTTTCTTCCTTCTCTTTCTCTTCACTGTTTACATCCGTCTACCCTTGTTCTCTCTCTGTGTTATCACATTTTATTACTTTTTCTTGAACAATGCCTGTCTGTCTGTTAAAACAACTGCAACACTTCCAAATTAGCAAAGAATGATAGCTGGTCTTCACATCCCAGTTTTATTTGATGAATTCACAAATCACTAAATCGGGAATCTCAGTAAGAAACAAAAGGATAATTTTTGGACAAGCAAAAGGCATGAGTGACACAGGAAATGAAGGGAAGCCCATGGTGATATTGGTACCCCATGGTGTGTTGTGCTCTGAAGTATTTTCATACCTTAGCTAGCTGCTCTTTGAGTCTGGACATGGTTCCAAACATTTCTTTAGCTTCTTCTTGGGGACATTCTTTGGCAATGAGATGTGCTGTCTTGGTAATCATCTTGTACTGAGCTTCCATCACAGGCACCCTTTGCTCAATATCCTGCACGAAGCATTGAAGCAGCTTGATTGACACGTGACACAGGACACATCCCCTTTCAACTTCAAGATTTCACAGAGGGCAGAATAAACATCCATATGGACCATAAACTCTGCACTTATAAACTTTTGCCACGTCCAATTATCACTATTACATAGGCACGCATTATAAGCGAATGAAAACTCCCTTTAAAGAGTAGCCAAATGTCCTTGAGTTATCATAAAGATGAGTCGAACAAATACTTTCAAGGTATACTAATGGAGTGTAGAAATGCTACAGCATATAAATTCATGGTGATGCAACATAGAAATACTGTAGCATGCAAATGCATGCTGATGAGGTTAATGTAGTAAAGAAATGCTTTGTATTCAAATGCCTTTAAATTCACATAGATTTATGTGAGGCAATCCTGACTTTAAGAATTAGACTTTTATTTACTTAAAAAAAATGAACATACTATGCGTGTAGAAAGCTTAGAAGTGTTAGCATAGTGAAAGATTAAATTCCTAATCATTGTCTCACATAGTGATAATTCAAACCAACACTGTATCATTTCCTTCTCCTGTGTGTATTTACCCCTTTTTATTTTACAAAATAAACAAAAAACTATGATTTATTTTTATAATTTATGATATTGTTAAAAAATTCCCCCCTCACTAAATATTGCATTGTTCCATTATTTCTGCAGGCAATTCAGAATGTGGACATGCCCAATTCATGTAATATACCCTTTATTTTTGGAGGTACTTATTTACTTGGCTATCTGTAGGTGTCTCCTGTTTTTTTCCTAATGTTTTTACAACTGGATGTCGGAAAAATTCCAAATTGAGAAACTCCTCTGATGTTACTTCATGTGATCAAAATATATCTTCAAAAGTTCAAGTATAAGGCTGGAGAGATGGCTTAGCAGTTAAGGTGTTTACCTACAAAGCCTAAGGACCCAGGTTTGATTCCCCAATACCCACATAAGCCAGATACACATTGTGGCGCATGTGTCTGTAATTTGTTTACTGTGGTTAAAGGCCCTGCTATGCTCTCTTTCTCTCTAATAAATAAATAAACTCATTAATAAACAGTTCATGTACATATATTATCTCTCTCTCTCTCTCTCTCTATCTCTATATATATATATATATATATATATATATAGAGAGAGAGAGAGAGAGAGAGAGAGAGAGAAAGTGCGTGTTAATTAGATACCAGTATGGCATCTGCAAACAATTTTAGTTCCTCCCTACCTCCATGCCCCCATCCTCCTTGATACCACCCTCATTTGTGCTTTCAGGTAATATGTGTCCTTTTACATGGAAGGCATAAGCATGTGGACCTGTCATAATGATTCTCGGGACAGAGAAATACAGCTTTTACAATGCCCAGAGCAACCTGGCTGGACTTTACTTTCACAATAAGTTTTTCATTGTATGATACAAAAAGCCCTCACCTCCAAGTCTTGAATCAATAACTTGACATTAATCAAAGAAACTTCCAAGGGCTCGGAAAGTTTCCTCTGGGCTTCCACTGCAAAGCCAGAGAGGGTGGACGTGCAGTCTGTGTACTCCTTCTTCATTCTGTCCATCTCATCAGCTCGAGCATACTGTGAAGAAAGCCCAGAGGGAAACAACATTTGAAAGTCAGTAAGTTGTGAACCTAGAAACTCACAACCTTCACTTTGACATATTCTCATATGCTCTGGAATTGTCACACAGCAAGGAAGATTCTATATCCTCAGTGTTATTTTAGATAAGTTTGAAGTCAGTCCAATTACTGTGAAAGATAAAAAAAAAAGGAGCTAACATAGCAATAAAAAACTACAATTTGAAAAGCAAATTGTTCCATCTAAGCAGCTCAATATGGCAGCATAGTCCTTAATCAAACTCTGCATCTCTGGAAAGAATGAATAATCATCAAGTAAACAAATTGGTTTTAAATGCTTCCATATTCTTCCTTAATAAGCCTATGTGATAAAACTGTCTCTGGGCAAACTTTATCATCAACAACTTTATCATAAACACACTGATATACAGACACGTTCGAAATGACAGTGAATCTGAAAGACCTACTTGTTTGACTTCCATAAACAAATCCCTCCACCGCCCATTTAGCAGCAGTAATTGCTGCTTAAGGTCACGGGAAACCGTCTCATCACAAGTTTCAATTAGAAAATTGCCGGCCTCGTTCATGGCAGTGTGCTGCTGAATCCAGTGAGGCAGGTTTCGAAAAAAGTCCTAAGTGAGAAAGTGTACACACTTGTGAATCACAGGACAAATATTTAAAAAAAAAAGGATATGAAAGTAAACAGACAAGGAGTAATATCTTTTTCAAAGGTATATCTTAAGTAAGCTTGCAAACTAGGAACTAGATGTATCAAGTATCTTTCTTCTTTTTCAGACAGATTTCACTGTGTTGCTCAGGCTGGCTCCAAACTCCTGGGCTCAAGAGATCCTCCCCACCCATCCTCCCAAACGGCTGAGAGGGCAGGCGCATTGCTAACAAGCTTGTCTCTTAGAATCCTTTTATAACACTACCTACGGCATGTTTTTATTTAATAAAAACAAAACCTGAGGACCTCTTCTTACTTTATTTTACAGATGAAACACAATCATTTCTGCAAGTTCAGGGGTTTGTGATAGTGAAATACTCGTACATGGCATATGAGGAGAATTATTAATATATAAGAATCCTTGCTGGGCATGGTGACACACACCTTTAATCCCAGCACTTGGGAGGCAGAGGTAGGAGGATTGCCAAGACTTCGAGGCCACCCTGAGACTACATAGTTAATTCCAGGTCAGCTTGGACCAGAGTAAGACCCTACCTCGAAAAACCAAATATATATATACATACATATATATGTATATATATATATATATATGTATGTATGTGTATGTATGTGTATATATATATATATATATGGCATCCTTAAAAATTAAAAATAGAACCCTAGGGACAGGGTTCTGGAGTAGAAGACCAAACATTGGATCCCAGCTCCCACATAAATGCTGAGCATGTCAGCCAGCCTGTCAACTTCACACGTGTGTACATTCACCAACACACATGTGTATCCACATATATGCAAATGCACATGCACACACAAAAATGACCTGTTATTTTGATTTTAAACTCAAATATATGTGCTGCCTTAGTATAGTTAGCAATCAGAAATAAACATGAAAGGAAAAAGTTTTCAGGTTGACTATTATGTCATGGATATTTGATCCAGTAATTCCTGTCCTTATTTATGTAAGGGTACACACTTGACAATCAGTTTCCAACTCATTGAAATTTAAATACATGAGCTCCCCCCCTCCCGCACACACACACATCACAGTGAAAATCAAGTCTAATTCAAACTCCACTTCAGAAGCCATGTGTGGGAGGATTCCCTACATAAGTAGATGGGAACATTCCTATCTCTGGTTGTTACATTTCCTTGGATCAAATTAACACACAGAACATCTACTGAGGTGCTTCTGGTCTGGTTGGGAAAGCTCAACGCTGCATGGGTACACAGTTACTGCCTTCTCTAGCCACACAAGAGTCACCCACATCAGTGCAGAGTGCTAGAACATTTAAAAAGGATTCATTTATTTGTACAAACAGAAATAGATGAGCTGACCTTGCATGTCAAGCAGTAACTTTTTTGGATGGATGTATGCACTTTACTTCTTTATGGGAGATTGACATTGTAATTCCACTTACACATAAATTTTTTTCCATGTGAAAATAGGCTAATTGCAAGAAATATATGTGTGTATGTATTTTACATGTATATACGACCAGTCCATTTAATTTGATATTTACATGTGACATTACCATAAAATGCATATATATATCACATACTCATACACACTTTTAACTAGTTAAAAAGATCATTCCTAAAAAGAATAAAACCGTTGACTGAGGGCTCATAAAATCCAAAAGAGAATATCTACAGAGATAAAGAAAATAATGTGGTGGCCCCACAAGAGTATTGGTGTGTGTTGCTCCATAAATTTAACATTATGCTATCAGTAGTTGTATCCTCTTTTATATTAGGAAATCCCTAAAAGCTGAGCCCTAGACATGCTCTTCAGTATTAATATTAATACAGAAGTCAGGAGGAATCTGGCACATTCTGTTACTCGTTAGATTTCCCACCACCCTGTCAATAGTTGATCACTGTCACCATGGCTCCTCTCAATGCAAAAGTTGACTACTGGATCTATCATGTAGGGATCGGTTTTTAACATAACTTTAGTAAGTGAGCACATACTGGTCAAAGGTAATTTAGTAATCTGAAAGTGAGAATTTTACAGTGAGGATTCTTGAATCACACTCACAAGCATGTGATATTCCCTCATGAATTATGTGATGAAAAACCTCTCATTTCTTGGGCTGGAGAGATGGCTTAGCCTCAGTTAAGGCGTTTGTCTGCAAAGCCAAAGGACCCAGGTCCAATTCCCAGGACCCACGTAATCCAGATGCACAAGGGAGTGCACATGTCTGGAGTTCATTTACAGTGGCTGGAGCCCTAGTGTGCGATTCTCTCTCTTTTTCCCTCTTTCTCTCTGTCAGATAAATAAATAAATAAAATATTTTTTTAAAGAACCTCTCATTTCTTAATCTACAGCATGTCTTTTTTCTTTGAGATGGATAAATGGTACCTTTTTGGCATTTTCTGATTCACTTAGCATTTTCTCTGCGTCCTCCAGCCAGGCTTGCAGACTGGCCACCGTGTCGCCATAGCGATCCCAGTTGGAGATGACCTCCTCCAGCATACTCCTGACACTCCGCACTTCCACTGAAAGGTTCCTCCACTGGGCAGTGGTCTCATTCATGAATTTCATCACATTCTCAGCTTCCTCCACTGAAACAGATACATCCAATTACAACTGTCATTTCGTATTTAAAATTCTCTCTGCATTTTTCCAGTGGTCTTATACACTGTGATACAATTGCATCAGTCACAAACACCAGGGTTTCCCCCCTCCCAATAATATGCAGATCTATTTACAAATTGAAAGCAAACCTATCTTACAGAGTGTTTCTTTGCTGTAACACAAGTTCTCATTCACTTACCTAGCTTATTCCATTTTTCCTATTTAATCTTTAGAATAAAGACTAGGTTGAAACATTGCAACTGAGAAAAATGCATTCTTATTTTGTGCTTAGTTTACACAGAGAGAAGAGTATGATTATGCAAGATAGACACTACTCTAAATTGACTGTTCTCTCCAAGGCCAGTGGTATGGTCACACAAAGATAATACACTGGAAAAAGTAATTGATCTGACCACAAGGAAACCTCTAAACCTTAAACTGTATGAAGCTGGGCTGGAGAGATGGCTCACTGGTTAAGGTACTTGCCTACAAAGCCAAAGAACCCAGGTTTGACTCCCCCGCACCCATGTAAGCCAGATGTACAAGGCGGTGCATGTGTCTGGAGTTCATTTGCAGTGGTTGGAGGCCATGGCGCACCCATTTTCTCTCTCACCCCACTCTTTCTCTCTCTCACCCTCCATCTTTCTCTCTCACATAAAAAATCAAAATAAAATAAATCACATGAAGTCAACATGGCCACAATTTTTAACTAGCATGTATTAAATATCAAATATATAACATGGTACATTTCACTGTGCTATTTTTATACATCCATGTAAGTATGATACTTTGACATATTCACTTTTTATTTCCTGCATTTAACCATCTCCCTCCACCCTCATCCTTTCCTCTTCCCTAAAACAAATCCTGTAGTATGTTTTACCTGAACCATCTGCTTTGACGTACATCTCAGCTGTCTCCTTCAAGATCTGGTATGTCACTTCGTATTGTTCAAAGAACTTGCTGTTTTCTATAAAAGACTAGAGGAGTAGGGATGCTTGGTTAGAAGACAGCAAACAGGCTTATGCGCAATGGCCAATATCAAGGGTCTCGATAAGTGTATGGATATCTTAGCCAAATCTGCCAGTCTCATTCTTCTACAAATACAAACCTAAATAAGGTTATGCTGAGCATGTACATAGCTGACAACACATGCTTTCAATTCTAACCAGACTAAGGAAATGTTTTATTTGTTTGACATCCAAAGATTTGTGTTTTGAAATGAAAACTTTTCTCCAGAGAATCTGGGACTAACATTTAGAAAGCACTAAATTAGGAGGGACATTTTAGTGTCCTACTGTGTTTAAACTGTGGAAGCCTGTTGTTCGTTGAACACTGGTCCTGGTGAATTACTGCTTTGAGGAACTTCAGATTTAAATGACACTGCACAAACATGTTCCTTTATATAAAAAGAAGAAACTTTTAAAATAATTAAACGTGTAGTCTATGTTGATAATGGTCTGCTGTTCCAATGATCTAGTACAAAAATTTTAGATTAAGATATATCTATACCTATACTGATACCACTTGCATACATAACAAAGCTAGTGTTTGAAAATGAATACAATAAAATTGAGAACACTCCAAATCACCTTAGCTAAATTTTATCATTATTAACACCCCACCCCCTTCTGTTTCAGACTATTCTTAATATGACGTGTAGAAAATTAACATAGTTATAGCTAGAAACATGGCATCAAAACCTCTCTACATTCTCTTAGTAGTAAAATAAGCACTTAAGATTTGAATTCATTAAATAATTGATAGGAATTGTTCTCACAAAATGCAAAATCAGCCTCCAGCAACTACGTGAAGTCCTGTGCAGCAGGCTAATGAATGACTAATATGAAGATGGAAAAGGCTTACACACAGGCGCAAAAGAATTCATGCCCCACGCTCACAGATAGCTCTAGATTTTTAACAATATCTATCTGCTTTAATAAAAAAATTTAATTTTATTCACAAAACACTTTGTAGGTCATTTTATATTTATGAATATTTATATGCTACTCTTTGGAAGCAAAGTGAATGCAGAAGGCTGTGTATTGCATGGAAGGGAAGGATTTCATGACTTCATTCAGTGACTTTAACAGGCTTTGCTATTCTGGGCTGGGAACAGAGTAAGATAATAGTAGTCTAGCTGTTCCCCGATTTACTCTTATTCCTACTTCTGAGTTGGGGAAAGAGTATTTTATTGGAACTTGCATTGTGAATCATTTCACCAAACAAGCAAGTGATCATTGGATCAAAAAAAAAAAAAAAAAAAAAAAAAAAAGGAATCGTAGACCTGATGTTCACCATCCTACTTAAGAAACTGAAGTATGTGGTTTTTTCTGGGGCCACAGAGATGTCTCAGTGGTTCAGACAGTGACTGTGAAAACATGAGGTCCTGAGGGGGGGGGGCTGAGAGACCACTTGAATGCAATCCTGGGGCCCCACATAAACAGCTGAGCATGGTCGTGCACATCTGTTACCCAGTCTCCTAGGGGAGCAGAGACCCAGAAATCACCAGAACTTGTGAAAAAAATGGCACACTCCAGGAAAAGTAGAAGACAAATAAGCACCGGACGTTGCAGATGAGTGCTGCCTGCGACACGTGAGCACATTGGGTTCCTAAGGACACACATACATGCATGTACACACACACATACATGCATGTACACACACACATACATGCATGTACACACACACACACACACACACCCAATGCCATCAGCACCACCACGTTACACACACAAGCAAAAAATAGTACCGATAATAATTTATGTAATTTCCGTGTAAACTTCAGGAAGCTAATGAGGAAATAAGTGCTGTACATGTCAAAGAAATGGAAAATAGCAGTGGGCAGGCAGTCTTCAATAACTCTGGCTAGAGTAGTTTACAGGCTAAGTATAAGTGAGTAGAAATGCTTATTTCTGTGTTATTTTTAGCATAAAGGTGAGAAGAGGGTTATGAAGATGATTAGAGATTCATTATATTTGAGCTTTCCTATCAGACTCAGTAACTGATTGCAAAAGAAGATAATTTTATTTGTTTTTATTGGTCTATGTAATTTGATGCCATTTTGGTAAATATGGAGAATCCATTTGACATAAGAATTTTGAATGTCCAAACACCTTTTGCAAGAGGACTGCTAATCATGCCTTTATACTATGAGTTAGGTAGATAGATCATCTCTCAAAAAAAAATGTGAAATAAACACATATGTATGTTTTAAATAAAAATGCCAAGATTCATTTGCTTCTTCAAAAATTAAGATAAGATCATCCTTTAAATCTCAGCATTTGGGAGGCTGAAGAGGAAAGATCATGCTGAATTTGAGGCCAGCCTGGGCTACAGAGTGAGAGCCAGGTCAGCCTGGGCTAGAGTAAAACCTTGCTTCAGAAGAAAAAACAAAACACTGAACTAGCAGGTGGGTTGAGGAGATGGTTCTGTGAGTATGAGGGCTTGCTACACAGCATGAGGACCTGAGTTCAATCATAGCACCCAAATAAAAAGCCCAGTGTGGCTGCACATGCCCTTTGCCCAAGTGCCAGGAGTGGGGGGGGGGGGCAGTGGTGGCAGGAGTACTGCTAGAATCCACTGCTCAGCCAATTTACCTGAAAAAAAAGAGGGAGAGAGAACTCCAAGGTCAGGGGAACACAGTGTCCCAAGGAAAACAACTAGGAAGAGAAGTAGAGGACACTCCATGTCCTGTTATAGTCTCTACACACATGTGCACATGGTATGCACACATGCACATAGACACACACACACACACACACACCACATACTACACACAGAGAAATTAAGCCAAAACTTGGGATATCAAATCGTATTGAGCAAATAAGTGTGTTTGTTGAGGGTACTCCTCAAAAGTTAAGACTGATCAAATTCAAAATATTCCTGGATACAATTAAATTTCTACTGTGACAGGCATAGATTTAATCAATGTAAGTTCATCAATTTTAATCTAAGAACTAAACTGGATTATTTAAGATTTTTTTTAAAAATTTGAAATCAAGGAATGGCTTCATCAGAGTTGTTTATCTCCACTAATAAAATGGTTGTAAGTGGTAAGAAACATTCACATTATTAATGCTAAAGTCACAAATCCCATAGTTCCAAGATCACTCCTCTTTTTCATACTAAGTATGGTAACATCTTGTTTTTTTATATAGTCATATTGAAATGCATGTTAACGAACAAAGTCATTGTCACCACTTCTAACAATGACCTGATCAATTCCTCCTAATTTATATTATAGTACGTAATCACATCAACAGCACATGGCCAAACTTATTCCCTAGAGAGCAACTGGAAGTATTTTTCGAGGGTTTCTAAGCATGCATTGGCTGCACACCAGGGTGGGAAGAACAACTCTGATGTATCCTCACTCAGTTTCATAGCCTTTGTAATTCAGAAACATGTCTACCGTTCTGTCATTATTACTTTACCACCTTAACACTTGGAAAAAAGTTAGGAAGGACACTTTTAAGGACTGAGTCATTGATGAAGTCACATGTGTACTAAATGGCTGAGGCATAGTCTGTGTCAACAGTCCTCTCCAGGCCTGGACCATGCAACCCGGTCCACAAACGCCAGTGTCAGTCAGGCTACACAGGCGTAAAGTATTATCAGATGCATAATATCTTTTTTTAAATATTTTATTTATTTATTTATTTATTTGAGAGTGACAGAGACAGAGAGAGAGAGAATGGGCGCGCCAGGGCCTCCAGCCACTGCAAACGAACTCCAGACGTGTGCGCCCCCTTGTGCATCTGGCTTACGTGGGACCTGGAGAATCAAGCCTCGAACCGGGGTCCTTAGGCTTCACAGGCAAGCGCTTAACCGCTAAGCCATCTCTCCAGCCCCAGATGCATAATATCTTACCTGGCACTAATGTGCACAGGATTCTTCAATTCACTGAGACGCAAGGCCTATGAACGTTTTCATTTTTTTAAGTCAGAGAATTTTTTTTTCTCACAGCCTATAGCTTTAGCTAGCAATATCAGTCCTAGCATGTAAGAAATTTTGATTTGGAAATAACTGGACTCAAATCCTAACTCCACATCTCATCAACTGTGTCCCCTAGCACATTTGACTTGGACTTAGAAAGCTCAAAGATTTCTACACTATTTCCTTGGTGTATAAACCGATGTGGAAACACCCAGAATATAGAGTCTTCATAAGATGAAATACTGAGTACGAATGACCCATAGTTATTAAAATGATTGAAGAAGAAAAAAATCTAAAGACATTGTGGGAAGGAAACATGAGCATTAACTAGATTTTTTTCACTAGGGGGTTGGGAAGTCAGGGAATGCCCATCAGGATATAAGTGGGTATGTAGTGACTGACAATTTTAAAAATAAGTTCGCAAAGCAGTTTGAAATTAGCAGCTTGGTGAACTTTTTAACTTCATGTAGTAGGTAGGAAGGGCTGACTTATCATTAGCATCAATGTTCTATTTATATGTCTTTTGAGAAGTTCACGAAGAATTAGTAATATCATTGTTTTGAAACCTCCGCCTGGTAAGACCATCCTATTAGGTATTTCAATCTGATTGGTGGATCATAAGTAGCTAGAACAAAGAATGGATCATGTATAATTAACTCCTGGGCACAGAGTGAATCCTTTAGTATGACTAAACCTGCTAATATGAATCCATGTCTGTATTGAATATTTATAGGACTAAATAAATTACTTGGCTTTTTAAAAATAGATTTTTTTTTCATTACTTACCAAAATAGCTACAAATGAAGAAAGGAACATATCCTAAAAGAGTCACAGTTTTTGATAAACACTTCCCAGATAATTTTTAGTAGCTCTAGAGAAATATTTTACACCAGTTAAATCTTTGTTTCAAACATGTAGTTCTTGCATCCATTAAAGACTAAACTTAAAATGCAATGAAATTGATGATGGTTCTCAGGTGCTTCAGGAAGGAAATGGTGAAGTTCAGTATGTATTCAAACAGCATCTGCTATAAGTAGTCAGACTATAATGATGTAATGTTTTTAAAGTTCATTGACTTATTCACAGCTGTGTATGACCATAAATATAACTTCACAGGACAGAGATAACCCATTAACATTAAATTATTGACTAAATATGTGTGTCAAATAAGTCTGTTGGGGGCACGATTAATTACCGAAGGAAATAAATTGCCTTTATCAAATATATCGTAATAACTATATGCAAACAGAAATGCTGGTTAACAACCGCATTCTTCATAAATGAACAGCTGCTCTTCTAGAAAAAAAAATAAGATTATCAACACCGATATCACAACTCAAGAGATAATCTTTAAAAATTCACTTCGCACAGAGATTCATATACAACGCTGAATTCTGCCTAGGTATGCCCAGAAAGAATGAAGACCAGCGGATGAGCAGAAGAGAACAATCGACCTCATTAAAAGAGGAGAATGTTCATGTACATAACTGAAAATTGTCTACATTTGCCCACAAGGAGGGCTTAGAAGACAGGAAGATAGTCTGTGAGTGCTGTAATCCAGGTGGAGAGGAATAATGAACGGAATGACACGTAAAGGTGTGCACATGCAAAGCAGAAACTTTTTCCAAGAAAAGTAAATAAACACCCGTCACAGTGGTGCTGTGATTAATAAAGAGAAAGCTTTCTACAGTAAGAGTTTGAAGCCACAAATTCTAAAGAATATAGACTTATATATTTCAGATGCTTTTAAGAAGCTCAAAATCTCCGATCCAAGCACCTCACATGCACACATCTTTCCATCTCCATGCCAGGGTCAAGTTGGCGTGAGCACTGGGGACTTACAATGTAGTTCTGCAGCAGCAGCTCCACCGACTCTCGCCGCCCATACTTGATGATCCAAGACTTCAGCTTCGACTCGGCGAGAACCAGCAGGGAGAGCAGACGGTACTTCAGCTCGAGAAATTCCATTTTCATTAAGTGGAGCTCGGAAGTGGAGGATACAAAGTGGAACCTGGGAATAAAACAGGGAGAATTCACAGAGAGGTAACTAACAGTAACAGAGAGATGCTTTCTTCACCTGTTACATGTCAGCTTTGAATCCGTGCGGCTCCCTGCTCACGGTCAGGGGAGCCAGCGCCTTTTCTAGCTCCCGGTTTAAAAGCGAAGCACCATTGATGAGAGCCTTTGATTTAGTTCTCTCTCCTGCCAACACATCTCTCATCTGTTTCTTTTATAAGCTGTTTTTACAATATTACATAATGTTCCTTACTGTAGTGAATAAAAATACAGCCCATGAAGAAAGCTTTGCTGTGATTTGCAGGCAGTGGGAACATTCCGGCTCACTCTCTGCAGTTAATAACATATTAGCATGTTGGCATTCTTAGCATCGGTAGTGGGTGCCCACTTTGTATTTACCAAATGTAAGCATCTCTGTTAAATCACATAATTTTTATTTAAAAAAAATAAAAGAAATTTGAAAATAAAACAAAAAAAGGGATCCACCTAGCATATGAAAAACAAACATAGCTTTCATGTCAAAGCAGACATTCTCTTACCTCTCGGCCATGTCTTCTAATTGATCAGGGGGTACCGGGATCCCGTTGACAGACCTGGTCCGGTAGATTTCATGAAATGCTCGTTTGTGGGCATCTGTGTTTTGAAGCAGATCCTAAGATATAATTTAAAAAAAAAAAAAGAAAGAAATGAGGAAGCATGTTTCACAGCACGCTGGGAAACATAATTCACAGGCTGTGCCGATGAGTCAATGTATTCAACAATTTGTTCTTGCTGCCACCTTCGTATGCAGCAGCCGGTGCCTGTCACAGACCTTTCTTTACCTGAAGCAGGAGTCCCTGCCTGTGTGGAGGACACACTGTGGGAGCGGGGTCTAATAATTACGGCATCTTTTAAACACACATGACACTTGCCCAGCATAGCACTCAGACATTTTAAAGGTATATGAGCCAAAGGAACGTGGAATGAGTTGCTAAAGATTAGCCTGCCAGCATTCTCCCGAAAATTTTGAACATGCTGGTTTTTTAAAGCTGAGAACTAAACAAATAAAGCTTAACTCCTTCATGGTAAAAGGCTCTCAACTGTCATTTTCAATTTGAGCGTGTGGGAAATAATTCAAATACTGTTTGTTTGGCCATCTCAAGAAATCCAATTAGATTATATTTGGAAAACACCCTTTTGGTGGGAAAATGTCCCACCAGTCAATGCAATGTCCTGTAGTGAGCACACAGGGAAGATGAATAGGACACTGATCAGTGTTCTTTATGAACTTCCTGGGACTCCTACCTATTTGTTTAGGTTAATTTGAATCTATCTTGACTTGTTTGGTGTGCTTTTTTGCCATCCACAGACTTATTTATTTTTTTTAAAAAAATATGTATTTTTATGACCCCTGGCCAATTCCCCATAGGAAGGAAGGAAATAGTAGGGCAGAAAGAGATGTATGTTCGATTTCTTAAAGTTTAGTATGTTTCCCAGCAGCAGAATAAACTGCAATGTGTCCACTGTTGAAAGGGAAGACACATGAGCCCACCCAAATGATAAATTAATATTTTTTTTTCTCAAACCACTATCTGTTGGTGCCCTGCAGAAGAAGACAGAAGAGGGACAAAAGTGGACATGCTCAAAGGAATGGACAAAGGAACCTTCATAATAGGGGTTAATATTTTAAGGCTCAGAAGTGTAAGAGACATTTTCACATGGTAGAAAAATCTCAAGATAAATTCTATCTGTCCTGGTTGTTTTGCTCAGTTCACATTTTAGGACTCTTTAAGACCACAAGTAATTATACATTTGTTCACAAGTCATTCCTGCCAGATGGAGAGACCTATGAGCTGCCCAGAGCTGACCACAGGGAATCGTGACAGTGGGGACAGTGGGCTGATCTCAGAGCAGCTGTTGGGGATGCCCAGTCCCATCACCCTACCTGTTTCCTGTATCCAGACACAATTCTGTGGCATATGGTCTTAGCTGAAACTGCCTTCAAATGACTTCAGGGAAACCTGTACCACCACAACTAGGTTTGATTTGTTATGACTGACAAGTCTTTAATATCTAGAACATTGCAAAAAGCCTTTACAAAATGTAAAAGCAAGCAAAAACATTTTCACACATATATAGAAGAGTCTCCACCGCTGGCATTCTGCCTGACTATAAAACAACTGGATACCGAGGAAAACAACGTTTTAATTGATTTTTTTTTCTGGACTCATAGGAAATACAATTGTTTGAGTCTCGCATTCTTGGAAACGCTTGACGCAGACCGGAGAGATGGCTCGGTGGGTAAGACCCCTTGCTGTGCAAGCATGAGAACCAAGAATTTGAGCCCTAGCACCCACATGAAAAAATTCCCCATGTTCATCCATGCTTGTAACCCCAGCACCAAGGGAAGAGGAGACAAGGATGGATGGGCTCACGGAGAGCTCTGGGTTCAGTGAGAGACTCTGCTTTTGGGTGACAAGACAGAAGAGTGACAGAGCAGGACACCTCCATCTGGTCTCCACATACATATGTACAGAACACGCACATCTGCACAGACATGTGCTTAAAAAATGCACACATGGGCTGGAGAAATGGCTTAGTGGTTAAGGTGTTTGCTTACAAAGCCAAAGGACCCAGGTTCAATTCCCCAGGCCCCACGTTAGCCAGACGTCCAAGGGGGCACATGCGTATGGAGTTTGTTTGCAGTGGCTGGAGGCCCTGGTGCGCCCATTTTCTGCTCTCTGTCTCTCTCTCTCTCTCTCTCTCTCTCTCTCTCTCCCCTGCCTATTTCTCTCTCTCAAAAAAAAAAAAAAAATGCACACCCACCACATTGTACACACACTCACATGCAAAAAGTAACCAAACGTGAAAAAAAAAAAAAAAAGAGATCAGAGAAAGGAGTAAGAGAAGGAAGGAAGGAGAATCCAGTAAACATGTCAAAACCAAGACCTCCTCCATCCACTTACAAATAACAAGAAAGTTGCTATCAGATGAAAGAGATCTCAGAAATCACTAATCGCAATTGATCGATTGATGATACAAGCTCTGACTTCCTGGATGGTGGCATTGATCTTGAACTTGAATGTAGTAGCCTTCAAAGTACATAAGGTAAAAGCTGACAAACCTGCAAAAGAGGAAGTGACAAGCCCACCCTGCTGAAGGGATCGTTGGCACACCGCCCACAACGACGGAGGGCGCAGCTAGGAGAGCAGGCGGGCTATCTGGCTGTGGGTTAAGGGAGGGCAGGGAAGTGCAACAGAACGGCCCCTTGTGAGAACTTCAGGCAGGGAGTTGTTTTGAGTAGGCAAAGGCCCCTGAGATTTTTGTAACAGTGCAATGGAA
This sequence comes from Dipus sagitta, assembly GCA_036346955.1. Classification (NCBI taxonomy): domain Eukaryota; kingdom Metazoa; phylum Chordata; class Mammalia; order Rodentia; family Dipodidae; genus Dipus; species Dipus sagitta. The sequence goes on from CM070778.1 coordinate 126,986,727, forward strand.
TGGTCTGAGCTCCATCTCACAAGGCTCAATGTGGCTGCTCATCTGAGAACACCTTGGCCTCGCTACACTTGCTTCCCTTTGCTCCGAAAACAGTATCATAACGATCATAACTTCTCGCCACCCCTTCTCAGACCTTTGCTGGCATGCACCTTGTGTTCTTTGGTCTCTGACTATTGGACTCCCTTGAGGACCAGGGCTTGATCATTAACTCCATACTGTGAACACTTTTTTCTTAAAGACTTTTTCCATACTCATAGATTTAAACATGCCCCCAGAAGTACAGAGAGGAAAATCAGAAAATACAAATGAAGAGTTTCATGAACACAGGACCATTTTATAAAAGGCTTCTTGTAGGTGGACTGACCATTGGATGGATTGTAAGGTGAACCCTGGCCAACATGGCATGGGTAGCACAGTGAGGGACTGGAAGAAAACTTTTAAACAAAACAAGATATGAAGGCTGCAGAGATGGCTTAGCAGTTAAGGCATATCCCTACGAAGCCTAAGGACCCAGGTTCAATTCTTCAGGTCCCATGTAAGCCAGATATACATGGTGACACATGCATCTGGAGTTCGTTTGCAGTGGCTAGAGGTCCTGGTGTGCCCATTCACACTCCCTCTCACACTGTCGCTCTCTCTTCCTCTGTCTCTAATACATAAATAAATAAAAATAAAATTCTGAAAAAAGGATAGGTTATTAAAAGAAGAGGGGCTGGAGAGATGGCTTAGCAGTTAAGCACTTGCCTGTGAAGCCTAAGGACCCCAGTTCGAGGCTCAATTCCCCAGAACCCACGTTAGCCAGATGCACAAGGGGGCGCACGTGTCTGGAGTTCGTTTGCAGTGGCTGGAGGCCCTGGAGTGCCCATTCTCTCTCTCTCTCTCTCTGCCTCTTTCTCTCTCTGTCTGTCACTCTCAAATAAATAAATAAAATAAACAAAAAAAAAAAAGAATAAGACATGGGATGAGCATTTCTTAAAAACAAAAACAAAAACATTTCTGAGCCATGTGTGGTGGCTATAATACTTGAGAGGCTGAGGTAGGAGAAGCATCATGAGTTTGAGGCAAGGCTGGGCTACAGAGTGAATTCCATATCAGACCGGGATAGAATTAGATCTTGCTTCAAAAAAAAAAAAAAAAGACGAGAAGAAATAAATGCACCTCTATGAAAGGAAGGAGTTACATTTGGACAGTATCTGGGAAGGCAAGTAAGGTTAATAAGCGGATTTTAGAACACAATAGCATATGTTTATGTGGAGGGGGGAAATCCAACACAGAAGAGATCAAGACAAAAATTAAGGGAAGGAAGGACAGAAAACATCCTTCGGGGGGAGGGGAAGGACAGGCTCTAGTACAGCCGGGAAGCGCTGGGACTTAGCTGGGAGCGCAGATGGCTGATCATAGTAACAGAAGTGGAGACCGAGTATTTGGGCACAGATGCAACTAGGTGGGCTGATGTGGTCGTGGGAGCTCACGGAACTTCTTTTCTGATGGCTTCTATTTTTCTCAGAGAAATAGGAAGCAATGCCATCAGCTAAGAGTGAGAATGGGGAGGAGGTGTGGAAGGCTCGAGGAGACAAAGCATGAAATAGCTGTCCCAGAAATGGAGAGGGACTGGAGTTGGGACATGCCTTGTGCTTGCCATTCAGTCTCCCGAGCCCACTTGAGTGAGTCACTGTGTTGGGGGTGAAGGAGTTCTCCATCCACAGTAGTTCTCTGTGGGTGGGCATGATCTAGGCAGAAGGCTGGCTTCAAGCCATGCTGTGTTTTGTACCAGGCAAGTAAGAAAAAAAGAGATGGGGACAAGACAGTTGAGTGTGTGCACAGGGGTCACTACAGTACAGTGGATTTAAATAAAGGAGAGTGATAGGATGAAAGAGAAGGCCATGGGACCACAGAGGCAATAGAATCAAAGACCGATAGGGCCCAGGGGAGGAGGACTTGATTCCAGAGTTTGACAGGGCAGTAGTGGAAGATTTCTGTTACCAGAAATGGTGATTATAAGTAGGATGACAGAGAAGGTGGTAAGGGTTGAGCAGAGATCTTCAGAGAAAAGGAGAAGGCACTGAGAAGCCAGTATTTGGGGAAGATCTTCTATGGGTTGCTCAACTCATTAATCAATATGTCAGGCATTGTCAACCGGGAAACAAAATTCTTGAGAAAGCTACCTAGGTAAGATTTGGTTGATGACCCAGCAAGGATTCATGATTCCTTACGATCTGAGAGCTTTCAGGCTGGAGGGATGGCTTAGCAGTTAAGGTGCTTGGCTGCAAAGCCAAATGACCCAGGTTCAATTCCCCAGGATCCATGTAAGCCAGATGCACAAGGTGGCACACGCATCTGGAGTTTATTTGCAGTGGCTGGAGACCCTGGAGCATCCATTCTCCCTCCTCTTCCTCCCTGACACTTTCTCTGTCTATCAAATAATAAATATATAAATAATAATAATAAGTCTTGAGAGCTTTGCTTTACCAAAAAAGCATTGCTCTCCAGGCTGGTGAGATGGCTTAGCGGTTAAGCGCTTGCCTGTGAAGCCTAAGGACCCTGGTTCGAGGCTTGATTCCCCAGGACCCACGTTAGCCAGATGCACAAGGGGGCGCTCACGTCTGGAGTTCATTTGCAGTGGCTGGAGACCCTGGCACATCCATTCTCTCTCTCTCTCTCTCTGCCTCTTTCTCTCTCTGTCTGTCGTTCTCAAATAAATAAAAATGAGTAAAATATTTTTTTAAAAAAGCATTACTCCCAATACACTTATCAGTGTCATCTTGCTACATGTGCAATAACTCATCAGGCACAACTAAAGCTTCTTGCTATGACATCTGTGACTATTAACTACATGGCCCTGGACAAGCCACTTAACTTCCTGCCTATAGTTTATTCAACTGCAAAACAGAATATTGATAGCTATCTCATGCCCTATCAAGTGTTCAGCAAAATTATATACTTGTGCTGAAATGTGGCTTAATCTTCCATAATAGTCAGCTATGGCTATTGTTTACTTCCTAGAAAAGGATCGCAAGAGTATCTGGAAAATTGGAAAAATAATAGAGGTATATTTGTTTGAACAAACAAATCTGACACATATGGGAGTTAAGTTTTTAAAACTACAGTAAAATGAAACCACTGTAGAACTGGTTATATAAAGAGCGCTCTTTTAAAATGCATTGTTGAAAGACTGCAATCCAATTTGTAAACATCGCCTATGTAATAAGTGATAAACTTGTGCTCCCTGGTTTTAAATGTGTAAAGTGTATTAAAAAAAAAAAACACTAAAGCTTCTAGGCTTCAGTTTTCTTGACAGGAGTCGAAATTATTTTATAGACGGGAATGACAAAGTAATCTCAAGCATTCTTGTATCTTGTGATCCTGTGCTTATCCCAAGTTACCGCATCTCCACGTGAGCCCACTACAGCCGCACTGAATCATATCAAACTGACTGACTGAGGTAGTGCTCTTGAGGAAACTTGGAATTTTAATCAACAATGAATCAAATTTACCTACACAGCTTAGCTTGTTTTAAGCACCTCACAAATATATTTTGAGTGAATTAGAACGGATCTGATAACTACAACTACATGGTTCTATGACTGTACCACTTTAAGTACTGCAGTCGTTTGGGTCTAGTAACTGATTCTACCTCAATAAAAAGATCATGCTGTAGTCTACATTAAACTTGGTCTTGACCTCTAGCTACCTCTGTTTTCCCCCCCCCGTTATGTTTATTGCATTCTTCAGTTTTAGTTTTGTCTGTTTTACTTCCTGCTTGTAGTTCAATCTTCTGTAGATCTGTTCATACTCCTCTTACTGTCTCACTTCATACCTGGGTCATGTGGCTTGTTACATTAGGTTGGTGACTGGGACTCTCGCTCTCTCTTCTCTCTCTCTCTTTCTCTGTCTCTCTCCTTATTAAGTGCCCAAATCATATACAGTCAAAGGAAAAAAAAAAAAAACATACATAGATGAGCCTGTGAACCATCTGACTTAAAATCCATTCTCTGTCAGGTATTCTGAGGTAATATTCTTCTGAAACCTTATAATGTTCTCCTAATGCACACGGTCCCATTTGATCCATGCTACACCACCTACCCCGGATTTAAATACGTAAGCAACAGGGACAGTGTATGTTTTGTCACACCTCCATTTTGGTGTCACCACACATTCACAGACGGATCTTGCCTGTAACCAACTCCTGCTTCCCTGGTGCTGAACACTGCCACAGAGGGGCCCTCAGTACCTCAGAGCTTCAAAGTCTCGACGCCCCAACGCACACTTCCCCAGACAGCACACTGAGCCCACCACAGACATGCATACTACGTGTTTGATTTATTTATTTACTTTTACTCTTTGCTCTTTTTTTCAGGTGGAGGTGCGCATGAGTATTCAAGCATGCAAGCACATGCATGTGAGTGTGGGTAGCAGCCACAGGTAAACATTAGATGTCTTACTCAATGGCTCTCCACCTTATTTTTCTAAGGCAGGGTCTCTCACCAAACCCGGAGCTCACTGGCTCGGCTGGTCTAGCTAGCAAGTGAGCCCCAGGTGCTCTCTGCCTCCACTTTCCCATAGTCAGGATTCTAGGTCCGTGTCACCATGCCCATCATTCTGCTTTACCTTTAAACTTCCTTTCTGTCGCATCTTCACTTAATCTACTGTAGTTTTGACTGTTGCATGTTTTACAAGAGATTATTGTATGCGGCACATATTTCATTGCTAGTTTGTTCAAGTGTTTTTGGCATTCGTTCTAGGACTATTTCCTATTCATCCCTCCAGACGCAATGGGTCAGTCCATAAAGCCCTTTGCCATGCAAGCATGAGAATCTGAGGTCAATCTTCGGAAACCACATAAAAATGCTGGGCGAGGTGGCATGTGCTTGTCGGTCCCACCATCAGAGATGCTGAAACAGGCCGACCCTGGGGTTCTCTGTCCAACCAGTCTAGCCTGACAGGTGAGCTCCCGGCTAATGAGAGACCTTATGTCAAATAAAGGGGGATGATATTCCTGAGGAATGGGGCCGAAGGGTATCTTCTGGCCTTCCTATGGGCCTACACCCATATACGTGCCCACATAGCCCCCAGCACGCACACAGACACAAGCATAACAATAAATAAACAATAAATATAAAGATGCAGTGAGTTCAGGTGCTTCCATGACCCTCTGAAGGTCAAACCTTGCCTAATCCCTGGAAATCTTCCTGAGATTTTTACCTCATCTGAGGCCTGAACTCTTGCTCCCCGCCCCCAACTTCAGAGAACTGAGGCATGACAGGCAGGTGGGGGCAGGGGAGAGGTTTATGTGGGAATCTAAACAATGCAGCAGACCTTCAAGTCACGCTGTCATCTGAGAAGCCAGATGACACAGAATACTGTCTGCCTGTTTGTGTGTCCCCATCGGACACAGACAAGGGAGGGGAGAAAGAGGTGATTAGCAAACCCAAAATTGTCTCAGCACATCCACCCATGAAGTGGTATAAAGAAGCCAGAGACAAACCCACACACCCACGATTAATTGATTTTTGACAAAAAAGTCTCCAAAACATAGCAGAGGAATGACAATGAACAGTTTTGGAAAAACTGGATTATACACCAAAAGAACAGAACCACTGAACCTCACCTCACTCCTCATGTACATCAAACACATTACAAACATTAAACATGCACACATAGGTCATAAACTTATGAAATGATTAGAACGCAATATCCCTAAATCTTCATGGCTTTGTGTGCACAGGTTTCTGACCCTAAAAGCCAAACAGGCTAAATGAGGACGTAATCGAGCTGAAAACTGTCTGCGGAGCCAAGGAGTCAGCTGGCATAGGGGAAGACATAGCATTCAGACAGGAAGAGAATGTTTGCAGATCATTCACAGGTAATAAGAGGGAATTAGAGGGCTGGAGAGATGGCACTTGCCTGTGAAGCCCAAGAACCCAGGTTCCATTCCTTAGTACTCACATAAGCCAGATGCACAAGGTGGTGCATGCATCTGGAGCTCATTTGCAGTGGCTAGAGGCCTTACTATGCCCATTCTCTCTCTCCCCTCCCCCTTTCTCTCTCTCTCAAATAAGTAATTAAGTAAATAGTAATTAGCATGACATGAACAAGTTAAAAGGAGGTGGCTCAGCTTAGTGTTTTTGAGGTGTCTGCCCATCATGATGAGGAGAATATGGCACTCATAATGACCAGAAACCAAACTGAGAGAGAGAGAGAGAGAGAGAGAGAGCCCATGCTAATGTGGACTTTCTCAAATTTTCCCTTTTATTCCATTTGATCCCCCAAATGCATATAAAGCTGCCCATATCCAGGGTGGGTCTTCCCCAGCAATTTAATCCTCTATGGAAAAAGCCTTCATAGACACACAGGAGGTGAGCTCTACTAATCCCCTGGGTACTTAATCCAATCAGGCTGGCCATAAAGATTAACCATCACCACAAAGGGACAATATCAAAAAGGTACAAGGAACTAAAAATGAATGGGAAACAAAGAAAAAAGGGAATCAAAATGGATGACAAAGGACTATAATATTTATCAAAAGAAGAAAAGCAAGTAGCCAAAAGACACATGAAAATGCTCAAAATGTTTTTATATATTTGGGAGAGTGAGAGAGAGAGAATGGGTGTGCCAGGCCCCCCAGCCACTGCAAACAAACTCCAGATATATGTGCATATGACTTACATGGGTCACAGGGAAATGAACCTGGGTCCTTTGGCTTTGTAGGCAAGTGCCTTAACTGCTAAGCCATCTCACAATATTGAGTCATAAGATAAATACAAATTCAAACCTCAATGAAGTGTATGACTCTGCACCTGTCAGACTGGCTATTCCTATCAGGAAGGACACTTCCTGTCAGTGAGGGTGTGAAGAAAAGGAAAGTTTTATGCATGGACGGTTCGACAGTCCCCTTGAAAATAGTAGGCAGATGCCTCATAATGTTAAAAATGGAAATTCTTGAGTAAGAGGATAAAATAGAGACTTTCTCCATGCATGAGAAGAATCAGGGTTACAAAATACCAACTATATTCCAAAGGGAAAAAGCAATGAAAAGCATCAGGAATCAACAAGGAGGTGTGCAGAACAGTGAGGACTTCCCTCTAGCGTCATGACCTTCCAACCCCTGGGCTTCACACTTGGTGTGAAGCCCCTCCTATGAGCAGGTCTTATGTCTAGTCTGAGAGCAACTGACTGCTCCCATAGCCTGTGTGCTAAAAGCAGAGAGTATACTCGTTAAAACGTCTTCTACTAATCTTTGATCCATGCTGTTCTCATTCTTGGTTTGAAAAAATCTGCTTTTAACAGAATGGCAACAAATACTGACTGGGGAGACCCAAGATGCATCAGCACATTAAAAAAAAAAAAAAAAAGCCTAGCAGGAGTTCCCTCTATCACAGCTGCCAGGGCCCAGGAGACATGACAGAGGAAGTAGTGGAGTAAAGATAAGTGCTGCTCTTCTGGATAGCCTCAGAACCTTCTCCAGGGCGATGATGGTGGACACTGAGGAGATTCAAAACTCAGTAAAGCAGCAATTCAGAGGATGCAGAGAGCTTAATACTAAAGGAGACATAAAACACACTCCAGAGCTCAGGGAACATGGCAGAAGAGGGGGCAGAAAGAAGGTAAGAGTCACAGTGTAGGAAGGGATTTTCAGAAGTTCTGCCTCCTCCACAAAGATTGGCCAGTGCATTAAAGGACCTCACAGTGAATACCTATAACCACGCTGGGGAGGGTCCTCAGGGAAATGAGGACTGGGGTGGGGAGGGAGAGGGGACAAGAGAGGATAACTCACAGGGAATATGAGCAATATACAATGTGTTCATAACTTTTTCAATTAATAAAAAAAAGAATTTTTAAAAAAACAGGTGTACAGGAGAGCAACAAAGCCCACAGACACAGGCAACCCAGGAAGCAGGACGAAACATCCCCTGGACTCCAGTCACAGGTGTAGAAGGAGGGATAGGTGTGTGGGAAGCTCCCAATCGAGACCCCAATCACAAAGTATTCCAAGTAGCTGGAGTAACAACAGAACGGAAGTCATGGGCACAGGAGAAGCCCCCAGTTTTTGCAAAGCTCAAATTCAGTATGCCACATCAGGCAGTCAAGGAGACAGGGAGGGCCGAGCACGGACCAGCTGAGAGACTTAAGCCTCAGCTTGGACTACAGAGGGCTCTGTGATGATGGTTGCCCTCCCTGTTCCTGTGACTAGAAGCTGAGTCAGTCCTGTTCCCTGAGGATTCGGGGTTGAGGGCTCCGGGCCTGCAGCAAGCTGGCTACACTATCCTTAGAGCTTCCTCACTGCTGCCCTGTGTTATCGGATACCTGGCAGGCCTGAGAGCCGCAAGCACGTATAACTCGATTTATCCAGTCTTCTCCCTCCCACATAGTGGTTTGCTGCTGGACAGAATCTGAGATTCACGGGCCTCAAGGCCAGCACTCCCTCGGCTTTCCCTCTAGTGCAGATCTCAATGCTCCGCGTACTCCCTCACTCTCCCATGTGCTTGGAGAATACCCCTCAGCTTGGATATTTATAGGTCATGAGAATAAACCCTGAGATGAGTAGAAATTTGCCCAACTCCCAGGTCATGAGACACTGAGGCCAGCAGCTGCTCCCAGTATTCAAAGAAAGGGAGTGTCTAAAATGAATGCATCCCAAAGCCGAAAACTGGCCCTCGTTGGACCCAGTCCACAGCATAGGTCACTAGCCCAACCTCAACCCCAGCAAGCTATAGCTACAACTCGCTACCGTGCCACCCAAACTCAGCAGACTCCAATATTAGAGGACCTGAAAAGAAGCTGGTTTTTTTTCTTAGCATTTGCCTTTTTGCTGTAGGGTTTGTATTGTTTTCACATTGTTGTATTTTAGGAAAAATCATTCTCTTTTATTTTTCATTGCCCTGTTTTCTTTACTTTTCAGTTTATTTTTTATTATTTATTCCTCTTCCTTGTATACTTTGTACTTTATTTTATTCAAACCTGCTCGTTTCCTTTTCCCTTTATCCTTCTCAAAGATCAATGATTGGTTGATTGATTGACTGATTTATACTGCGGTTTCTGTGTCTGTGCATGTTTGTGTGGGAGCACCTCCACCATTTTTGTTTGTTTTGACACAGAGTCTCTCATTGTCCTAGAGCTCACCAAGTAGACCAGACTGGATAAGCAGTGATGCTTAGGGAACCAGCTGCCTTCACTTCCCCAGTGCTGGGATTACAAATCCAGGTCCCTGTCCATTTTTATGTAGGTTCATGGAATCAACCTAAGGCCCTCATGCTTGGAAGGCAAGTGCTTAATTGATAAAGCCAGCTGTCCAGCTCACTCATTTATTATCATTACCTTTATTTATTGTGAACTTCATATTTCTCCATTGCTATTTTCCCATATATGGATATTGTTGATGTAATAGTTTTAATGATTTCTTCTGGGTATTTTGGTTTCTCTTCCCTTTTCCTGGTCCAGAGATAAACAGGGATGGAACTCAGAAGCCTACCCTAGTGGAACCTTGCCACCAGGCCTGAGTTTAACTGTATTTCCGGGTTTGGTTTGTTTGGGCGATGTTGCTGTTACAGTAGTTTATTTTCTTCTCTTTAAATGGTACTGGGGATTGAGCCCTCATTAAAAAAAACTTCTCATTGGCTGGAAGGATGGCTTAGTGGTTAAGGTGTTTGCCTGCAAAGCCAAAAGACCCTGGTTCAATTCCCCAGGATGCACGTAAGCCAGATGCACAAGGTGGCGCACACATCTGGAGTTCATTTGCAGTGGCCAGAAGCCCTGGCATGCCCATTCTCTCTCCCTCTTTCTCTGTGCCAAATAAATAAATAAATAATTTTAAAATATATTTTAAAAACTTCTCACGAAGACCCCTATATCAAATTAAAACAGATATTCCCTGTAGCACACATACAGACTGCAACTTAGAGACACAAGGAACATGAAAAGGCAAGGCAATGTGACTGCTGCAAAAAACCCACAACTCGGGCTGGAGAGATGGCTTAACAGTTAAGCGCTTGCCTGTGAAGCCTAAGGACCCCGGTTCGAGGCTCGATTCCCCAGGACCCATGTTAGCCAGATGCACAAGGGGGCGCACATGTCTGGAGTTCATTTGCAGTGGCTGGAAGCCCTGGCGCACCCGTTCTCTCTCTCTCTCTCTCTCTCTCTCTCTCTCAAATAAGTAAATAAAAATGAACAAAGAAAAATTTAAAAAATATTTTTAAAAACCACAACTCTTCAATAACTGACTCTGAACACATTGAAAGGGCAGAAATATCAGACAGTGGATTCAGCAGTCTCATTTCTAAAGTGAGCAAAGACCTCCAGGAGGAGTCAAATAAACAGAATCACAAAACAAAGAGGTCAATTCAATGCCCAGGTGATCAATTAAGTTACATGGGGTAAGAAACTTAACAGATGTAGATAGAGGGACCAATAATACAGCCTACAGGACTGTAAGATACACCTAATAAATTACAGCAGAAACGTCCCCCAAATCTATGGAAAGAAATGGGCATCAAAGTCCATGAGACATTTAGAGCCCTCGATAGACATATCTAGCAATTACCCTTTCTACGTTTTTTTTTTTTTAATTCAAATGCCAAGAATGCAAGACAAAGAAAGAAGACTGAAAGCTACAAGAGAAGCAACACGTGACTCACCAAGGCATCTCTGTCAGAATATCAAAAGATCTCTCAGCATGAAGCTTAAATGCCAGGCAAGCTCTCTCGGACAGAAGTATTTCAAGCCTTGAAACAAAATAACTTCTAGCCAAAACTACAATATGTTCCAAGCTATTCTTTAAAATCAGAAAGATAAAGACCTTTCATGTAAACAGAAAGAAAAGCAATTCATGATTAAAGTTATTGAGTGTTATGGGAGATATTTAATAGGAGCATTACTACACAAGGGAGAAATACGTACACACGCACAAGAGCTTGAGGAAGACAAGGGGAAGTGAACATTAGGAGACAGTCAGGCATCATACATTCAAGAACCAGAAAACCTCTATGAGCCTTTTAACATTCACCCTAAATATAAACAGCCTTAACTCTCCAGTTAAAGACACGAGCCTGTTAAATGGATTACGAACAAGAGCCAATTATTCTATTCTCTGTTTACAAGAGACACATCACAATAGGAAAGAAATACACAGAGTGAGAGTGAAAGGGTGGAAAATGATATTTCAAGAAAATAGAATCAGAGAACAGGCAGGAGTAACTATCCTTATATCTGAAAAATTAATCAGAAGGATAAAGAAGGTCACTAAATGTTAATGAAGGGAACAATACATCAAGAAGATATAAGAATTGGGATGGGTTGAATAAGGTGTCCCCCATAAACTCATGTGTTTTGAACGATTGGTCCCCAGCTGGTGGCAACTTGGGAGATGGAGGCTTACTGGAGGAGATGAATCTCTGGGGATGGACGCTGAGGTTTATTAACCCTTGGCTTTCCAGTGTGATTTTTAGCTTATTCTTTTCCTGCTATTTTCCACCTGCTTTGGCATGGAAGGTTAGGTCCAACCTCTCTGCTCTACTGTCTTTTCCCTGCCATCATGAAGCTTCCCCTTAAGGCTGTAAGCCCAAGTACACCCTATACTCCCATCAACTGCTTTTAGTCCCATGCTTTGTTCTAGCAACAAGAAGGTAACTACAAAAATAATTATTAATACAGCTGCATTAAATAGGAGTGCACCCTATTTTATAAAATAAAAACTACTAGAGATAAAGGGACAGATAGCTCCAGATACAATAATTGCTGGTGAGCTCAATTCTCATCAATAGATATATCAACTGGACAAAATATCAACAAAGAAACCTCAGAGTTAAGTTAAACAATAGATCAAATAGGCATAACAAACATTTACAGAATATTCTACCCATCATCTGTGGAATACATATGCTTTTTTGAGAGGCCCATGGAAATTTCTCCAAAATAGATCATCTTTGAGGGCAAGAAGTGAGTCTTTAAAAATACAACAGAGGGGCTGGAGGTGTGGCTTAGTGGTTAAGGCATTTGCCTGCAAAGCCAAAGGACCCAGGTTCGATTCCCCAGGACCCATGTTAGCCAGATGCACAAGGAGATGCATGTATCTGGAGTTCGTTTGCAGTGGCTGGAGACCCTGGCGTGCCCATTCTCTCTCTCTCTCTCTTTTTCTCTCTCCCTCTTTCTCTGTAAAATGAATAAATAAATAAAAATAAAATATTTTTAAAAATACAACAGAGGAAGCAAATAATTTCTTGTATATTATCAGACTGTACTTGAGTAAAAGTGGAAATCAGTCACAAGAAAAACTATAGAAATTTAAAACAATACATGGAGATTCAATAAAATACATCTGAATGATTATCTGGTCATTGAAGAAATCAGAGGGGAAATTAAAATTCCTGGAGTCAAATTAAATGGAAAAAAAAAAAAACTTACAAGAACATTTGGGCTACAGCCAAAGAAGCTTTCAGAGGGAATTTGCCTATATTAAGAATTCAGAGCTGGGCTGGGCGTGGTAGCACACCTTTAATCCCAGCATTCAGAAGGCAGAGGTAGGAGGATTGCCTTGAGTTCAAGGGCACACCCTGAGACTATATAGTGAATTCCATGTCAGCCTGGGCTAGAGTGAGACCCTACTTCAAAACAAGAAAAAAGAATTCAAGGCTGGAGAAATGGCTTAGCATTTAAGGAAGGTGCTTGCCTGCGAATCCTAAAGACCCAGATTTAATTCCCCAGTACCTATGTAAGGCAGATACATAGGGGGGCACATGCGTCTGGAGTTTATTTGCAGTGGCTAGAGGCCCTGGTGTGCCCATTCTCTATCTATATATATCTGCCTCTCTCGTTCTCTCTTAAATAAATAAAAATATTAAGAATTCAGAGAGAACTCAAAGAAATAATAGAATAATGTACCACAAGGTCATAGAAAAATGAGAATAAGGACCTGGGGAGATGGCTCAGCACTTGTCTTACAAGCATGAGGGCTTGCGTTTGATCTCCACCACCCATATAAACGTTAATCGTGGCTACCCATGCCTGTAACCCAGTCCAGTGGGAGGCAGTGACAGGATAATGGCTGAAGTTCTCTAGTCAGTCAGTCCAACTGCAATCCATGATCAATGAGAAATTTCTGCTTAAAGAAACAGCACAGAGCCAGTTGTGGTGGTGCACAGCTCTAATCCCAGCAGTCAGAATCGCCATGAGTTCTAGGCCACCCTGAGACTAGATAGTAAATTATAGGTCAGCCTGGACTAGAGTGAACCCTACCTAAAAAAAAAAAAAAAAAAACAGAGAAAAGAAATAGCACAGGGGAGCAATAGAAGAGAACACCTGATGTTCCCCTCTGGCTTCAGTAGGCATATGCACAGCATGCATGCATCTGTACACACACATGCATATTCTATGTACACAGACACACACATGCATATACCACATGCATGTGCCCCCACCACATCTAATACACACAGCACAACACCACACCACACCACATACATGTGCCCCCCACACCCTTCCACACATAACACACACACCACATACATGTGTCCCCCTATACCCCTCCACACATAACACACACACCACACCACATATATGTGTCCCCCCACACCCAGCCACACATAACACACACAAACACCAAAAGAAGGACAAGTGAATGCCAAAATCATAAACTAAAAACATAGTGAAGATGTGGGTGGGAATTAAAGAGGTTCAGAATGAAAACAACTACAAAGAATTAATGAAACAAGAGGTTGGTTCTTTAGCATGTGAACAATGTTAACAACTCTAAGCCAAACTAACCAAAAGAAGAACAATAGTAAGAAAGTCAGACATGAAAATTGGAGTTTGCCATAGGTACCACTGAAATCCAGAGGATAAGTGGGAAATCTTTTGAAAATATATATTGCAATGACTTGGAAAATCTTGAAAAGGGCGATGAATTGTAGAAACATATGGCCTAATAAAAGTGAACGAAGAAGATACAAAAACAACCTAAACATATCTATCACAAGCAACGGAATCAATGCAATAATGCAGAATTTCCCAAGTAAGAAAAGTGCAAGACTGGACAGATGTGTTGCTAAATTCTACAAATCTGTAAAACAAATAAATAAAGGAAAGAAAAAAATAGGGAGATGGCTCACTTGGTAAGAGTGACGGCTGTGCATCAGGACCTTAATTCAACATCTGATATGTAAAAATCCAAGCATGGCCACGCATACCTGTATCCTCACCACTGAAAAGTGCAGAGATAGGAACATTGCTGAGGCTCACTGATCAGCCAGCCTAACCAACAAATGTGGGCTCCAAGGTTAGTGAGAAACTGTCTCAAAGAAATGAAGTGGAAGAGCAATAGAAAACACCAGACATCCTCCTGTGGCCTCTGCATTTGTATTCATAGGTACACCCATCTGCACACACACATGCATGTAACACACACACACACGCACCACTAAAAAAAAAAAGAATCACTAACACATTGTCCAAACTATTTCATAAAACAGAAATGGAAGTAACACTCTGTCTATGAAGCCAATATTACCCTGATCTAATCCCAAAACCAGATAAGAACACGACTAAAATTGAGAACTATAAACCCAGTTTTGGCCAGAAATCGAGATGTTATGACATTCCTGTGTCTCTGTATCTGAAGTTCCACAAACTAGCTTTCAGAGAGGCATGAGTTAAAATCTGCCATGATTTTGCTCTATGTTATGGTCCAGAATCAATAGCAGTCTATTTGCTTTAGGCACTTAATAAATGCATACCAGTCATTTGACAGAAAAAATATATTTTCTACAAATCATAAAAGCAGAAATCTCTGTGAATAAGATTGCTTTACAAACATAGAATAAAACCTGCTGGGCTAGACAGATAACTTAGCAGGTAAAGCACTTGCCTACAAAGCCTAAGGACCCAGGTTCTATTCCCCAGTAAGCCAGAAGCACAAGATGGTGCATGCATCTGGAGTTCATTTGCAGTGGCTACAGGCCTTGGGGCACCCATTTTCTCTATGTGCCTCTCTCTCTCTCTCTCTCTTAAATAAATAAAATAAATAAAATGTAAAATTTTAAAAACCTGCCTATGTGGACAGAGAAAAGGGGAATAAATTCAGCTGTAATAACGGGATGCATTAATATGATGCTGGTAAAAAATAACATCTTTGGTGACTTAAGCCCGTATTAATACAAGACTCAAAGAAGCATTTTGGAACTGATATACAACTGATCATACTTTAGGTTAAAACATCCCAAATAACTAACGAGCCATCAAGCTCTACCACAACTTCCTAAGGCCTCCACTCCCTCACTCCTCTGACTCCTCCACATAGCACCAGGACATGGAAACTTTTGCCTGTCTTCCTTTGAGAATAAAGGTAGAGGGGAGGGGAAGTATAGTCAAGGGCCAATGACAATATTATTTGAACTCATATCACCTGTCAGCTTATCACTTACAGAGGATAATATATGGCAACAGAAATAACCAAAAAAAAGCTATAGATAAGAAAATATCCTAGGAAATTATCTGAGGAAATCAACCTGCTTGAATTGTCACTAGCAAGCACAGAGAAGGAAAATGCAAATTAGAGTACTTTTAAGACAGAATTCTGACCCAGGCTTGGTGGCTCATGCCTTTAATCCCATCACTCAGGAGACAGAGGTAGGAGGATCAATGTGAGTTCAAGGCCAGCCTGAGACTACACAGTGAATTCCAGGTCAGCCTGGGATGGAACGACACCCTACTTCAAAAAGCCAAAAAAAAAAAAAAAAAAAAAAAAAAAAAAAAAAAACCTCTATGAATCACATACCATGGGCATTCAGAGGTGCCACCATGCAAGTTCTGACTAGACCGCATCTCCAGAGGATTCTAGGGCTATTATGATGGAATGTTTTCAACCAGAAATCCTACCTTATGCTGTTCAAGTTTCCTCTGTATCGTGTTTGCTGTTTCCTCATGAACCTGCTGAATGGTGATCTCCTCTCGTAGGGCCACCTCTGCCCTGTACAGCCAGGCACCTATAGTGCCCAGAGGTGCAGGAAGAGATTTATCAAGCTGTATATGCCAATCAAACAGCTGAAATTAAAAAAAGAACAGAAAAATAAACATCTCTATTACAGAAGATAATTGTTGCTAAGACTTCCACAAATGATTTGAAAATCTATAAAAATATTTAATTTAACTAATGCAAGCAAATTTAATTGATATCAAATAAGCAAATATCTATATTCTGAGTTTGATACTTTGAGGGTGATAAGGCAGTTACAATCACAGAAAATTTGAGGAGATAAAACCTATGTTAGACATGGAAATATTTTAATGCTTAAGCAATTTTCTTGTGGGAATAGTAAAATGTGCCTACTTATATCCAATGTGATTTTTGCTTAAAGGGAAGGGTTCTGTTTTGCCAACATGGTCCAAGGGTGCAATTATTAATATAATATTGTAAGTGTCTCCTAGTGCTCAAATGAGAATCCCACTACATCTTCCTGTGGTGGTTTAGATTTAAAATGTCACCCATAGACTCATTCATGTGTTTAGATATGCAATCCCCAGTAGATGGCACTGTTTGGGAAGGATGTGCAACATTTAGGATGTGTACCTTTACTGGTGGAAGTGTGTCTCTTGGGGCAGACCTTAAACTAGTAATGGCTTCATCTCCCTAGTCCTTATCTATTTCCTTCTGTTGATGTGAAGATGTGACACAGGTTTCCAGCTCATTGCATGATCTCTCTGCCATGATGAAACTTCTCCTTGAAACTGCAGACCAAGATAAGCCTATTCTTCCCTAAGCTGTTTCTTTTTTAAAAATATTATTTAGTTATTTGATTATTTATTTAAGAGCGAGAGAGAAATAGGCAGGGGAGAGAGAGAGAATGGGTGTGCCGGGGCCTCCAGCCACTGCAAACAAACTCCAGATGCGTGCACCCCTTTGTGCATCTGGCTTATGTGGGTCCTGGGGAATCCAACATGAGTCCTTTGGCTTTGCACGCAAGCGCATTAACTGCTAAGCCATCTCTCCAGCCCCATAAGTTGTTTCTTGACAGGTATTTTGAATGAGAACATAACTGAGACACCTCTTATACCATCAGATAAACCACTAGAAAAAAATGGGATTATGTAGACAGTTCTAGATAAAGAACACATCTCAAGATTCTTTCTATATGATATGCCCAGGATTTTCTAACCTTCTCTCTGTTTCTTTTACTTTACTCAATAACAAGCATTATTTCCCAGTTAATAGTAATGACAGATGGGGTAAAGTGATTAGAAACAGAAACTATGCTACTCTTGATGAAGTGGGTGGAAAAAATTAAGATTATCAGGCTAAACAACTCAAGTCAGATATTATTAGTGCTAGACTAGTTATGGAGGTTTGAAATGTTGATGATTAAGGTTTAATAAAGGACATTTATCACATTTGTTGATCACTTTTCCTTCAGATTCATGAATGACCACATAAGCAGAGGTGATTTAATTATAGAATACACAATCATGTCAATACAGAAAGAGTATTGGCCATTGATGAATCATGATTTAAAAACATAGAGAGTGGCTGGGCATGGTGGCGCACGCCTTTAATCCCAGCAGTCAGGAGGCAGAGGTAGGAGGATCACCATGAGTTTGAGGTCACCCTGAGACTAAATAGTGAATTCCAGGTCAGCCTAGACTAGAATGAAACCCTACCTCAAAAAACAAACAAACAAAAAATACATACAGTGGTCAATCCTCTCCATTCCAGGAGATCTTTTACAAGACAAGAATCACCACATCTAACTAACCAAAAGAATGCACTGTAGTATTTACATTGTCATTGCTGGAACAAAACAGTTGACCAGAAGCAGCTGTTGGGAGGACAGTGTTTATCTCAGGTTTACAGTTTCACGGGGAAGCTCATCATGGCTGGAAAAGTCTGGCACTGCGGCAGGGCGTCATGTCTTGTCACATCAGCGGGGTTGATGAGCAAGTGAAGCTGGGCTATATCGTCCCCCAAACCTGCCCCCCCCCCCCGTGACAAACCTCCTCCAGCCAGGCTCCGCCTCCCAAACTGCCACCATCTGGGGGCAGAGTATTCAATACACATGAGCCTATGGTGGGCATTTCATTCAAACCCACACATCCACAAATGCACAGAAACACTTAACAAGAGGGCCTCGATGCTCCCATTGTTCCGACCTCAGACAGAGGCAGCAGGACTGGATGCAAAGACACAGTGCAGGGAGAGATGGTGAAATCCACTCCTGACTGAATCACATAAACCCCAGTGAAATTAATCATGGAGAAACTTACCCTGGAGGACACTCTATCCCAGGCTTGTTTTACCAAGGCTTGGTCAAGTGACAATTTCCCATCTCTGTGAAACGGCTGTATTAAATGTTCAATCTGTTTCCTTTTTATTTCATATTGAACTCTGAAGTGCTTAAATGACTAAAAGAGGAAACACAACAACCATAGTGTAACGAGTCCAAAAAAGTAAAAGCAAATGAAATTACATTTCCTAAGAGCAACCCTTTGTATTTGGAAAGCACTCAATCCATGTTGTTAATAGTAGTAATGGAAGCTATGATGCTAACAGCAGCTGCTGCTCATCAAGGCCTGACTCTGAACTTGACCCTGTGCTAAGGGCTTCCCACACAGTGTCCTCTCTGGTTCTCCCCACAGTGTTTCTCGGGCCTGACAACACAGACACGCATTATTATTACGAAGCCCAGAAGTGACTTGGCAAAGACAAGTAATGGAGGTAGGACTGAAGCCTAGGGTTTCTCATTTCCAGTTACAAAACTAACATATGATTAACATATGTGTCCATGTTGGTCAGGAAAGCATAGTAATATAAATCTATACTCGTGACCAGGGTAGTTGTTTATTAAAAAGTACAAAACATGTTACAAAATTACTTAAATCAAAATAATGCTAAATTAAACACAACTAAATTTATGTTTTTTTATGTTTAAACAAGCCAACATAAACCTGCTCTCCTTAGGGGGATCTTATTTATATAATAATAATAATTTAATTTTATAACACTAAAAAGTTAAGTATTAGCCAGGTATGGTGGCTCACTCCTTTAATCTCAGAACTAAGGAGGCTAAAGAGTCTGGGGCTAGCCTGAGCTACAAAGTCCCAGGTCAGCCTGGGCTAGAGAAAGACCCTGCCTCAAATATACAAAAAAAAATGGTTAAAACAAATGGATTATGTATAGACTTAAACATAGGCCTGATACCAACATAAAAAGTAGTTATTTTGAAGTTATACGTTTACATTAGGTGAGCACACTCCCATATTAGGACACCCAAGTATAAATATGAATAAAAAATAACCATTAAAACGTGCACTTATGATTTAGCATATCCATAAATGTGACACCTAATCGAAATGAGGGTTGGATATACAATTAAAATGTATAATGATGGTTCAAAACAGGAGAAAAGCTCAACAGAAGCTAGCCAATAACACTTCTAAACAAATTTCAGAATGATGAACATATAAATTCACACGATGAACACTGGGGGGAGTTGGTGAATAAAAATTTCACCACAAATTTCATCTTCCATTTCCCTCTAGCATAGGGGAGTTTAAAAGACAACAAAATATGAAATTAAGTTTTAATTTTTTCCCCCACAGAAGTCTATGCTTGGAAACCCTAGAAATGGCTTATTTGTGATAAGCCAAAAATAAGAGAAAATGCTGATTATGGACTGAAAACACGAAAGAAGTGTTCCCCCAGGTGCACGTTCCCGCTGTATGGTGCTGATGGCCATTTGCAGTCTGTAAGTATTTCTCCAGTCTATATTTTTCTACTGCTCTGTTTTACATATGCAGTAACATCTGGCATGGCAGGTACTTTTATCGCTTGAAATTTACTTTTTGATTACCTGTGCTACAACTAAAATAGCAATGAAGTAAATAAGCGCGCCCACTCAGTTCTTGGATTTCAGTTCTCAATTTACTGGCTTAATCATTTAATATTTTTTTTATATTTATTTGTGAACACACACACAGAGAAAGAGGTAGAGAGCGTGGGAGAGTATGAGCACACCAGGGGCTCTCGGCACTCCAGATGCATGTCACACTTTGTGCATCTGACTTTATGTGGGTACTGGGAAATTAAGCCTGCGAGAGAAGGCTTTGCAAGCAAGCGACTTTAACCACTGAGCATCTTCCTGGCCCTTATAAACTAAAACTTCTATAAAAACAGTGTATGCATGGATCGCCAAGTTCTGTGAAAGGGATGACATCTTGGGCTAGTATGGATACAGTACAATTTGAAACTACCTGTTTAGAAAGAAGTCATGTTATTAAGTTATATTCAGACAAAATAATATATATATATTATATTAAAAATATTTTTCGCCGGGCGTGGTGGCACATGCCTTTAATCCCAGCACTTGGGAGGCAGAGGTAGAAGGATCACCGAGAGTTTGAGGCCATCCAGAGACAACATAGTAAATTCCAGGTCAGCCTGGACCAGAGTGAGACCCTACCTTGAAAAACTGAAAAACCAAAAAAAAAATTTTTTTTCATTAACATAATTTAAAGATCATGCATAGATAACATACCATATTTACCATGCCCACCAAAAGTTTCTGAAAACTCAAAATCTCCTTTCCATCCTTACCTGATATTTGTCCTGTGGGCTGGAGTCTGCCACCTGTGCCCTTGTCAAATCTCTCTCAAATTGTTCTATCCAAACTTTTGTTTCCTTCAAAATTAGTCTGTCTTCTCTCTGAAAACCAAGAAATGTGACAATTTGATTAGTAATTGAATTTAGTTAATTGCTGATTATGTCTAATATATCACTATATCCCAATTTATCTAAAAGTTACTTTCTCCTTGTTTCCACCAAGTTTGGAATGACGAAAGAAAACTGAATCTAGAAAAAAAAATCCCTTTTTTGTGTGCATGTGTTACGTGTTTCACGTGTGTTGGTGTGCAGATGAACAACATATGGTATCCATGTGCTTGTGAGGCCCAGAAGTTAACAACAGGCGTCTGGTCTTCTGCAATCACAATTCACTTTATTTAAAGAGACAGAGTCTGGGATGGAGAAATGGCTCAGCAGTTAAGGTACTTGCTTGTAAAGTCTAATGACATGAGTTTGACTCCTCAGTACCCATGTAAAGCCAGATGCATAAAGTGGAAATTGGCACATGCATCTGGAGTTCATTTGTAGCAGTTAGAGGTCCTGGCATACCCATTCTCTCTCTCTCTCTCCCTCTCTTTCTCTCTCTCTCTCTCTTTCTCTGTTCCTCTCTCTTTGCTTGCAAATACATAAATAAAATATAGTAAAATAGAGACAGAGTTTCTCACTTGAACCTAGGACTCATATAGCTAGTGTAACTAGCCAGCTTGACCTGGGGACCCTCTGTCTCAGCCTCCTGGGTGCTAAAATTATGTATAGTACATCAATAGGTATGTAATTATATATAGTGCATATATAGTACTTGGCTGGGGACCCAAGTCTCGTCTTGGTCCTCACACAGCAAGTGCTTTATTTACTGAACCATCCTCTCAGCCCCCTAGAAAAAGATCATAATTCTCTCATTTGTTACTGATGATCAAACTTTTTTTTTTAAATCTCCTATCAGCACTCGGGGAACTTAGTGTTCCTTTAAGTTGGACCACTAATTTGACAAGGAAAAGTGTGCTCAAAACAGGTCTTACATTCAAAAATACTCAGAATGAGCAAGAACTGGAATGAAAACATAGCCTGGGGGTTACTTCCCAACCCAAAGTCTTTGGTAACCAGGAAACTGTTCTAAATGGGATGGATTTGAGCTGAATTTAAGGAGTTGACTTCTCAATAGTGTTGGACCCACGGCACATATTGCTATTGCTATTATAAAAAGATATTAAGGGGCTAAAGGGATGGCTTAATGGTTAAGGCATTTGCCTGCAAAACCCCAGGACCCACATTAGCCAGATGCACGAGGGGGCACACGTCTGGAGTTTGTTTGCAGTGGATGGAGGGCCTGGCATTTCCATTCTCTCTCTCTCTTTCTCTCTCTCTCTCCCTCCCTCCCTCCCTCCCTCCCTCTTTCTCTGTCAAATAAATAAGTAACAATATTCAGTATGATAAGTTCCAAGAAGACAGAAAACACAGTTATCTGGTTCAATATTATATTCCTAGGTCTGTGCACAAGGTTTTTATGAGTATTACAAAGCCATCTGTTGAATATATACATTTAGCATTCATTTTCATACTTGTCCCCATAAATAGAAGCAGGGCCATTCTAGCTTTGATTTAGTGAACATTTTCTAATTTTTCATTAGGATTTCACTTCTTGTAATAATGCCAAGGAGACCACAGATATATTTAACATGCTGTTTTGGCACTTACAATAACTCAACCACCCCATCTCCCAGGCTTACCCTACCATCTGAATCATTGCCCACTGCTCTTGTGGTTTGAAATGATAACTCAAGGTCACCTGTGCCACCCACTCAAGACTGACACCAGCACAGTATGGACATCATCCGTGATTTCTCCCACTATCTGTTTTCACAGAGGAGGACATTGTTTGCCTAAATAACTTAGTTTTCCTTTTTCCCTGAGGCCCTCTCTGAGAAGTTTTTTTTTTTTTTTTTTTTTTTTTTTTGTCATATAGAAGACTGGGTCTAGGGGTTTGTCTCTAGTCTGGTGCTTCTCAAACTTTAGCATGCCCTGAGTGAGCTTGTGAGAACCCAGATGATTCCCCCCGCACACACACACAAACACATACACTTCCTGGCTCAATAGATCTGGCTGGGCCAAGACCCAAGAATTTGTATCCCGGACAAATGTGCAGGGGATCCCAAGTCTACTCATCTGTTGCTACATAGAACCACAGAGACAGAGCCCTCTCTGAGTACCGGTACCTGCACGAGCTCCAATATCCAGCCAAGTGCCTGCCACTTGTTTCCTCCTTCAATGTCTCCCCCTCCAACTTACAAATCCCTTCCACATGCCAACACAGCATCTGGCACTCACTGTCACTCACCATAGGGCTAGGGGATAATGACTAATTGGTGACATAGTTACGAAGAGAAAGAACTGAAACGGGAGCCAGACTATGTAAAGCTTTGGCTCATCCCACGATGCTCATTTGAAATGAACAGGTGAATGTAATCAAAACACACGTTTTGGGCTGGGGAACTGGCTTGGTGGTTAAGGCATTTGCCTTCAAAGCCTAAACACCCTGGTTCCACTCCCCAGGACCCATGTAAGCTAGATGCACAAGGGGATGCATGCAGCTGGAGTTTGTTTATAATGGCTAGAGGACCTGGCATGCCCATTCTCTCTTTCTCTCTATCTGCCTCTTTCTCTCTCTCTCTCTCTCTCAAATAAATAAATAAAATATTTTAAAAACACTTTTTTATTATGGGTTGATTTTCATGCCCAGAAATGACAGATGCTACACACGTAGGAGCTCAGAGGAAATATGTCCTCAGCTCATCTCCCAAATATCAGTGGCCAGAGTGGCCACTCACTGACTGCGTCTGAGAGAGCAGGGAAGTTCACGGGCAGCCTCTGAGGACGGGCTTGTCTTCAACCTCTACTTCTGGAACTCACTTGAGACTGCTCCTATGAGCAGCTGTTTGTTCCTAACTGAAATTACTTCACAAAGTCATTTGAGAATTATGTTCCCAAAATAACTTTATTAGAGTCCATTTAGCAAATGACTTTGTGGTGATAGAAAAAGGTAAGAAAGAGAGAGAGAGAGCTAATTATACATTCAATGTTCTCCTTTCCAGAGGAAAATAAAGTTGAAATTGATAGAGTCCCATAATCCGTTGCTCAAGTGGCTTTCTTACACTGAAAATTATCACATGTGTTCAGAAGACACGGCGTACTATTTGCATATGGAAGACCAAGTTCTAAAAAGCTAATCTGTCAGCATTCCCTCCATATCTCTCATACACACATACACACATGCGCGCGCGCGCACACACACACACACACACACACACACACACACACATTCATATTTATGCCTTGTTTATATCTGAAGAAATTCATACTTCACGGAGCATGAAATAAAATTAATTAATTGAATATTTGGCATGAAATTAGTTACTTGTGATTTTCTATTCTAATGTTGATGCCAAGTCTATTACATTGATAGATGTTTAACCCCAGACCTAGATGGAATATAAAGAAAACCACAAAAGCTAAAGGAGAATGTAAGAACTTCATAACATAACTTGCATGTGGGCAGAGTATAAAACCATTCATTCTTCAAATATTTTAGCACCTGCTGTGTCTGTTAACTTTACTAAGTCATGTGACCCAAGACTGAGCAGAGATATGAGGACACTCAGGCTGGCCAACTTACTGAATCCTTACCTTTTTCAATGGATTCCCGTTTGTTATTTTTTATATATGAAAATACTCATTTCACTTTGTTTCTACAACATGTTTCAAGAAAACAAATGCGGTTATTATAAATGTTTTTTTGATAGTGTTAGAACATCGATAATATCTTGTAATGAAAAATTAGTGAGTGAGTCCACGGGAGTGGCTTAGGTTGTCACTATCGTTTAATCACACATACGTGCATTATTTGTTTTGTTAGAAAGTAAAAGCAAGTATGGTGAAGGTATTAAAAGAAATGTTTACAGAAGGATACATACATGCAAAGAGATGGCCAACACGCTGTAGAAGAGAGACTATTTGAAATGCCCATTCAAGACTACTTATATCTTACCTTACAATTTTGGAAAGAATTTGCAAAAGTTGGGAAAACTGCAAGTATTTCCTAACAATAGGAAAAGATAATATATAGAAAAAAATACAAAAATAAATCAGGGACAATGATATAGAAAGACAATGAAAATTCATTGGCAAGGTATCTGCCTAATAAATAAATACTAGAAAATTTTAAGGGTATAATTGTTTTAAGATGTTTCCTTAAGTTTTAAAAAGGCAATGTAGTTATCTGAAAAAAATTACATGTTTATTTAAATTTGAAATAGTCACATGTGGAAATGCATGTAATTTGGAACTGCACTTTGAGATTACATTAACTATTTTAGAAGGTGAATTACATAAAGAAAGATTAAATGAACACATTCTTCTGGTTCCTATTTGAAAATCTGGGTTATGCTCCCTGGCCTTTACTCTCTCTAGAATGGCTTGAATGTTCTATCATTTGGTCATTATAATGGTTTGCTTTCCTTACTAATCTCTAGAACCTCAAAATGTTCCAAAATTCCCTTTGAAATCAGGACAATGAAAATGCAGAGGTGCGTATTGAAAACTCACTTTCTCTTTTCCCTGAGACTATCTTGCCTCATAATAAGTTTAAAAAAAAACAGTAAATACAACATGCTCCCCTGTTATTTGTTAAAAATACAATTTCAGAATTAGGAAAGTCACGTCCATTGCTGTCATAGTTAAAGCAATGAGGTAATGTGGTACCTTGTGTGCAAAATGAAGCAAACTTGCTACAGGGAAACTTGAAAGTTACAATTAGAGTAGGAGGGGAGAGAGATGGCTTAGAAGTTATGGCACTTGTCCTCAAAGCCAAAGGACCTAGGTTTGATTCCCCAGGACCCATGTAAGCCAGATGCACAAGGTAGTACATACATCTGGAGTTTGTCTGTAATGGATGTAGGCCCTGGTGTACACATTTTCTCTCTCTCTCTGCCTCTCGCTCTCTTTCAAATAAATACATAAAAATTAAAGTCAATTTTAAAAAATTAGAGTAGGAATTCTGCTTCTGAAAAAGAATCTTATAATGAACCTTTCTTATAACATTGTTTGTAGCAAAATTATAATAGACATTTATAGCAGTTGTTTGGATAAATAAGTTTTATACAGCCTATGACAATATGGTTCTTCATAATAGTAGTGGAAAAAGAACTATGGAATTGTTTAGATAGTCCTGTGGGGGGAGGCACGGGTGCATCTATGTGTATGTGTCTATGTGGAGCCAGAGGTGGACATTAGGTGTCTTCATCAATCATTCTCCACCTTGTTTATTGAAACAGGATTTCCCACTTGGAACCTAGAGCTCACCAATCCGGCTAGTCCAGCCAGCCTGCATGCCCTGGGCCTCTCTACATGTGCCTCCTGAGCTGGAATTACAAGCGGGTCACTGTGCCCATCTGGTATTGACGTGGGTGTTGAAGACAGAAGCTCACACTGTCAGGGCAAGCTCTCTACCCCCTTAGCCATCTCCACAATCCCAATTCTGATTCTTGCTAAAACACTATGAGTCTACATATACATAGAAAAGTCTCAGGAATGAATGCTAATATGTTAATTTACTTTATATTTACTCGGACAGGTTCTATTTAGAAGTTCAAATACAGATAATTTTTTTTTAGCCGGTTTTAAAAATCTGTGACAACGAACATAGTTCGCTGAAGCCTGATGAATAATGATAATGTTAACCCACTGAAAGCCAAACAATCAAACCACAAAAAGTAATAATTAGAACTTTTACAAACTGTGCCTTTCTTTCATGATTGTAGTAAATGAATATATCGAAATCTAAAAGGCAGGCAAAATCATATCCCATCAGTTCAAGAAGAATTAGGAGGCTCAAGTTCTTGGTATACAATTGATATACTTAAAATCACTTCAATCCTCACACAACTAATAAGCAGTTTCCCCACGCTGGTATCTTTCCTTAATTACAATTCATCTAGCACTTACTAATAGTAATTTTCCTTCTCTGAGGCATCTATCCGACAAATCTGATAAACCTTTTTCCTGTAATCTCATCCCCACCTGCTAATAGCTACACCCTACTCAGTTCTCATTCTTAGCCAGTTGCTCACATACTAAAATGCATTCCAACTTAACTTCTTGGACACACTATGCATAAAAATTCAAAACTCATCCACAGGTTGACTGTCAGCATGATAGAGAAAAGTACCTACCTCGTTCTCTTGTCCATCAGCGCCTGCATTGTGGACGTCGGGATAATGCTTAAGAAACTGGGCTACATAGGTCATAATAGATTTTTCATCTGGCTTGTCCACATCAACATCTGAAAATATGACAATAAAATATGAATAAATTCACTAGCATGCCTTGAATCTGAGTAATATAAATTCTGAAATGTAGCTATTGCAGCAAAAAAAAAAACAACCTAAATGCAAAAGGAAAATAAAATTACCACTCATAGTAATTTAGTCTCTAGGATACATGGAGGATATTTTATGACTCAGAAAGAGGGTGCTTATCACAAAGAGCTTTTAGGAAAGTAGTACATGTTCCAGTCAAATAATCTCAACATTAATTGATCATAAATCTAAGATGCTGCATGGTCACTCAGGCATTCTGCCCAGTTAGCAGAATACATGTAACTTGTCAGGTTCAGGATTGGAGTGAATGGGGAGAATAAGAATGTCCATAGAGGTAATGCTTAGTGGCAACCTGTCTAGCGATAAGCACGGCCAGTTACACATATAACCTCCTCACGCTGAGAAACTTTCATGTAGAGCAATAAGCAATGTCTGACATTTGATTTCTTACAGATCCTCTTTGCTGTGGCTACTGTTTCTAAATTATAGTACTTTGGACGGCCATGTACATTTTAAGGGACATAGCCTTAAAACCAATCTCAATCCTTGTAGTCTTGAAGGTACAGATATTTACCTAATGAAACAAACATCAGTCAAAGTAATACATACATATTCAGTAATTACACATGGTTTTGGACACATAAAAAGAGCTAAGTGTTGTAAACAAATTTTAAGTATCCATGTCAAAGTCATTAAAACCAATACCATTTTGCAAAGCAATATATACAAAAAAAAAAAATCTAACAAACCCAAAACATCATGATCAAAAGACAAAACTAACCTAGTATTTTATAAAGATTCCTTTTGATTAAACATAACTTTTAGGGGATATCAATGTAGGGTTTAAAAATGCTATAACTCACATAACTTACTATTTGACTTAAAATAATAAATAATCTCCTAGAATTACTTGATGACTGAAATGTAATTTTAGAAATAAAAAGATACCAAAATGACTGGTATTGAAAATGTAATGCAAAAGATGTGTAAAACTGTTTTAAGAAGTGTGAAAGTAGAAAAAAAGCAATATTTAATATACTATATATGACATGATTTAATTAGGTACTAACATTTAACGTATAATGTGTTAATATGTACCATATTTCAATCCATATGTACCTAAGTTAAAAATAATTGTTATTATGCCAGGCATGGTGGTGCGCACTTTTAATCCCAGCACTCGGGAGGCAGAGGTAGGTGGATCTCCATGAGTTCGATGCCACCCTGAGATTACATAGTTAATTCCAGGTCAGCCTGGACCAGAGAGAGACCCTACCTCAAAACACAACAACAACAACAACAAAACTGCTATTATAATTATTGGTCCATTTAATCTTTACCTTTAAAAGTTTATCAATTCAAATAGGTTAAACAACTATTGAAGGAGAAGCGTTTATTAGAAACTTAGAGGACTGTTTATACTTGGGATAGCATTATTTCGGCAGCCCGAGTTTCCGATAAAAAGCTCCTAGGGTAGGGAGAGGGGAAAGACCTTTGAAGCCCTCCTTTCTTTCCCCACTGTGGTAGTTTGAATCAGATACTCCCTCGTGAATGCATGTGTTCTGAATGCTTGCCCCCCAGCTGATGGCAAATTGATGGGTGGAGCCTCGCTGGAGGAAGTGGGGTGCTGGGGGGGGTGACCCTTGACTTCTCTCAGCCTCTAGCTTGCCAGTGCTTGTTAGGCTCACTCTTCTGCGGTATTTCCACCTGCTGCAGCAGAGGTGACGTTCAGCCTCTGCTCATGCTGTGCTGTTTCCTGGCATCATGAAGCTTCCCCTTGAGACTGTAAGCCAAAAAAAGAAAAAGAAAAAAAAAAAGAAGAAGAGAAAACTTTCCCTCTATCAGCTGCTTGGTTGGGTTCTTTGTTCAGGCAAGGAGAGGTTACCTGAAACAACCACTAAGAAAAGTTTCATCTTTCGTTTGTGCTTCAGATTGATGCCTGGGCTATGGGAGGCTTCATCCTTGACTATCTTGTAGAGAAACAAGGTGGGCAGTTCTTGTCTATGTTAATAAATGAGGTCCAAAGCGTGATTCTAACTTTACCAGCGGTCGTATTTTATGTACCTTCAGGGTCCAACAGTCTTGGGATGCCCAGCTGTGCTTCGGCAATAGTGAACGCGTCTTCCAA
The DNA here is from genome assembly GCA_036346955.1 of Dipus sagitta. Lineage (NCBI taxonomy): Eukaryota > Metazoa > Chordata > Mammalia > Rodentia > Dipodidae > Dipus > Dipus sagitta. The sequence continues at coordinate 127,015,825 of CM070778.1, forward strand.
GTTTTCTCGGTTGGACCTGCTTTTCACCTTCTCCAGGTCCACCAGCTCGGGGCGGATGGCGTGGATGACTGAATGGAAGGCAACCCCGCTTCTCCAGCTGCGCCCAAAGTCCTTCACTTCTATTCCCATCTGCCTTAGTGTGGGAAACACAGAGAAGAACGTCACATTCTGAGTTAATACAAGAACTTTTCCCATAGTCTCATACAAATTTTAATAATTTTCACCAATGATGTGCTATGTTCAGTGAACCGTTTTTGAGTAAAATTAAGAAAAATAAAAATTTGAGAACATAACAAGTTGTAGAAATTCTAGATATGTATGGTTTTCTTTGCTTTCCTTTCATTTTCTTTTCTTCTATCCTTTTTCAGACAAGGTCTCACTATGTAGCCCACATTGGCCTTTAACTGTTTATTCTTCTGTTTCAGCCTCTTGATTCTTCAGATTACACTTATCACCATGTCCATCATACATGTCTTCTTTTCCGTGTGGAATTCTACAGTAATTGGGATGACCAATTTAAAGCACATTTTAGGGGCTGGAGAAATAGATGGCTTAGTCATTAAAGACAGTTACTCACTAAGTCTGTCATCCCAGTTAATCCTTCTATGACTAATCATATTTGCTAGTAGTGTATGACAATGCTAACCGAATAGACAGGTCTCAACTATCTTGTATTGCCAAGCTGCTTTTTCTACTGTCCAGTATTTTAAAACTGTATGTGAAGACATAGGGCATGCTCTGACAATCAGTGGGCTTTTCTCATTTTCCAACATACCAGTCATCTATGGTGAACCAAACTACAGGATTCCCACACAAGACAATTTTAGGAACAATGCCATCTATGTCATAAAATGGCTACAGATTCTAAAGTTGACTCTACGTGAAGGAATAAGTTACTTGAAAAGTACACGCTGGGATGATGCAAAAGGCAATTAGTATAAAAGTTACCCCACAGTTTGGTGGCATAATGATGTCGTGTGTTCTTACAGAATGTTCATGGCATAGAGTAGGCACCTCCCCATGCCTCTGCAGTTTATGCAGTGGCTCAAGAAATGGATTTCACTGATGTGTTGCTGGGTAGAGAAGGACCCCTGGAGTGCATGATTATATACAGAGGTACAGATGATGCTATCAGTATTCAAGTTGCAGGAATGACCTTGAACTATCACCTTCTCCGTTCACATCCTAGAAACCTAACATAGCAAGTGTGAAGCTAAGCTAAATGCAGCATTCAATCTGAGTTTCCCTCGAGCTACTATGTGATTAAATTAAAAGCATTACTTCTGGTTCAGATGGCTTGACGTATTTGCGTTCGCGCTACGACAAGCATCAGCATGTGATCACTAGTCTTTGTCTCACACCATGTCTGTTCCCTGGCCAGTTAAACTGTAAAGGAGGTATTAATGCCAATGTGCTTACAATCAAATAGTGAACAGCAAACCAGGATTTCCAAATGTAATTTCTGCTACAGATTCTAATAAACCACAAAAACTTTTTTTTTGAGGAAATATCTGTTACTGCATCTTGAATAATAAATATCTAACCCAAATTAGAAAAGCATTAATATACCCTAAAAGGTGAGCAACACTGCATTCATGAGTAACAATAATTACATCCTTAGCTTTCCGCTATTCATTTTTGATCTTTAATCACTTCAAAAATAGAACTCTCTATGTTTAGTGTCCGAATATTTTATAAGTGTTTGTTTATAACTATTTTCCAAAAGCACCTCATCAGATTCAGATGAGATACACACAGGCCGAACAAAGAGAAAGTGAATTAGTTTTACATGTCATTTAGGAAGATCAAGAAAAAAACAAATAAAAAAACCTTTTATATGAGGAAATTTTCCCCTGGCCTCATCAGACCACAATATATGGTAAAATCAACTGAAAACTCCATTGACATTGCAATGAGAAGATACTTTTTGAGACCACTGATTGCTTACCCACCACTATAATGAAAATATATACCTATGTAAATTTGGATCATAGCCATAAATTTGTAGCTCACAGATAAATCTATGCTCTAGATAAAAGTAAGACCAAAAGAGGAATATTATTAAACTAGAAAGTTTTGAGAAATAACAAGAATTTTCCAAAATATAGACCTTATTTACATTGTTATTATTTTTCATTTGTTGAACATTTTATTGATAATTTTAATGTATGAACATACCATAGTTTTATCATAGCCCCAACCTATTACTTTCTCCCCCAAACCTATTGAACATAATAGTCTTATTAAGAGATTATCAAGTATAAACTTTTAGAAAAGTATTTTATTTAATAAGATCATAAGCTCAAAAGAATGACCTCATTAAAGTACCTTCATACTACTAATCAAAAGTAAAGATTTAATCAATTTTGTTAATCACATAATGAGTAAGGAATTGATTTATTGCCCTATTTTTCTTGGTGATTTCCTGTTTATATTTTTAAATCAAGGAGAGTGAGACAACATCTAAAGCAAAGATACTTATTCAAATATATCTTTGAATTTCACAGTCATTACAGAGTATATAAGTAATGAATTGGTAATCACATTGTTACAAGGTTTTAGATTTAAACAAACGCTTGGTACTCACTTGCCCGCTGCATACTGAACCCATTTTAACAGAGCCTTCTTGGCATTGCCCTGGATCTTTGTGGCCACCTTGCGTTTACTGGGCGGGCTGGCAGTCTCAGAGCTGACTGTGCTGTCCACAGAGGACGCACTGCTGGACAAAGACTGAAGCTGGGGCAGGTTGCTGGTCAGCTCTTCGATCTGTTTATAAGTGAACAACCAGAAAGCATCGAAATTACCTTCGTTCCTCTTTGCTCAGAGTTGACTTCTAACTGCAACTGATATATCTTAGTATCCTTAACACATCTGAGAAACCGTAAGCTCTTACAGGGCATGGCTGACACCTTAGGCCTTCTGTTTTACATTGTGTGTCTAACACATCCATAAATATTTATTAACTACATAATTAGTTAGTGCTATGGTTTGAGTTTGTTACCAGGAGCTTTATAAGCTGAGAATCTTGTCACTGGTATGGACTCCTTGAGAGATAATTAGGAGAGCTGCATGATTTTGTAATTGGTATCTTTCTCATGAGGCTCTAGTGAGTTCTGATGAGAGCAAGACCAGCTTTCCTGGTCACCATGGCTTCTCCTCTCACCATGTGATCACACGCTCCTGCTATGATCTAATCCACCATGATAAGATGAAGTGTGTGTGTGGGGGGGGGGTGGCCCTTGTCAGAGCTGGCCCCATGCTGCTTACACTTTCAGGCTCCAAAACCATGACCTAAGTAGATTTGTTTTCTTTATAAATTACAGTCACAGTTATGGTGTGCCAGAAATTGAAACAGATGAACTAACAAAATAAAACCTAATGATGACCGTAGAAGCAATGACAAGTTAATTTTACCTAATCAGGTTCAATAAGACTTAGAACTCCTTCCTGAAGGAGAAAAAAATAAATAAAATGAAATTTTCTTGAGCTCCTTAAGCACCTGTATTTATCTCCATTGTGACATATCTCCTATTCAGTGTGAGAAAGTCTCCTGGAAGACTTTGGGTGGAAGTCTCATGTACAATCATGTTTCAGGGAGAAGAGGACATTCTCCTAGCAAAACATGAGTGTATGAAGGTCACAATTCTGCTAAGTCAAGGATCATCCCCAGGGTGTGGCAAAGGAGGGCATGAAAAACTGTCCACTCTCTCCCTTCTATCTTCTTAAAAATATTTATTTATTTATTTATTTTAGAGAGAGAATGAGAGAGAGGCAGATAGAGAGAAAGAAGAATGGGCATGCCAGGGCCTTTAGCCACTGCAAATGAACTCCAGACGCATGCACCCCTTTGTGCATCTGGCTTACATTGGTCTTGGGGAATTGAACCAGAGTCCTTAGGCTTTGCAGGCAAACGCCTTAACTGCTAAACCATTTCACCAGCCCTCCCTTCTATCTTTTTTGCTTATATGTGTATTTAAAGCAGTGTGGGGGAAATCTATGTACACATATATGCCCATGTAGAGCCCCCTTATGCTCGCCTGCAGTGGCTGGAGTAGAACACCAGGTGACCTGCTCCATCGCTCTTCTGTCTGCTCTTATTTGAGCCAGAGTCTCCGACTGATCTTGGAGCTTACCAATTGTTGACAAGCTCCAGAAATTTTGGGTCTCTGCTTCCCTATGGGTGTGAAGTTGCAGACATGCATGGCTATGCCCAGCTGTTTATGCGAGTCCTAGGGTTCAAACTCAAGCAGGCCATCTCAGGCCCTCATGCTTGCTCAGTAAGTGATCTTAAAAACTGAGCCATATCTCCATCCCCTCTCTCTCCCTTCTCAATGTCATATTAAGTAATTAGTTGGGCATGGTGGCGCACGCCTTTAATCCCAGCACTTGGGAGGCAGAGGTAGGAGGATCACTGTGAGTTCAAGGCCACCCTGAGTGAATTCCAGGTGAGCCTGAGCTAGAGTGAAACCCTACCTTGAAAAACAAAACAAAACAACAACAAAAAATAAAACTATGGCACAATACCTGAAAATACAGAATAATGGTCCATATGAGCCCAAGAACAATTGACGGCCGGCCATCTGCTATATCAGTGGAGTTGATGTTGACTAATTTAATCTGTTTAAAAAGAAAGTCCATGCTAGTAACTCACTAGAACATTATAGTTCAGCTGGTTTTGCATTAATTAAGGTTCTGTTAGACACCAATCAGGTTTGCTCATGCTCACATCATGGTACATGGGGGTAAAGAGGGTTAGCCATGACAACAAATGAGGTTGCTGTGGAAACCTCAGGGGCACTGGTTAGGTGTATACAGTAGGAAAAAGTATGAAATGAATTTCAAGATCTTCTTTTGCTCAAAAATAAAAATAAAAAAGTCATGCAGGGATTGCCAACAAAAATATCAAACAAAAAATTAGTTATTCTTTACATGGAAAAGCTGACTAAAACAGAAGAAACCGTAATGGGTAGTGTAAGAATATGCACTTACTGTGATGGTTTCTACCAAATAGCATGAACCTTAGGCTCTCTTTTACCTATAAAAATCCACAGTTAAAAGTTCTAACATTGTACTAACCGGAGATCCTCTGTACACGGACTTGCATGGGAAACAAAGAGAAGACCAAGTGACAGATAAATACCCTCCAAATGGCATCAGAGATAGCGAACTTACAGCACAGCCTAGGGGACGCATTTGAAGGAACAGCAAATATAAGCAATGCACTGTAAGATAGAGACAGAGGTCATAGGTCGGCACTCCATGGCCGACTCTGGGGGGACAATACAAAGCGTGGAAGAGGAAATGCCTGTCCATGGACAGTTGTCCGCAATTCCTCATTCTGATGTCTTCCCATTTAGTACACAGGTTGTTGCTTAAGTCCAAGCAGATGGACTTTGTGGGGAGTCTCTCTGTCAATCTCTAACTGTGCATTCAACTAACGCACATCTTTCTTTTCAGAACTCTTCATTAAGATCAGGAAAGTGTGCTAAGCCACTCCTAGGATCTCCAGCTCAGGCAAGACTTCATGAAATGTGTTTATAAAATTCAGAAGTGTATAAATTGTAAAGTATTATTTCTGTTACATTTAAAACATGGTTACCATGCTTATTTGTTAGTTTTTTTATTCGTTTTGATAACAAATACATGTATGTAATGGATTTTGATCATTTTAAGTTTATCTTCTATTTTGATAATTTCTTACATATATACATACATGTGTTCTTATAATTATATAAAGCTATATGTATATACTTCACCCTATTATACTCTCTTATCCTCCCCACTTCTGGTAAATCCAGTCTTCCACAAACTAATTCCCTTCCTACTTTCATGTTTTTCTTTTCTTGTGGACCACTGATTTAATTAAACTTGCTTGCATGAGCATGGGTTTGGGTCATTTCTTATAGTATGGACAACTTACCAGTGGCTACACCACTGAAGAAAATCTCTCCCCTCCCTCAGCAGCCATTACCTGACAAGTAGCTCCTCTGGAAGGAACAGTATTATGTTTTAATTACTTAGTATTGTTCTGTGAAAATGGACCTTATGAAAATAAGTCTGTTGTAAAAAATGTCTTTATTGTGCTTTTCATAGGTTAGATCAGCATAAGTTTCATCCAGACATTATTTAACAAGAGAACATTGATCTTTAATCGAATCCATTTTTTTTTTCAGAATAACATAGGCACTATTGTCATATGGTTGATGTAGAAGATAGACTATCCTGAAATCTAATAATATCTGCATCAACATGGTTTCATTAAGCCATGAAAAACTAACTCAGGGTGAGCCAGAAGAGATGTGGTCCAATAAGAATGAGATGAAAGTGATCCGTAAACACTGCCAGTATTTTATACAGAGCAGCTAGGGCTGATTTTCTACACTGGCCTGGTATCTTCAGTATCTCCTACTTATGAAGTTCACAGGAATCAGTGCATTAAACAGCTTTATCAAAATGTGATTTCTTTAAAGTACAGAAACCAATTTTTCTTTGAGTTCATGTCTTGTAGAACACACTCAACAATATATGTGTGGTAGATAGGAATTAATTTAAGGCATGTAGACTGAATAATTTAATCATCCCATTTTGGATATCCATTTATAAAGGTGGTTTTGATATTGCCAGTACAATCATCCTAAGTTCTCACATAAGGCAAGAATAAACCTTACAGTGCTGGGCTGGAACCAGAGCTATCAATGTGAACCTATGGTTATAAATAAACATATACACAGGAGAAGCTATATATGTATACGTGTGCACATATGAAATCTAACGAGAGAAACATATAGACGTGCATACATAAGTATTAGCAAACATTCATATTCTCTAGACCTGTGTGTTGAGAGGGCCTAAGAACTAGGACACCCCAGCACAACCAATACTCAGATGGGGGTAATGGACCATTACTAATTGCAAGGGCAGAGATCCCTTGGGAAAGTCGCTGATTCCAGGACCTAGCAGGGGAAATATAAAATAAGCCTGGAAAATATATGGTTAGAGAATACAAAAGGGCTGAGCCCATATTCCCAAGAAGTAGAAGTCAACTGAAGGAACTCTTAACAGTCAAGGCTGGGGGTGACAAAAAATAAACAACCATGACCCCTACCTTGAAAAACAAAAAAATAAGTAAGTAAACAACCATAATAATCAATTGTGCTATTGAAAACAAATATGTATAAGGTCAGCAATAAAATAAGTAGATAAATAAACAAACAGATGAGAAGGGACATCTTTTTGTAGGATAATTTCCATGAATGTAGATACAATGAAAGACACCTGAAATGACCAACAGACAAACAGAGATAACTACTGAAGACCATGAATACTAAAGCGAGTGAGTGAAATCCCGAGGAGCTAAGGAATGTCACATTCTAAATCATTTCCTGTAAGTTAACTTCTCAACTATGTAATGAAAAATAGTATTACCATATGATCTCAATGTGTCACCCAAATTTCATCTGTTGGCAAGGCAGCCTCTGGAAGGTTACTGCGGTGAAGTAAGGTCATGAGGGTGGAACCCTCATGATGAGGCTGATGGTGTTACAAGAACAGGAAGTGGACTGACACATGGTTCCTTTCATGCCATGTTCAATGTCATGTGATGCAACAAAAAGGCGAAGCTTGTCTCAGGCTCTTGGATATCCCACAATCTAAAGCTGTGCGACACATGAACTTCTCCTCTTTCTAAACTGTCCAGTCCTGGATATTTTCCTACAGCCACAGAAAACAGACTGAGACACCATTTTATCTAGAGGATTAGTGATCACACGGGCAGTAAGGCACATCTCAATCTGTATCTGGGAGGAATACCACACCACTTCCTTGGAATTCTCACCAACAATGTAGAGCTTCATTCTAATCATAAGAACATATCCTACAAATCCAAATTAAGAAGCAGTCTAGCCAGGCGTGGTGGTGCATGCCTTTAATCTCAGCACTTGGGAGGCACAGGTAGGAGGATCGCTATGAATTCGAGGTCACCTTGAGACTACATAGTGAATTCCAGGTCAGCCTGGACTACAGTGAAACTCTACCTCGAAAAACCAAAATAACTGTCTACGAGTATCAGAAGTGTCAAAGGTCAAGAAAGAAAGAATAGCAGAGTCACAAAATAAAAGAGACAGTCACACAGTGTAATGTTGAATTGAATCTTGGACAATCATGGAATTAGACTAAGTTCTATGCTTTTGTTAATGGTATCCTGCCAATTCTTACTCTCTTCTTTTGATAATAGTGTTATCATTATTTACTGTTGACACTGGAGAAAGTTGAGTGATATTTAACTGTGAAATCTCCTTTTTGTACCTTTTCAATAAATCTCAAATCATTTCCCCAGAACACTGGGTTTCTGTGCAGTGCAGATGGCACGCAGGGCCGCGACCCCACACACGGTGATGGAACACGGGGCACATGTAAGGGATTTGCTTTGGTTCCTTACCTTCCTTCCTTCAAGGAACTTGAGAGCCGTGCCAATGTTGGCCACAGCGTGGATGCGCTTCACGCGGCGTCCTTGCTCACAGGGCTGGGAAAGGGAGAGAGGAAGATGAGGAGACATGCATGTGTGCAGAAAGCTTCATGGGCTGGGGAGATGGCTCAGTGGGTAAAGCCCTTGTTAACCAAACCAGATGACACCATCTCAGATTCCCAGAACCTACATGAAGGCAGACATACAGAAGAAGCGTCTGTAATCCCTATGTGCTATGGCAAGAAGGGAGGGAGAAACAGGGGAATCCCAAGGCTCAAAGGCCAGCTGGCCTAATAGAGACAGAGGGGAACAGCAACATAAATCCTGCTTTCAACAAGATGAAAGGCAAGGACACTTGCATACACACACACACACACACACAGTTTCAAATACAATCCAGATGAATTAAAATATACTTGAGGAAAAATTAAGAGCTCCAACATTGCTCTGAGTCGTCTATACCTTTGTCTTTGACTCCATTTCATTCATTCATTATTTATTTATTTGAAAGAGAGTGAACAAAAGAAAGAGGCAAATGAGAGAATGGGTACAAATGAACTCCAGACACATGCACCACCTTGTGCATTTGGCTTTATGTGGGTACTGACGAATCAAACCTGGGTCCTTAGGCTTCACAGGCAAGTGCCTTAACTGCTAAGCCATCTCTCCATCCCTGTATTTTCCTTCTTTTAGCAGATCTATTACAGCTCTCCTGAGAGTGTGGAAATGCTTTCCACGTTGTTCCCAAGACTTGTACTGCGATCCAGCTGGCTGATGATTCTTACACGTCTCACCTGTTGTCCGAGCACAGTGTCTCTACTTTCTCTTAGCTGTACCATACCTAGGAGAAACTGCTGAGGCAGAGGACATGTATCTTTTTGTTGTTGTTGTTATTCTGATTTTTCAAGGTAGGGTCTCACTGTATCCCAAGCTGACCTGGAATTCACTATGTAGTCTTAGGGTGGCCTCAAACTCACAGACATCTTCCTATCTCTGCCTACCCTGTGGCTTTTGGTCAAGCCTGAGGTGACAGAGTGGTGCTGTCAAAGTGAGTGGACATGTCCATCCCTGTAGCTGAAATGGAAGGTGAGCCCTGATGGGGTGCCAGTCAGCACCAGTACAAAGACATCTGCTTCACCAAGAATCAGTTAGATCAAAGATCAGCACAACATTCTTACCAGCTTGTACTTTCCAACAAACTTTCACACAATAATTAATCTGAAGATTCCCTGCATGAAAGCTAACTGTTAAATTATTTTCAGACAAAAACACTCTTGAAAATTCAGTTATCTATGCAATCAATAAAAAATGGCCAAGATGAAAGGAAAGGGGAAAAAAATTACTAATTTCAGCCAGGCATGGTGGCGCACACCTTTAATCCCAGCACTTGGGAGGCAGAGAGAGGAGGATCACCATGAGGTTGAGGCCAGCCTGAGACTACATAGTTAATTCCAGGTCAGCCTGGGCCAGAGTGAGACCCTACCACCTACCTCGTAAAATCAAAAACTAAAAAAAGTAATTTCAGACCTGTGTCTAGTGTGTTACACAACTTCTGAGAATTATTTCCTAGATTCCTTTCTATTACAGTAAACATTAATTCATAAATTATTTATGTTTACAAGTTACATAAGCAAAAATACATACGTTATTATTCAATAATGTACAAATATATTTTATTGCTAACTGCTAGTGTTGTCTTCATGCTGCTGTTTCCATAGAATATACAAACACACATCTCTGAACATCCTGTTCTTGTAGCAAATGATCAATACTAGGAAGATGTGAACAAAAAAATCAGAAGAATAGCACATTTCTTTCAAGCTTAATTTTCAAGAAACAGCTGTGTAAGTAAGTATATAGATCTGGACGACTTCAAGTGAGGTAGATGCTAATTTGTGGCTAATCGTCCCAGATACCACAGAGATGCAATTGTTAGCCATGCCCAATTACTGATGGTGTCCTTTGCATCTACAACATGGGTGGCAACCAATAGTTGTAGCACTTTCTGTCCAAAGAACAAGAAGCAAACATATTCCTCATTCCGAGCAGGGAGAGATAGGCATTTCCACGGTATTATCAACTATAAAGAGAAGAAGTCTCTCTTGTGTGAGCAGCACCCCCTAGGCTCCAAACCCAACAATCCCCAAATTCCAAACACAAAAACCACTGAACGGTTATGGTCAGAAGAAAACCTTACCAGTTTCTGCCCAGACAGGACCTCCAGCAAAGCAAGCAGCTTGATACCATCTTTCATGTCTTCAAAAAGATCATCCACCACCATGGGGGGTTTCCTCTGCAAAATTAAAATTATGCTCATTGTGGTGAAATTTATAGGAGAAATTACTGTACAAGATATACATATATAGTCATTACATACATACATGCATACTACACACACACATGGTTGATAGCTAGTTGGTCAGCCCTTCATTCATCTATTCTGTGTGCTATGGGCTGACCTCAGGGCCTTATGCATGCCAGAATCATGCTCTCTATCATTCAGCTACACTCCTAGGCCACCTTAATTTTTTGTTTGTTTGTTTGTTTTTCAAGGCAGGGTCTCGCTGTAGCCCAGGCTGACTTGGAATTCACTATGTAATCTCAGGGTGGCCTCAAACTCACGGCAATCCTCCTACCTCTGCCTCCCCAGTGCTGGGATTAAAGGCGTGCGCCACCATGCCTGGCTAATTTTTTTTTTTTATTGTGGATATAATTACCAGTTACACTTGGATAATTTCAAAAAGCAGGACAATCTGATGGAAGTTCAACTCTTGATCCAGAAACCTTGTTAAGATTTCATGCTTAGGCATTAACTTCCATGCCATCTTGTTGCTAGAAAGATTTTTTGACAAGGAGAGATGGGCTGGGATAACAGAAGGAAAAGAGGGCATTCTCAACTTAAAATGTAAGAGAGACTAAAGTGCAGAGATTCCCAGACAAACCCCACTGACGAGACTCCTTGGTTGGGAGCAAGCGAAGCATCTTATGGGGCTCAACATGTGCAGCCCTTCTAGATGGTGTTCCCATGAGGCTTAGTGACCTGATGTGGCAACACTAGTCCAGCTGCTGGAACAAGCTAAGTATTCCTGGGGCAAACAAACCTACTGTGTTCTGCTCACCAATCTGGTATAGCCAGCAGACCTCTCAGTGAAGCCCTGAACCCACAGGAACAATAACCTCAAACACACAGGACCAGCGTAAGCCTTTCTCCACGGCTGCAAAGCAAACCAAAGGCTGTGTACCAGTAATGAACCTTCTTTTCATGAGTGTTAGCAAAATGTTGAATATGCTAGAGTACATCAGAGACCCAGAGGAAGGGTCCACCTGGGCTCAGTAGAAAGTAAAGAAATGGGTTCGTGGTGAAGGTCAATAGACAAAGGAAGGCGTGCTCAGAATGCCTCCCAGAAACACAGCTTTTTAATCATTTATCATCGGAGTTCAGACTCCATAGTTTTCTGACTCCTGATGAATTTTGTTAAAGGCTTATTGTTTGATTCCTGACTTGAAACTGTCTCATTTAAAAAAACAACAACATAGCCGGGCGTGGTGGCGCACGCCTTTAATCCCAGCACTCGGGAGGCAGAGGTAGGAGGATCGCCGTGAGTTCGAGGCCACCCTGAGACTCCATAGTGAATTCCAGGTCAGCCTGGGCTAGAGTGAGACCCTACCTCAAAAAACCAAAAAAATAAATAGATAGATAGATAAATAAATAAATAAATAAATAAATAAACAACAACAAATATGGGGCTGGAGAGATTGCTCAGTGGTTAAGGCACTTGCCTGCAAATCCTAACGACCTGAGTTCGATTCCCCAGTACCCATGTAAATCCAGATGCACAGTGGTGCATGCATCTGGAGTTTGTTTGCAGAGGCTGGAGGCCCTGGAATACCCATTCTCTCTCTCTCTCTCTCTCTCTCTCTCTCTGTCCCCTTCCTCTGTGCTTGCAAATAAATAAATATTTTTTAAATATATGTTCTATGTACAGATATTGAAACACCAAATGTTCCGTTAAAAGTGACTTTTTCTTCTCCCTACTGACATGAAGCATTTACATTTCTGTGACCACTGCATGCATTATGGAAGCTCATTGGCATAATTCTAATTTTAAACATATTTTTCTTTCTATATAGAATGAGCAGCTGAACACATTTCATTCTCATGCAGTGAAATGTTATTTTCAAAAATAACATAGCTTTCAATTCTACTCATTCCCATTTAATCCCATCATTTAATACTGCTTCTTAATTACATAGCAAAAATGTAATAGAGACTTTATATCCTAAGCATATTAATGAAATTATTTAGAATAAAATGATCAACTATAATAAAAAGTATTTTATGCAATACAAATCAAAATTAGTATATTAGCCACTTTTAGTCTCAATGAAAAATCATTATGTATCACTCAAAGTGCCTATTTGTATCCAGGTAATTTAAACGAAGAAAAACAAGGAAGAAAAAGTCCATAAATGTGTGATATATTGAGTGTGCAAATATAAATGAAGTTTTTGCTGCATATATAGGGGCAGAATTTAAATAGAACATGAAATTCTCATGAAATAATAAACATTGCAAAAAAATTGGCACCAAGCATATGATAAGATACATTCTGTTACTAAACATGCAGAGCTTTCGGCCCCTTTCGGAATGTTGGCTCCATAGTGCTTCTGCAGCTCGGAATGATCAATGGTGACCACTGGACCGGTTTGTAACCCACAGACCTCTGCCCTGTGTCCCGTTCATACGATCTCCGTGACCCGTTCATACCAAATGTCTGCCAATGAGCCTGGCTCATAGGCCTCCTCTCTCCTATCTTTTCTCTTCCTCACTCTCTCTTCCTCTTCCTCTCTCTTCCCCTTCCCACCCTCTCTTCTATTTCTCCCAGTCCCTCTCATCCCTCCTCCCCTTCTCTCTCTTTCCCCTTTTCTCTTTCTCCTCCTAGCTGTGGTCAAACTCAATTCTGATTCCTTTGCTCTTAGCAAAATGTTCTGTACATAGAAATGACTCTCGAATTTTTCCTTTTAGGACAAAACACTTCATCTCTGTTGCTGTCTGCCTGACTCAGCAAATGAATATAAATATCATATGAAACCAGCAAAACCCTTTCATATACCAAAAATCACTGCAGAAAAAAAATTATCAGTAATCGTTTGGCATTTTAAAATCCCATATTTATAAGTTATTGCTAATGCAGATCATGTGTTCAACTATGATGAGTACCTCACATTTATTGTTCTGGAAAACATTCTGATAGAAAATGTTAACGCTAGAGTATTTCATCTGTAACATGTACAAATACAGCGTTATGACGACCACTTGGGCCAGACATGGGTCACTTGGCTTCAAACCAAAGGAAAGAAGAAATGAGGATAATTTATTGGCACCTGACTTAATGGAAAAGAGCCTGTGGTTTTGCTTTCAAGCGCTGGTTAGCAATCAATCAAGCACTTTTCAAGACAATAAATAAAGTGGTCTATTAATGGAAGACTACGCCTTTCTCATAGAAAACTTGGAGTAATCATGGTTATTATCACATTTTTCCTTTAAGTCGCCAGTTCATTTAATAAAACCAGAACATGAAACAGATGCACCTCCTCAGTGGGTGATGTCGGAAAAGCAGGGAGAGACAGAGGGAGAAGCAAAGACATGCTCTGCTTCTATGCCAATTCTAGAAGCTTCCTCAAACTACATCTGTATACTACAATCTGGCTCCAGAAAGACTGTCTGATTTCCAAAGTATCTAGAAACTCAGAGAATACACCCACACCTGTGTTGTCAAGGAATCGGCATTGCCTGGTGAGCCCTTGGGTAGACAGTTCACTGTTGGGGGCGGGTAGACCCACTGAGACTCATTCCTTGCTTCCTCACACACACCCCCTCTTTTCCCACACAGCAGCCCTTGATAATGCGTAACAGGAACCTTGCTCTTTTTCTCATGGCTTCGTGTAGATCCAATGTTCCTCCTTGAACTTCATGAAACCTGCAGAGGTGTAGGTACCTTTGTTGAGTGGCAAAGCCTGGTGTACTGGGGCTGTCTGGGCCTAGGCTCTGACCCTCATAACCCCAGCTACATCCACACTGCTTCCTAAAGGCAGGGCTTTCAACTGCAGGGTTTGAGCAGTAAGCTCATTCCTGACATCTCTCACAATTAGAGTCACACGGTAGGTCAGCTACTTTTTATCATTTCTGTGAGAAAATACTGGACCAGAAACAACTTAGAGAAGCTTACAGTTTCCACGGGGAAGTTTCATGGCAGGAGCACGATGCAGAGCTGAGCACATTAACGTTGGGAAGCGAAGGGTGAATCGGAAGTGGGGCCTTGATATGAAATCTTAAGGCCCACCCTCAGTGACCCACTTCCTCCAGCAAAGCTCCACTGCCTACAGGTCTCAGAGCCTTCCCAATCACTTTCATTAGCCAAAGACCAAATGTTCACATACATGAGCCTATGCGGGACATTTTATATTCAAACCATAGTGCACAGTGTTTGTCATGTGGTTACCGACTTACTTCCCTTAGCATAATATGTTCAAGGTTCCTTTATCTTGTAGCTGGTATCATAAGCCCCTGGTTTTCCTTTGGCTAATTTCCCACTTTACATATACACTACAGGCTATGAATCCACTCCTCTGCCATTACACGCTTAGGTCACTCCCCACCTTCTGATCACAGCTGTATAATGCTACAATGAACATATGTGTATCATTGTTTCTTTAATATCCCATTTTCAAATCTTCTGTAAATATATCCAGAAGTGAAATTGTTGAATTTTGTGATAACTGTGTTTTCAATTTTTTTTTGAGGAAATTCCATTCAGGTTCTCACGGTGATAGACAAGTAGAAAAAAGAAAAATCCTACTTTGAAACATGACTAGCACGACTTTATCAGTGAATATCTATGCATCTCCTAGAATCTTAGAGTCCATATTGACCAGTATCACACAACTAGAGAGTTGAATTTAAGCTATAAGGATTTAGGCTTAAAAAAAAAAAAAAAAAAAAAAAAAAGGTCAAAAATCACCTATCTCCTACCAAGACCAGTATACTCTCATTGTGTTTGGTCAGCATTGTACAAATTGCTTGTTGCTCTTGGGGAAAGTGTTCACCACATATATTATAACACCCACTGCCATAGCATGCTGCTTACAAATTCTGAACACATATCCTATATGGCTTAATATTTCTGGATACTGACAAGAGATTCTTTGAGGGAGGGAACTAGCACTGGGATGAACAGAATGCCCTTCTTAGAACTGAAGCCTTATTGAGAGTTACACCAAGTGTCAAAGCCTTATTGAGAGTTACACCAAGTGTCAAAGAGTCATGGTGGTGTTAGAAGCCAGAGAGATACAGATAGAGGTAGAGAGATAAAGGGAGTTAGTGAGAGAGAGAGAGAGAATGGTATTATAAATCCAAAGGACAAAGGGAGCTGTCCCTTTTCATGAGATACTGGGAAATAAGATGTGTATGTGCACAGACTATGCAAATGAAGTCACCTGAGACGATGGAGGAGAGAGCAGGAGATAATAAACAGGTCCTTGGTCCTTTAAGGACTCTAAGCAGGAGGGACTGCCCTGCCCTGCCCTGTTTCCCTGTTATACTAACAGCAGGGGTGTGGTTTGAGGGGAAGCAGGAAGGCAGAGATAACACAGTAAAGTTATAATTCAAAGTTGCCTCAGACCAGGGAAAAGAAAGTGACCACACCTATGTGTTAACCCTGGTGAGACCAGTGAAAGTGGAAAAGGCGATGTCTAAAGGAATCTCATGCTGCAGCCATGTCTGTAGGTGGGACACACTGTCGGGCACAGTGCAGTTCAGCTTGAAGCAGCCCTGGCCTCAGACATTCACAGAAGCGCCTCTAGACGGGGCATAGAAAGGTGCTTAGGCAAGAGATGGAAGGCTCTAGTCACGCTCTGTGCACTCTCGAGTCCTCTGTCACTCCCAGAACCACAGAGACTACTACATCTGTTTCATATACGGTGCAGGTAGGAACGTAGGAGGAGGGAAAGAATATGAGGAAAGCTTCTCACTCCAGAGCCAGTCTACAGCAACTCCCATACCTTGGTGGTTATCTGCAATGTAGGAAACACACACACACACACACACACACACACACACAAATAAAATACAGGAACAGAGAGCAGAGTGCGAGAGACCGGTTGGCCAGCAGATGTGGAGTGAGTTACCTCCCCAAAGGTTGGCCAAGAGCCCACCCCACTAAAATGTCTCCAAATGTCAAAGGAGCCTTGGCCCAGACTGACAAAAACATGGTAATAAAATAGACAGTAGTCATGGAAAATTAATAAATTAAAGATTGTCTTTTGATCCCCAATTTCTCCACCAACAACATAAAGTAACTCAGAGTTTTATGCATATCCGTTTCTCTTTCCGCACCTCTATGAAAGCACATTGTCATAGTTTCCCACCACTCTTTGGTGAAGGAGGGAAGCAAACTCCCATTCTGTCTCATTTCCTCTAACGGGTAGCACCATCATTTCCACTTCCTCCATTATTTAATTCATTTCCAAATAGCTGTCCCAAAGTCAGTCACTACCCCCCAGCCCAGCCTTTAATCTGCTGAGGAAAACTCTAATCTCAATAATTTTCCTAATAATCCCTTATGCAATGTGGAAGCACTTTACAGCCAAAGTTATTTGCTTCACATAGCACAATGCTGGGGTTAAGCCTGACCCCTCACTATGGCTCACACCCAATTGCCGGCCCATGAACAAATCTCCTTGGCTTTATTTTCAAAATTCATCCAGAATCTAGTCACATGTAAGGATCACCATTACAACACAGTTTAGTTTTCTATTCTGTTCCCTTGTACATTTTTAGTACCTTGACTCTCACCTAGCTTATTAAATAGCCTATACATGTATGAGATAGGAAATATATTTCTTCAGTCTAACACTCTCCCAGCTGAGCTATTCTGGTGAGGCAACGGATATATTTCTTTTATTTTTATTATTATTAACATCCTCTTTACGAATATATCATATACTGGTGCCATCTTTTTCCTCTTCCCTGCCCCCAATCTGCTGAGGAGCCCCCTCAATGGGGTTGCTGGTATTCCCCATGGGGTGATGGGTTCTGCATTGTGAGAGCAGCAGTCAAGTTATTGAGGGAGGGGAAATGCCTCTGGATATGACACCCCAACCCATGGCTCTTACAACCTGTTCTCAGCCCTCTTCCATAAAATTCCCCAAGATATATTTCTAAAAAAGAAAATTTGACAAATTTTTTTCAAAATATTTATTAACCTGCATGAAGTGTGTGGGATCAGTACCTATGTGGTCAACATGTTAGTACACCCTGTAAGTTTCAGTTTGAAATCCTGATTTTATTTTTAATTGTTCAGGTGGGTAAGAGACTCAGGAGGAAGCTAGCTTCATTCAGGCAGTTTCAGTTGGGAACAGAGGCCCAAAGAGAGAGCCGAGGTCACACTGCCTTGGCAGGGATAGAACTCATCTACAACAGCTGCAGTGCCCCCTGTTGCCCAAAGTCTAGCAAGGTACGTAGGTGGGCGGCCTTTACTGCCCAGGTGGGCTGGCCCCTGAAGAAGCAAATGGGCAGGCCCCTTGGGTCTTCCCTGTACATACCTGAATCTGACGAAAGAATACATTTTCAATCAACTATAAGGGCTATTTTTCGGTCTTTTTTCTATCTGTGCGTACCTCCTCACTCTACTCTGTACTGCTTGGACACACATGAGTCTGGTTCTCCCATACACATCCAGCTTGGCTGAATAGGGGGAAAGCAGAATGCTATTCGTTGATTTGAATAATTTTACACTTGCCTCTGCTTTGTGGCAACGTCTCACTTTAATTGCATGCATGACTTTCCTCTGGTCTCTGAATCTACCATGTGTGCATTTCCCTTGCACTCTAGATTACCACGTGAGCGCTTTCTCTAAGCTCTGGGTCTGCCACGAGTGTAGTTTCTCTAAACTTGGGGTAACCATGGGTGTAACTCTCTTGACTCCTCCTTTCGTATCTAAAATTCTTGGTCTCTTACAGCCCGGTGTGGTAGCGCACGCCTTTAATCCCAGTATTCAGGAGGCAGAGGTATGAGGATCACCATAGACCGAGACCTTGCCACGAAAAAACAACAACAACAAAAAAAGGTATTTACAGATAAAATTCTTGGTCACTGCTTTGATATTTTCCCTCTGCTATTCTTCTTTGGACCACCACAGTTTCTTCTCTTGGCTTTCTTCCATGGGGAGACTCAGGGTAGATGCTGTGGGCACCGTCCTCTGAATCTCCCTACATAAGCACCTAGGCTCTATTTTCCATGTGTTTATGGCTCTACCCGAGTCATTTCTCTTCGATGAATCTAACCGACTCTGCTGTGTTTCCCACATGACAGTGTGTTTCCTACGTCCCATGTGTGTGTGACTCTGCTCTAGCCTTCTTCCTAGTTATCAACTTCCCTTAAACAACCCCCCCCTAAATAAATGTAATAATTCATAATTTATCCTTCTTGAGTCTGGTTTTTTTTCAATTCTTTCTTAAAAATAGGACAGGACCAAAATTGGGGTTCATAAACTTAGGGGACCCCCTCCTCCTTAGCCCCTAAATCCTGCAGCAGTTACATATTAGGAAGTTAATTTGTTTATTGCCATGTTTAGGACTAACAACTTAAAAATAGGTTTATTTCCCTCAGATTTTTCAAGGGGTGATTAGCAGATAACATATATAAGAGTATTCAGAGCCAGAGAGATAGATGGTTCAGATGACAGGACTTGCCATGCACATGTCAGGGTCTGGAATTGGATCTCTAAAACTCACGTGGATATAGCGATTATAGTGTGTTATATATTATATACATATAATATATAACAGGATATAGAGAACAAGGATATATATAGTGTGTCTGTAACCCCACTGCTTCTACAGCAAGACGACAGGCAGAGACAGAAGAATCCCCAGAAGTTCGCGGGCCCACTAGCCTGGAGACACACAGCAGTGAACAAAACACTCTGCCTCAAACAAGGTAGAAGGAAGGAGAGGAGCAACACTGGTGGTTGTCCTCTGACTGCCACATGCACACTGTGCCATGCACAAGGCCACAGCTCCCAAAAAGAAAAAAAAAATAGAATGTATTTATAGTGTATAAGGCAAAGTTTTGATATGCATATATATCGTAAACTTATTAAATCAAACAGATGGACATACAACCTCACCTACACACTCTAGCTTTACAAAAGTAAAGGAAGTATGGGATGGATCTTTCCTATTATCCTTTCCTCTTTACTTCTGCATCTTTTTTTTAATTTATTCCCAAATAGTCTCCCTGAACTATGCAAGGAAACAGATGGGGGTAAAACTCAATTAAGGAAATATTTCCATGTAATCTTTCAATCCTGTTGATGGAAAAAATAACTAGAGATGAAAGCAACTGCTAAAGTGATATTTTATAACCATGAAGAAGTCATTCAGTCATAATTAGCATGGCCTATTTAAACATAGAAAATCCCATGTGTTGCTTTTAAAGTAATATATGCAAATAACTCAGTGTTAAAAAAAAAAGATGTGCTCCTAATGGATCTCTCCTGTGTTTAACTACTGAGCCCCCCCCAACCCACCCACCCCTTCAATATATGCTGAAATCATAATTGCCAGTGCTGCAGAATGCTCATCGATTTGGAAGTGGGATTCTTTAAACAGGAAATCAAGTTAAAATGAGGTCACCGGTGTAGGTCCTAATCCAATATGATCAGTGTCCTTATATGTGAAGAGGAGATTTTGACATGGACAATGCCATGCATAGGGGCAGAGGCTGGGGTGGTGCAAGGCAAGATATTCAGCATCAGATGCCAGGCGAAGGCAAGAGAGTGAGGGGTCCTGGGATGCTGGACAATCCACTTCTCATTTTAGTTGCTTCTCTGTATCACAGTGTGTGATTGAAGTCGTAGCCATCACAAAATAAAGTGTAATAGTGTTTTAAGTTGTATTTTTTCAGCTCTTCTAAAAAGTCTGAAAATGATCCTCTCGTGGCCAATTTCACTCCCAAGACTGTGTTTGAGATACACAGTCCCCATCCTCGATAGCTCCGTCAATACAAACGCGAAGATGATGAAGGATCACTCGCTGCAAGTGTAGAAGAAGTGCAGCTTACGGAAACACTAAAGCTTGAGTGACAGCTATCTCCCCAAGAGGGCTTAATGTCACACCATCTACCTTTCACAGATATCGTTACAGACTGAATCAAAGGGATCTATACCCAAATATAACAGTCTATGTCATTTGACTAAATGAAAGAAAATGCAAAGCTGCAAGCATTGAATAACAGAATGCAATCAGCATGCATATTGATATAAAACCCTACATTTTTTCTAATTTAAAAAAAATCTAACTTACTCTAAATTTTGTTGGAAAACATTTAAATCATTCCCTTCAGGTTGTCAGTCCAGCAGTATATGATTATACTAGCTCATGGGTCTTGAATTAAATTTAGTAACTTTCTAAATATTGTGAAAGGTGACAGAGGTAACATACTTTAATGGAAATATGTTTAAATGGTTATCCTTATATAAGTCTTTTGTATAAAAAAAAATGCCCTTAGCCGGGCGTGGTGGCACATGCCTTTAATCCCAGCACTCGAAAGGCAGAGGTAGGAGGATCGCAGTGAGTTCGAGGCCACCCTGAGACTCCATAGGTGAATTCCAGGTCAGCCTGGGCTACAGTGAAACCCTACCATGAAAAAAAAAATGCCCTACATAGGGCATCTGCCTCATCCTCTCCAGCATTCAGGAAACATCACAGAAGATGGGAGAGAAAGAATGTATCGGTGGAGGATGGGGAGGAGTGCTGTGGAAATCTGTCATCAGGACATGATTAGGTCCTTGCACCCCGGGACTCACAGCAGTTGTGGTACTTGATGACGCAAGTCGCCATTCTCTTATAGACAGTGTAGGGGCTTCGGAGGACTGCTTCCCTCTCTGGTAAACTAACATCAGTTAATGGTTACTGGGAAGGGGTACTCATCCTTATACCATGACACAGCAACTAGTGAGTGGTGAGGAGTACAGCGGGAAGTAGGAAGACACATGAGGGTAATGTGTGGTACACATGATCATGTGTACCCACATCTTTTGACATGAAAACGTCCAAAGAAACCAAACAAAACACACTTTAGGAAATGATCTGGGCATAGAGACCAGTGTACTTAAACTTTTTAAAAGTAAATAAGCAAAAGTTTTGGGATGGAGAGGTGGCTTAGTGGTTAAGCGCTTGCCCTGTAAAGCGTAAGGACCCTGGTTCGAGGCTCGATTCCCCAGGACCCACATTAGCCAGATGCACAAGGGGGCGCACGCATCTGGAGTTCGTTTGCAGTGGCTGGAGGCCCTGGCGTGCCCATTCTCTCTCTCTGCCTTTCTCTTTCTGCCTGTCACTGTCAAATAAATAAATAAACAATTTTTTAAGCTTTAAGGAAAAAATGTAAAAACTACACTGTCACTACTCTGAGGGAGATATCTGTGGCCACTAGGTAGGGACTCCTCGTTTGAGTGCCTCTCATTGGTCTTTCCTGGGCCTACCACAAACCTGGGTACATACATCCCTGTCTGTCCTCTCATTTTAGAGAAGGTGAGGTTTCAAACACTTTATGGTACAAACCTATGGCCTCCCCCTGAGCTCTCAAATTCTTGTCTTCTCAGGAGCCAAGCTTGCATCTTCAAAATAACCTATCTTACCTTCTATGAAATGCACTCAAGACCACCTGTCATTCAAGGAACCCTTACCAGACTGAATTTTCTTCACTCATACTCTATCTGGTGAACTGTGTGCATCCAGTGACTATCCCAACATCCTTGCCTCTCTCCCAACACATTGGCTCACCAGGATCTGCTTTCTGCTGTCACGTGACCACTCCCACAGGCAGCCAATGACTTCCTCACTGCTGACTCAAGTACGTTTGTTAGTTTCAGAAATGAAGTAGCTTCTGTCTGAATTGAACCAGTCGCCTTTCCCAGCTCTTCATTCCCAGTCTCCTTGAATGATCTAAATTCTTTTCTTACATGGGAAATCCAGGAGTCATCCTTGACTCTCTCCTCCAAGAGTCCAGTGAATTTCTACCATTTCTCCCAAGTCCCCTCCTGAACACCATTTTAACCTAGTCACTCTTCTCCACGCTCTCTCCACTGCTTTCCATCACCTCCCATCTGACTCACGACAGGTCCCTCCAACTCTCAACTACACGTGCTCCTGCTCTAATTCATGAGAGGGGCGGGGAGGCCTTAGGACTTGTGTGATCATTTCATTCCCCCTGCCTCGGTAATTCCGGTCTTCTTCTACCTGCAACTAAAGGTCCAAACTTTCTCAGTGACTGTCCTCTGACAAGTTCTGTTTTCTTTGTTGCCAAGTTACTCCCGTATCTGTATTTGTGTGTGTGTGTGTGTGTGTGTGTTTCTTTTCTCGTTATTGTTTATTTGTTTCAGACCTAGTCTCACTATGAAGCCCAGGCTAGCCTGGCACTGGTAATCCTCCTGCCTCAGACTCCTGAATGCTGGGGTTGCAGCTTTGCTCATTTCCTTCACTGTTAAAGGGATTGGTCCTTCCCCTGCGCAAGCTGTAGACACGTCCAGGCTTCTGCTCACAGGTTTCTTCCTCTGAAAGTCTGCGGAGGCGCTCCTGTAGGTTGTCTGTGTGGCTCGCTGCTCACCTGCCCTTTCCTTCTCGAAGAAAGCACAGCGCACACCTCACTGCAATGCCTGTCTATTCTGATGAAATAATCAGGTCCACACCACTGTCTCCACAACACCCAGTGTGTGTAGGAACACATCGATGTATCCCCAGAATATAGTGGTTGAATACAGATCTGGAGTATAGCCTTTGTAACCCTCCCCCAGTTCACCTTCAGTGTGACGGCATGTGGGGGTGGAGATCCGGGAGTTAACTACATGAGATCCTGAGGCTAGGGCCCTATGATGGGATCGATGAGTTTTCTTAAAAGAGGAAGAGAGACCAAAGTTCTTTTTCTGCCACGTGATGACACAGAGGAAACAGCTCTCTAAGAACTGAATCCTCCAGCACCTTGCTCTTAGACTTTGCAGCCTCTGGAATTATAGGAAGTAAATGCTAGATAAGCCATCTGTCCTTTACAAACAGAGCTCACCAACAGAGCTGGAGTTCAGGGGTTGGGGAGGTGTGGTGGTTTGATTCAGGTGTCCCCCATAAACTTAGCGGTTCTGAATGCTAGGTTCCCAACTGATATAGAGATTTGGGAATTAACGCCTTCTGGAGGGAGTGTATTTTTGGGAGCGGGCTTATGGGTGTTATAGCTAGTTTCCCCATGCCAGTGTTTGGCACACACTCCTGTTCCTGTTGTTCACCTTATGTTGGCCAGGGGGTGATGTCCACCCTCTGCTCATGCCATGATTTTCCCCTGTCATCGTGGAGCTTCCCCTCGAGCCTGTAAGCCAAAATAAACATCTTTCCCACAAGCTGCTCTTGGCTGGGCGATTTCTACCATCAATGTGAACCTGACTGCAACAGTAAAGTGGTACCGAGGAGTGGGATTGCTGCTAGACATCTGACTGTGTGGCTTTGGCCTTTTGGAGCTGATTTTCAAGAGGAATGTGGAAAGATTTCAAACCTTGGTCTAAGAGATGCCCTACAGTGCTGTAAGTACAGCTTGATGGACTATTCTGGTCAGAGCTGCAAGACCTGAATGCAGTAAGAACTATGGACTGTGAGGTTTGGCTTATGAGGGTGAGAAAGAGCTTTGCTTGGACTGGGCTAGCAGTTTGTGTGAGAAGCTTGCTGTTATGCCCTTGTCCTGAGAAGTTGTGCAGGGTTGCTTTGCATAGAAATGAACTGGTGTGAGCAGAGGGATATGGCACAGAAAGAAAAATCTTTGGGTGAACTGCTGCCTGTTCAGCTGCAATTGAGAGATTACAACCTTTGAGATTGTGCTAGCTGACCTGCACTGGGGCAACAGGAAGAATGTAGACTCTTATGGAGGGGGCTGAGTGCTCAAGGAGTGTCCTGTTCTTCAAAGTCTGCTTTATTGCCCCCTGGATTAACAAATGGGCACCCTACCTGGTATTGTGGAGTATACAAAATGCAGGAAAGAGAGGGCCATTGAGTTTGCAACATGGTCTTGTGTTTTGGAAACGGCCATGGGCAGTGTGAAGCAGGTTTGCTGGTTGCCTGCATGGAGACCCCATGGGGCCATGAGGATGAACCGTGGATTGCAGTGGAGATTCTGGGACCACGAGATGGCTGCTAAGGAAAGCTGCCAGCCCCAGTGAAGTTTTCCAGGACTGTGAGTAGCCTAGCTAGAGGGGCAGAATTGGAATACCAGAGACTTGTTGGTGGTTAGAATTATCAGACTTGGAGATTTGTCACTGACTAGAGTTGTTCTACTTGAAACTACAGAGTTTGATGTTTGCCCTGGTTGTTTTAAATCTTGTATTGACTGAATATTCTTTGCTATGCCCAATGCCATCTTTTGCAGTGTGAATGTTTATTCTGTGGCATTATGATTTTTTGAGGTTATTTTTTGGTGTTATAGCTCATTTAAAAGATCTTGGGCTACGGGGATGTATGAACATCACTGGAATTGATAAGAACTATGGAGACTCAAGGTCATACTGAATACATTTTATATCATGTATGGATATCAGTTTATGGGGCCAGGGGCAGAATGCAGTGGTTTGATTCAGGTGTCCTCCTATAAACTCAGGTGTTCTGAATGCTAGGTTCCCAGCTGATGGAGATTTGAGAATTAATGCCTACTGGAGGTAGTGTATTGTTGGGGGCGGGCTTATGGGTGTTATAGCCAGTTTCCCCTTGCAAGTGTTCGGCACACTATCCTGTTGCTGTTGTCCACCTTATGTTGGCCAGGGGCTGATGTCCACCCTCTGCTCATGCCATCGTTTTCCCCTGCCATCATGGAGCTACCCCCTCGAGGCTATAAGCCAAAATAAACCTCTTTTTCCCACAAGCTGCTCCTGACTGCAATGGCGGGGGGGGGGGGCGGGTAAAATCTGGCTTTGTCACTTGTATGGCCAAATTTAAGAATTGACTCTAAGCTTCCAGTTTATGACTTATAAAACCGTGAAAAACAGCACATTTGGTTATGAGAATTAAAGGGAAGATTTATAAAGGTACATCACTGGCACATGCTAAGTGCTCACTCAGTGAACAGCATCTCTGTGATTTAGAAATGGGTTTTAACAATGACTGTGAATAAGCTCAACCTAGTCAGGCACCTGAGCGTGAACAGCTCTCTCTCAAGTTCAGGATCAGCGTCCTTCAGATTCATTCATTACAGAGGTAACTCAAAGCACGAAACAGTTTCTTCTTGATCAAAAGGATAATTACATGCTCCTAATCTAAGAATGGAGCCCCATCTGCAAAACAAGTGATCAGAGGTATAAAACAACCCATTAAATTCTGTTAATGATATATTATACTATATTGACAATTTGTGATCTTCAGTGGTTTACATATTTGAAGAAGCATAAAGACTTCAATTAGAAAACAAGCATGAAGAAACGAATGGATAATTATGCATACAAATTTGAATTATCTACATCTGGATACTAAAAATGGCCTAGCAAACTACAGAGGGTTTCCCCTCTACTTAATAACATATTTAGTTTAAGAAAAGTATCTTCCAGATAGCATACTGTGCTCTGTTTACAAGATTATCCCTTCCTAAGTGTTGTCATAATATTTATAAAGAAATGTTATAATAGTGTAGAGTGTGATCAGTAAGAGTTGAATATTTAATTACAAGGAAATGGTCCATCAACTCACAATCAAGAACAACAATCAAAAACAAAAATAAAAATTTCCTATTAAAAAACTCTCCATGACACCTTGGCATTTCTGAACACATTCACATATAGCTGAAACTGAACATCCTTAGAAAGGACAGAAGACCCAACATTTTTGTATTTCCACTATACATCTTGGTTCTTAAACCTGCCATGGTCTGGTATTAAAGTTGATTTTGGAGATGGCCAATTTGCAAAGATGATATTGGAAAAAAAAATTGACATGTTCTTTTCCAAACACAAAGGCTCGTCAATTACCCTTTAACATAGTTTTATGTTATTTGTAGTTTACTTATTAAAGATAGGAAGATAAAATTCCAGAACTTAGGATTTATCATTATAGCTTAAATCTATAAAAATCCCTATGACTATTTTTTTCAGACAACAGAGATACTGTAAAATATTTACAAGTTATATTTTAGAAATTAGTCAGGGTTGGAGAGATGGCTTATTGGCTAAGGCACTTGTCTGCAAAGCCAAAGGACCTAGGTTTGATTCTCCAGTACTCAGGTAAAGCCAGATGAACAACGTGGCATATGTGTCTGGAGTTCTTTTGCAGTGGCTAGAGGCCCTGGCTCATCCTAGTCCATTCTCTCTCTCTTTCTCTCACTCTGGCCCCTCACTGTCTTTCTCTTAAATAAATAAATATTTAGAAATCAGCCATTCCCCCATACTCTCTGGCTAACTCAGTACTTGACTTGGCCTATCATGGAATATTAAAACTAACATGTTATTGCAAGCAAAAATAAATAAATAAAACACCTTTTGATTGGGTCATTTTCTTGCTTCTTACTAAAATATATCAGCAGAAAATTGCAGGGCACAATGAAGTTATAAAACACAGCTTAATTTTTTGGAATTAGGGGCTGGAGAGATGGCTTCGTGGTTAAGCACTTGCCTATGGAGCCGAAGGACCCTGGTTCAAGGCTTGATTCCCCAGGACCCACATTAGCCAGATGCACAAGAGGGCGCACGCATCTGGAGTTCGTTTACAGTGGTGGTAGGCCCTGGCGCACCCATTCTCTCTCCCTCTCTCTCTCTGCCTCTTTCTCTCTCTCTCTGTCTGTCACTCTCAAATAAATAAATAAAAATAAACAAAAATATTTTTAAAAAATTTTTTTGGAATTATATGGTTTCCAGATTATATTTTTTAAAAATCCAGGCACAATGGTATAATAGGCAGTGTCACACACAGAAACATCAGAGAACAAATTAGCTCCTGGTTACACCATGCCTGCTTCTACTTTCCAAGCCCACATTGTAAATGTGACAGAAATTCTCACTTGCTTTAAGTAAGACCTGAGACTAAACTTGGGGCTTGTCTCGTGCTGAATGTTTGTTTCCTCCAAGTCCATATGTTGGAAGCCTAACCCCCAGTGCGATGGCATTCAGATCCTATTTACAACAGGTAGTAACTGGGCTTTTTCAGGATCATGACGGTGGGCCACTGTGATGGGATTAATTTATATCTTTATATGAAGAACAGAAACTAGTGCTCTTTCCCTCTTGGCTTTGGGAGTAGGCAGAGGAAGACAACATGAGGCAAGCCAGGCAAAAAAACCCTCATTAAAAAACTGAACCAGCCGGGCGTGGTGGCGCACGCCTTTAATCCCAGCACTCGGGAGGCAGAGGTAGGAGGATCGCCGTGAGTTCGAGGCCACCCTGAGACTCCATAGTGAATTCCAGGTCAGCCTGGGCTAGAGTGAAACCCTACCTCGAAAAACCAAAAAAAAAAAAAAAAAAAACTGAACCAGGGCTGGAGAGATGGCTTAGTGGTTAAGATGCATACCTGTGAAGCCTAAGGACCCAGGTTCGATTCTTCAGGTCCCACATAAGCCAGATGCACATGGTGGCGCATGCACCTGGAGTTCGTTTGCAGTGGCTAGAGGCCTTGGCATGCCAATTCTCTTTCTCTCTCTCTCCCTTTTTTTTCTCTCTCTCTGACTCAAATAAATAAAAAGAAAAGAAAATAAACTGAACCTTCTAGCACCATAATCTTGGACTTCCCAGCCCCTGGAACTATGAGATATAAATATTTGTTGTGTAAGTCACCGGGCCTTTGATATTTTTATTAATTTTTATTTTTTATTAATTAGAGAGAAAGAGAGAAGAAAGGGAAGGAGAGGGAGACAATGGGCACACCAGGGCCACTTGCCATTGCAACCAAACTCCAGACATGTGCACCACTTTGTGCATCTGGTTTTACATGGGTGTAGGGAATCAAACCTGGGCCACCAGGCTTTTCAAGCAAGCACCTTTAACCATTGAGCATATCCAAGCCCTTTTTGCATTCACTTTTAATACTTTATAAAGGCCTTTGATATTTTGTGATGGCAGCTTGAAGTGACTAATACAAGGCCTAAATTCAACTGACAAAATGAGTAGTCTAAAAGCTAGAGAAAAGAGAACAAGTGGTGTACAACATATAGAGCCAGACTCCACCTGACCCACGATTTAAGGGCATCAGGTCTGTTCAAAATGAGCAGCAGCTGTGGTTCCATCCATGGGCAGGATGCTTTTGTCTCCTAGAGAAATCATCTACCTTGTTCATGCAATGAGCAAAACAGAAGAAGCAACGTGGCTGCAAGGAACCCTGGATGATAAGGGAAGATGAGGATCAAGTTCCTTCTTCGTGGATTATGTTTTCTATGTTTTTATTCTAAATATGGCTTTGGACCTGCTTTATAACTGAAAACCTGTTAACTGGGGAGATTTCTGCACATTGCTGATGATCAAGTGAAGGATCAAAAAACATAAGAAGCTGTGTTCATGAGGGATGTACTGAGACCCTGGATTCAACTGCAAAGACCGAATAGTGATGTGTGTGTGTGTGTGTGTGTGTGTGTGTGTAGGGAGAGAGAGAGAGAGAGGAGGAAAGGAAAGAAAGAATAAAACCTATTATATTAAGATTTCAGTGGGTCAATCGTCGATATGATATATGATAATTTTCTGGGCCTTTCCAAACAACAATATTCATGCAAGAGTGAGGAAAGTGGGAGAAACAGATAGTTTTAGATTCTTGTCTGGACTCAAATCTCAGGAGCACCCATTGTCAGGGGTGTTAAGATACATATGCTTCCAAAGAACCCAAGCCAAACATCGATCATCACTTCATCTTTCACCATATAATGTCTGGGCCTTCCACATGAAATAAGAGACATACAGGCTTTGCTGATTCTTATCAGGAATCTCTGTGTGGGCCTCCATACTGTATGTGGAGATATTAGATCTACAAAGGAATTCCAAGAATTAACACATGCCTTGAAACTGCAGTTTACTGTGTCTCTGAGAAGGTGAGACCTGAATGTGCAAACTGTTTAAGATATGCGCAACTTCCTCACCTCTGGAGTCTGGATTCTACAACAGCTGAGACAAGAAAGGCAGGGAAGGCCGGGGCGTGGCTATTTGAGGGTGGGTGTGGGGCAACACCTGACGTTCCTGGAGAGCTTGCTTATGCTTTTTCCCCACGTGGTCAGACACTGCTTTATGAATGAGGGAGGCTTGCACTATGAGCCAAAGGTAAGGCTTAATAATTTTGACAAGAACTAGCAGGAATGAGGTCACAAAGCCCGGCTGGAAAAGCTAAAGCCCACTTCTGGCAATCGTGATAACCAGCGACCCCTTGACTGTAAAACAACTTGACACGGTGATAAAGCAAAGACTGGCACAAAATTGCATACTCTAAAATCATACTTATATACGCATATTGGCTAAGATTACGTAACATTTGCAGAAGCTTCTCCTACAAAGAGAAACCACATAACTATACAAAGATTATGTGCTTAAGGACTTCAACTTGACACTTTTTCTTTTTTTTAATAATACTAAACAGCTGAAACCACCAGGAATAGGCAACTGGCTGACTCATGGAAGATAGGGATAAGAAAATAGATGCAGATATTGATGTGGCTACATAGTAATACGGAAATACATGTTGAGTTAAATAGAGCTTTCTAGAATGGTCCCGTGCAAAATCAATTATATCCTATCATGTGTGTCTGCCTATAGGAACATGGTAACATACACAGTATAGAAACAATAACCAGAGTAATAATTTCAAGATTATTAGAATTGACCAGAAATAATCTCTTGCCTAGCTACTGCTATATTTCTTTTCCAAGGCAAAGTTACCAAACACCAGAGTTAGGTAACAACTAAACCAACCCATAAGACCAACGACATCATTGATCAGTAGTAGTGACAATAGCAACAGCAGCCCCGATTTATGACGTATTGGCTCAAGTGACATAAATGGGTTATTTTCTTTACCTTGGCCAGATGGGAGTTGATCCATTTTGTGAAAGTGCGTTTCTGTACAATCTCTTGTTCATCTACAAGGGAAAGGTATATTTGGTTAGATAACATGATAGGTCACAAGTTACATCATGAGAAGATCAGTGAGCCCACTCTAGGAGTAATGATGGAATGATTGTTTTGTGTGTATGGATGCACTCACTCCATGGGTACCTGTGTCGAGAGGCCAGAGGGGATTGTCACTGTTCTGCCTTATTTCCTGGAGAGTCTCTCACTGAGCCTGGAGCTCATGGTACGTTGTTAGGCCAGCTGACCTGGGAGCCTCAGCGCTCCTCCTGCCTCCAGCCTTCTCTAGTCCTTCCTTGAAGTTATACTTCCAACGAGAGAATAGATTTTACACTATGGCTACAGAAATGCATCCACCTTTGCAATGTGACTCTGTCTTACCTCCCATCAAAGGGCAGAATTGATTTCTCCCCTTCCTTCCTTTCAATTTGATCTCATGGTGCTGGGTTTGATTAATAATGCAGCAGAGAGGACATTATGTCTTTTCATTCTGTTTAGGAGATCTGGAAGTTTCCAATCTTAGTGGCCCTGGATCACTGTCTGAGAACTACTGTATAGGAAAAACAGTCTATTTCCAGGCATTGCTTATCCATATGGAAAATTTAGATGGCACATCTAATAGCCAGAACCAACTGCCAGATGAGTGAATGACTCTTCTTAGATGCTGGAGGTCAGCTAAACGTATAGGCGAACTCAGCCTCAGAGGAGCCCAGGAAATTCACCATGTGATTCCAAAACTTCAAGATTGGGCCATCTGACGCTTCCTCTCTCCCACTTCCCAACAAACCTGACTGCAAGTTCCTCATGGGAAGAAAGCATCTTCCCCAACGTTGTATCCCTAGCAACCAAATCACTTCCTGACATGTTGTCTTCCATGGGGTTCTTTCATAAAGCCTTCTATACTTACTTATAACTCTCCACCCAATCGACTTGCAGACCCTCAGAGTGTGAGGAATGTTGAGCCATGGCTGTTTTAAACCACAAAGTTTTAGAGCAGTTTATTACACAACCAAGAGTAAAGCAAAGATATTTACTCACTTGACAGACATCTGTTCCTACACATGGGTAGCGTATGTGTGTATGGGTATGTGTACGGGCACTGTGTGTGCCCTTTCTCTTCCTCCATCAATCTATGCCATAACACAAGGGCTCTAGGCTTACCAAGCTGGGCTCATCTTCCTGAGCCTTTGATGTTCCAATCAAATGAATACTACAGAAGGAACAGGGGACCCAAATTACTCTACATAAGATCCAGAATGACTGTACAGGAGAGTGAATACAAAGAGAGAAAGAGAAAACGAGAGAGAGAGACCGGGGCGGATGGAGGGGGGACACAAAGATAGATACCTCAACCAATGGCCTTGAGGAAAAATGAACAAAGCAGATTTTTTGAGAATCTGGCCTGTGTTGAGTGCATTAATCATGACTTCAAATCTTTTTTTTTTTTTCAAGTAACTGTCAGTCATAGTGTTCTTGAAACATTAGGGACTAGAGTTTGGGGACTTTGGGGGATTGTTTGTTTCATATGTAAAGCCAGTGACTAGATCAAAAGAACTCAGTCTCATTAAAATTACATTTGCAAAATGTAACATCAGTCCCCTTAAGTATAAGGAATGATGAGAAGACTATAATTATCTCAGTTCCCAAACTTGTTTCCTAACCTCAGCATCTTTGACATTACAGACAGGAAAATTCTGTCATGATAGGCTATCTTCTGGATAACTGGATGTTTGGTAGCATCCGTGGCCTCGACCCTTTAGATGCCAGCAGCTCCTATACTCCAGTCCAGTTATCAAAGGTGTCTCCAAGAATTGCCACATTTCTACTGGGGCAGGGGGAGGGCATCAAAACTCATCCCAGTTGGCAGCCATGACCTAACCTATGTCCCTTGCATGTATGCATGGCAAAGGGCATGGACCAACATAAACCATTACTGCTAATGTCACTTTTACTTTTTTTAAAAAAATATTTTATTATTTATTTATTCATGAGAGAAAAAGAGACAGACAGAGAATGGGTATGCCAGAACACTTAGCCACTGCAGAGAAACTCTAAATGCATGTGCCACTTGTTGAATGGGGCTTTACTGGGTATTGGGTAATTGAACTCTGGTTCTTAGGCTTTGCAAGCAAGAGTCTTAACCACTGAGACATCATTCCAGCCCTAATGTAATTTTTACAGAATTTTCATTGCCCAGTTAACTACTCCCCCCAAAACTCATTCTTGTATACATAACCCACAGTTAACATGTTTTTAAAGTATGACTCTATCACTCTGAGATCTATCAATTCAGAAGTACCAGAACGCAGGTGATTCAGATGTCACACACCTGTTCTAATATGATTAACATATCCTATAGCATTTGACTCTGCCACTTAAATCTGATCTTTTGTGAAGGAGAGAGAATGCATTAAAAAAGATGTTATCCCAGTAGTATTCTTGGCTTATTTTGCCTTTATAAACTTTAAAGCATATTTTTTTCAGAAACATAAAAATAAATTAACAAAAGATACAAATTGATAGACTTTTGTGGTTATTATTAGTTAAGATACAATCTGAACCATTTATTGTAACATTTTTCTTCATTACTTTTAGACCAGGAAAATATTGTAGTATGTCAGTCAAATGGAAGAAAAAATTTTAACATTTACAGAATTGTAGTGTCTTTGTTAGACTGGGGTATTAAGCATGGATAGTTTATTAAGGACACACATCAGACAATGTGTCTGTAGGGATGAAGTGACAGGGAAACACTTCCCTCTTAGGAATGTTCTTACTTGTAGGTGGGGATAGAGAGAGGAGGTGTAACGGCCTGAAAGTTTCAGGCAGACTAAAAAAAAATCATAATGTGTTGGTAATCATCTGGTGACAAAAGGGACCTGCATTAAGACTACTTATAACCTTCTTTTGATCCTTCTTAATGTGAATCAATTTTCCTCGGAAGAAATATGCATGTCTGATTGCAAGTGGCTGTGACAGACAGATCCTGGGTGGGAGTGATGTATAATAGGTATTAGAGGCAGCATGTAACATTTTTAGACTCCAAGAGATTCTGACTTTGAAACGCAGCTGGGTCCTTAGATGTCTGCACACAGGATAGTTGTGTGTGTGTGTGTGTGTGTGTGTGTGTGTGTGTGTAGAGAAATGACCACAGGATAGTTGTGTGTGTGTGTGTGTGTGTGTGTGTGTGTGTAGAGAAATGACCACAACAAAGAAAAGGAGCAGTAGCTACACCCAGAGTGCAGGCCACAGGGGTCACCGTGGCAATCCCTGCTGCTACCTCACTTGGTACCTTTTTGATCTAAATGAAGATAATACGTTTAAATGGTTTTGGCAAAGTGTTCGGTTTTTTTTTTTTTTCTAAGAGCTTTTCCTTCCTCTGTGGATGTAACTGTGATATCGTAGTTCTTGCCAAGAAATGTTCACGTATTGAAGAAGTGGTGCTTTATGTCTGAATCACGTTTGAATGCCCATGCTCTTCCACATGTCGCTTTTGCTTTTCACAAGTAAGTTGTTAGCACAGCAGAGCAGGTTCATGATCCAGAATGTAAACAAGGAAAGCAAAGCAGAGGGATGTTCAAGACTCTTCCAGCATGCACCTGGAAACACTGTGCTAAGTGAAATACTCGTGACAGAGAAAGACAAACATGGTATGAACTTTCACTCATGTGAAAGAGTATTTTAGATATAAAATCTAAAATAATTTGACCTCATAGAACTTGGTATCAGAATGGTGTACTTCTGACTGGGCCATAGAGGGAGAAGAAACGATGAGAGAGGTTGATTAACAGGTCATAGTTAGATAGGAATAATAACTTCTGGATATTTATGACACATGAGGGTGAACATGGCTGATGATAATGCATTATTCCCCATAGTAGCCAGGAGAAAGGATGCTTAACAAACTTGTAAAAAGCAATTGATCAATGTTCAAAGTAATGACTATGCTAATTATCCTAAATTAATCATTACCTAATATATTCATATAATGCAAAAAAACATCAGCTCCTAAATAGATAAGAATATTATGTGAGCCAGGCGTGGTGGCACACACCTTTAATCCCAGCACTTCAGAGGCAGAGGTAGGAGGATTGCTGTGAGTTCGAGGCCACCCTGAGACTAAATGGTAAATTCCAGGTCAGCCTGGGCTAGAGCCAAACCCTATCTTGAAAAAAGAAAAGAGTATTATATGCTAATAAAAAATAGCTTAAAAAGAGAAATGTGTAGGACATTAAAATAAGTATACATGAAATGATAAGTACTTATAAACTATAACAACATTGGGAAAATTACAGAATAGTAATCAATGTTTAGTTACTCTTACACTAATCTAATCTTGACCAAATCCATAAACTGATTATTTGTTACGCTTATTAAATATATTTCCCGGTGCCTTGCCCTTGTACCAGCAAGCCTTCTCTGACCATCTCTGGGTGGTTTGGTTCATTGAAGTCCCACAGGGAAGTCAGAATCAGACATAATAGTCCAAGCTTTGTGCAAGCAAAGAATAGTTAGGAGCAGACAGTGACATGACACACGTTAGCAGATGCAAAAGGCGATTGTTAGAAGATGGAAGACAATGTGATGTGGGAACTGTGATTCGCTAGGGGAGACACTAAACAGAGGACAGCACACTCCCACACGTATGGCTTTTCCTACTGAATTCCAAGTAAAGACATGTGTTCAAGACAGCAGAATAACTGATCTTGTTGAGTAGTGTTCTCTGCTAGAACTGAAGCTATTGAGGACCTTTGATCTGCCACATGTAAAAAAGCCATTTCATAAAAACAAGATAGCACCTGATTTTGCAAGAAAGACACCATGAGTATGAAATCTTTTTATTTTTTTTTTTCTGTTGCAAGATTGGAGCAATATCAGTACAGTAGGAGGAAGTGGAATACTGAAAATTTCTTGAAACATTTTCATACTAATATTCTACACTATTAAGGTGAACCACAAATGCTAAAATATCAGTGGGTCAAAATATAATGTTTCATTTTAGTTGGGGCAAAAAAAATACAAAGTTGTTTTCTCAGTGTTCAGAAACCTGGTGTTGAAAATTTAGTTTAGGCTTTTCAATAACATAGTTCTCCCCAATAAATATAACTTTTCCCTAGCAAGACCTTTCAATGTTGGGTCTTACTACTTTTAAAAAAAAACTATTATCTTGGGCTGGAGGGATGGCTTAGCAGTTAAGGCATTTGTCTGCAAAGCCAAAGGACCCTGGATCGATTCCCTAGGACCCACATAAGCCAGATGTACAAGGTAGTGCATGTGTCTGGAGTTCGTTTGCATTGGCTGGAGGCCCTAGCGTGCCTATTCTCTCTGTTTCTCTCTCTCTCTCTCAATCTCTCTGCTCTCTCAAATAAATAAAACTTAATAAATAAAAAAACACTATTATCTTTTTACTTAGCAGGTTATTATAATCCTACATTTTCACATTTTGGCATTGTTTATTTCACAGTCATGCTAATAATATTTCATACTCTCACTTCATCATAAGCTCTTTTCTCTCCAACTGTCATTTTTTATTATTTTCCAAACATATGTACAATAATCTGACACAAATTCACTGATATTTTATCCTGCTTACCCCATTAAGAAAATGTTAAAAAAAAAAAGAAAGAAAAAAAAAACTAAAATCATTTGAGCAGGATATGAAATGAAAACAAAGGGCCTGAAATAATGAAACTAATCATAGGATCAAACCTACGATCATAGGTTCAAAGAGATGTTGGAAATTCTAGGCTCAAATAAAGTCAACCTCCAACACGTAGTGCCCAATAGGCTGTTAAAAAAACTGTACTGGGGACGAGACCCGTCACACACAGAACACTAGAGGGCGCTGTCGCTTTCAGCTGCTTCAGGTCTGCAGCGACATTGTGACCTCTGTCATTAAAGATCCACTTAAGGTGAAGATCTTGGCTCACTCCCTTAAAACGAGCGCTGGGGAGGCTGAGGTAGGAGAACCACATGGGGCCAGCCTGGATCACGGGATGAGCTCCAGGTCAGCCTGGACTAGATCTACTGAATAATCAACCTGTGAGTCCTCACCTCTCCAGTTGCAGGAGTTCCACCAGGGACAGCAGCTAGTGAGCCAGCCCAGCCTCACATGCTCAAGCAAATTTATTGTAGCACATTAGTTTTACATTTATTTTTAATAATAAAAATCCAACATTGGGCTGGAGAGATGGCTTACCGGTTAAGGTGCTTGCCCATGAAGCCTAAGGACCCAGGTATGAGTGCCCAGGACCCACATAAGTCAGATGTACAGGTGGTGTAACCGTTCTCCCTCCCTCTCTCAAATAAATAAGAAAAATAAATTTAAAATTAAAAAATCCATCATTTACTTAGAATGTCTGTGGGGAGCACATTACTGTAGACGCCCACTGCTCTTTTTACCTAATTTAAACTTTGCAACAACCCTTTGGAGAGACACCTACTTTCCACCCCTCACCTTCCACCCACACCCTCACCCAAATTAGATACTTTAAACAATTTAGGGACCTCCTGGCAAATCAATTTGCCTAGTGTGGCACAGACAACAGGTGACAATAAAAAATTATTTCCCTTTTCTAAAGCCTATGTCTCCCATCATTTTATTACACTCTTATGTCCCAATCACCCAGGAAAGTTACAAAATATTTTATATATAATATCTGAGCTGAATGTAGGCAAGGTAGACACTATTCCCAACTCACAGATGTGGCGGAGCAATCTTATTTCCAAAACTATGTCAATACCAAAATCAAATAAAAACGTTCTGGTACTTTTCCTTTCTTTACCACACTAGAAATGTTTTGGCTGGAATCCAAGTGACCAATGGAATGCTGCCAAGATAAGCCAGGTACATCCCACAACCTTTCTAAGCTACAAACTAGTGAGTTGTCCTCCCTGGTGACACTTTGACCTCCTGTTTTTAGTTCTCCGACATTCTCCAACCTAATCTCATCCCACTTCCCTCTGCTCCAGTTCCCTCAGCAGGAGACAGAACGCAACCAGATGTTCTTAGAAGTTGGCTCACATACACATATCCATAGAGTCATTCCCCTTCAAATGTCTGTCTAAGCATTTGCCTGTTTAGGTGTCACGGGTCACATAAAGAAGGAAACAGACTCTGGAAGGGATTTTGTCAACAGGCAGGTTTTGGAGATGTGCTCTCAGCTTTAAGGATGTGAGAGGAGCAGAACTGGGCAGAAGGAGATGTTGAACTGGGGAGCAGTTTTCTCTCTGAAGCTTGGCATAGTCTTGCAGAGATATTGTAAATGGAAGCAAGGAGCTGGGACTTTGCACCTGGGTATTGGTCAGTTGCCGGATGTGGACTGGTCCTAGGGAAGGGACATCTGTGTAAGAGATGTTTTGCCTCTTCCTTAGAGGCTGAGGGAGAGTTGTGGGGAAGTGATAACCTAGGAGAGTTCAGCAAGTAACACCGTCCCTAATGGAAATGGAGAATGGGGTCTCAAAACTGAAGGGTATTATTCAGGCTGGGTCTCAGAATGTCTACTTGTAAGCTACAGTGTTAGCTACTAAGACCTAAAATCAGGTTCTGTCAAAATGACAGAGAAAAGCCGGGCATGGTGGCACACACCTTTAATCCCAGCACTCCGGAGGCAGAGGTAGGAGGATTGCCATGAGTTCAAGGCCAACCTGAGACTACATGGTGAATTCCAGGTCAGCCTGGACTAGAGTGAGACTCTACCTCATAAAACCAAACAAACAAAATGACAGAGCAGCTTGTTGGTACGTGTCATGTTAGAAACATTCCATTCAGTAGGAGTCAAGACGAGCTCCCACTTATGCTAGACTCCAGAGCCAAGTGCTCTACCACTATGAGATGTTGCCTCCAAAATAAAGACTCATTTCCTTAAAAAAAAAAAAAAAAAGGAACTATTGTGATTTTTGTTATGACTGTTGCACTTTGTTATATCTATGTTATACCTCTGGCCAAAGTGGAAGAGAAATTTTTATCACATTTTCATATTCTCAAACCCCTCCAGTATCAAGTTAGGAAGTTACATTATTTGATGGAAACTCACAGTCATTGGAATCAAGGAAATGTTAGCTAAAATTATGTAAAATCTAAATAAACTCACATCTCTAAAAGAATGTACAGAAGTTTGTAAATTTTTGACCTTTTGTATATTGTGAAATATTATATTACTAATTCCAATCAGCTCTCAAATGCATGGTGTTTTTTTTCTATAAAACTTTGAGGTCATGAGTGCATATTAAGAGCAAGCACGTTATCAGGCACAACTTTCCCTTCAGGTGCCCACAGCACAGCATGTAGAAAGGTACCCTTCACCCACCAAACTCTACAGTGACCCTCAGCACTGCCTTGATGAGTTCTGGCATCAGACCCCAGCTTTGGACTGACCCTTGCAGATCTAGGCTCCAAGACGGACCCAGTGGTCCCACCTGAACCAAGTCTGACTTTTGTCAGACTTTTCTGGTTCAGACAGAGGCCCACCAGGTTGGCCGCTTGAGAACTTAGGCTTCAGGATAGCCTCCATTCACCCAGTGCTCAGGCTCACTACAGTAAATAGTAGCTCAGACCCATCCCAGTGGACTAAGACACCAGGTAATCCCCTAGGGACTCAGGTGTCAGACCATATGTGCCCATACCCAGATATAGGCCAGCCTGCTTTGACATCTTGCACAAGGTCTTCTAGCTCATGTTATATATAAGAGAATGTCTATAAGGTAAGAATATTTCTCTGCAAAATCTTTATCAGGCACAGAAAGTATGATTATATATTCAAAACACCAAAATATGTCAATAAAGAATACTATACTTGGAAAATCAATCATTCAGGAAAGAAAGATAGAAATTTTTCCAATATGAGCTGAGGGAATTCATCACCTCTAGATCTATCTATCTTACAAAAATTGCTAAAAGGAGTTGTTCAAATGGAAACCAAAAAGGTCCTAATAAAATGAAATATACAGTAAGAAACTCATTATCTATGTAACAATATAATTGAATTCAAAACATTCAATTCTGTAATGGTGATATATAGATAAATAACTAAAATAAAAGTTAAAAACAAATAAATTAAAAATAACTATAAACCTGGTGTGGTGGTGCACGCCTTTAATCCCAGAAGTAGGAGAATCACCATGAGTTCAAGGCCAGCCTGAGACTACATAGTGAATTACAGGTCAGCCTGGGCTAGAGTGATGCCTTACCCCCCAAAACCAAGAAAAAAACCACACAAAAAAAATCAACTATAGTTACAACAGTGTGTCAGTAGGTATTCAATATAAAATGATGTAAATTGTGACATCCACATCATAAAATGTGGGGGAAGAAGTTAATGTACAGAGATTTTGTATGTAGTTTAAGTTATAAGATGTTTCATATGCATTTAATGATAATCAGAGAGGGAAAATTACAGGGTTTTTTAAATTACAAATGACAAAGAAAACAGAAAGCATGCCCAAATAAACAAACTACAAACTACAACAGACAGTAAGAGGGAAAGAATGGGATACATAACCTGAAAAAAAATCATAAATCAACAAAATGGCAGTAGTAAGTTCTTACCTACCAATATTTACTACAAACATAAAAATGGATTAAATTCTTAATCAAAGGACATAGAGTGATGGGATTTTTAGAGTCTGCAATGGACACAGTCAAGGATGCACATCAGCTCAAAGTGAATGGATGGTTAAGATTAAAAAAAAAAGGTAAATGAAGAAGACCAAATGATGTAGATATTGCTATATTTGTAAACGAAATATAATTTAAGTTAATATTTGTCACAAGGCCTGGAGAGATTGATTGGTGGCTAAAGGCACTTGCTTACAAAGCACAATGGCCCAGGTTCAATTCTTAGGTACCCTCATAGAGCCAGATACACAAAGTGGCACACATGTCTTCTGGAGTTCATTGCATTTGCAGAAAGCTCTGATATTCCTACTCTCCCTCTCTCTCTCAATCTCTCTCTCTCTCAAATAGATAGATGATAGATAGATAGATAGATAGATAGATAGATAGATAGATATTGCCACAAAAGGTCATTGTATACTGACAAGGGGGTCAATACATTCAAAGACTATCACACTTTAAATACATATGTGCATCCACATTGGAGTACCTAAATTTATAAAGTAAATGCTAACAAAATGAAGGATGAATCGATGACAGTACATTGATAGTAGGAGATCTCAATACCTCACCTCCAACAATGGATAGATCATCACTGCAGAAAACTCAGAAGGAAAAGGTAAATTTAAATGTCCCAAGCCATGTGGAACAATAAAAGTCCAAGACCAGATAACACTCTGAAGTATTAAAAAGAAAAAAAGCTGGAGGCATCATACTAATTTCACATGATATTATAAAGCTACAATAATCAAAACAGTGTGGTACTTGGAGAAAAGCAGACACAAAGAACCAAAGGACAGAACAGAAAGCACAGAGGAGACATATACAACACACTATGTAGATGGTTGATCAAGGTGCTAAGGATATGCAGTGGAGAAGGCTCATACCTTCAGTTAAAAGGTGCTGGGAAAAAAAAAAAACAGATATCCATTCAGGAAAAAAATATAGAGTTGGATCTGTTCCTTACATTAGACATTCTAAATGGAATAAAGATTTTAATATTTAAGTCCTAAAGCCATAAAACTACTAGGCAAACTCTTGGGAACAGCTGCT
This sequence comes from Dipus sagitta, assembly GCA_036346955.1. NCBI lineage: Eukaryota > Metazoa > Chordata > Mammalia > Rodentia > Dipodidae > Dipus > Dipus sagitta. The sequence continues at coordinate 127,057,067 of CM070778.1, forward strand.
GGACACTGGTCCAGGGAATAATCATCTGAATACCACCCTAGGAGTACGGACAACAAAAGCCAAAACAAAAAAGTGGAATTACATCAAACCACACAGAGTCACAGCTTCTGCACACCAAAGTGAGTTAATCAACAGAGCGAGGCGTCACTCTACAACCGCTAAAGGGTGAATTTCTAAGATGTGCAAGGCACACAAATAACTCAAGCCCAAGCACACTTGTGACTTGGTGTACATGAGACAAAGAACTTGCACAGGTGTGACTTAAGAGAAGACATTCTTGTGAGCAGTAGGTAGATGAGAAATTCCTAGCATCATAAATCATCAGAGAAGGCAAGTCAAAACCACGGTGAGATGTCAACCTCACACATATTAGATAACCGTGGCCCAAATGACAAAAGGTAAGTGTTGGAACTATACTGGAGACAAGGGTGTGCAGAGAAAAGGCAATGCCTTTCCTTTTTTAGTGGGAATTTCAATCATTGCAGCCGTCATTTACAAAGAAAACAGTGTGGAAGGTCCTCACACAATTTTTAGAAACTTCCATATGATTAAGCAATCTCAGTTTTAGAGATATATACCAAGAATGTGAAGTCAGGAAACCTCAGAGATGTCTGCACTCCCATGTTCATTGCAGGATTTTCCACAATTGTTAAGAAATCAGTGTGTCCATCAGTGGATAAATAGAAAAAATAAGATAGATACATAGATGATAGAGAATTGATAGTACGCAATACTATTCAGATTGAAAAGGAGAGACAATTCTATCATTCTGATGACAGAACATGAACATCAAGCCATGTACCTTAAAATTACATCTATATCTATATCATCTATATATAGATATCTATGTATGTATCTATGTATAAAATTCACCAGTTGCATTTCAATAAATCTAGAAAAAGTTTCTAAGAACAATAAAATTAAAGATGAGATTACATTTCATGTAAAGGCTTGACATATGTCAACACACTTAAACGTTAGAATTTAAGTCATAGAACAAGAAATAAAAATAAAATTAAATCATTCACAGATGATGATTTTTCTGAGAGTGGGGTTTCAACAGTGTCCATTGAAGAATATATTCAGCTCTGTCAAGTAGGGCAATACTTATGTACCAATGTCTTAAGTTGTCAATATTATTTCTTAAGAATATCTATGATAGGTCTGACACATCAAACTTTTCACTATTCAGGCTCTGTCTATATGTATTTGCTTTGAGTTTTCTAAAACCATAAGTATAAATCAATATTACACACTTCATTTCCCTTCATTTTATGGTCAGGTACAACAGAAAAAAATTAAACTTTCAGAGCTATTTTTAAGTCTACTCCGTGCATTCACTCTTATCATTATTTATTATTATTACTACTACGACTACTATTATTATTATTACAGTTGCGACAGGAGTTATAGTAATAAAAAAAAAAAACAAGTATTCGCACACACAAAAAGAGTAAAACGTACCTTTTATCGCTCCTGGAGTCTTGTAGTTTGCTTTTATCATACCTCACCTATTGTGCTGACTCTTAAAGTTGTCTTAATTCGATCAGTATCTAAAGCAAACACTGCTTTCACTAAGGGAGCTTGTCGCTCTCTTAGCAGCAGTCTCCTTAAATTATCACTATAGCAACCCTCCGGTGAAGGCATTCTATTCTTCTCCCGTTCCTCAGCCTTACCCCCTGCGAACCGAACAAATGCGCAGCTCCTGGTGCCAGCTCTGAGGCAGAAACACTTTGAACATTGATTTACAAAAAGCGCTTCGAATGCATTTTCAGTGGCAGAAAAAAGACACGTCTTCCATTTGGTATTTAGTAATTCAGGCACTTTTAAGTTAAGATCTGAGTGTTGTGATGGAAGCTGTCGTCAGTATCAGAGAAAGTGCCCGGCAAATATGAGGCCCTAGGTTCAACTCTCAGCATCACAAAAGTAAACAATTAAGTAAAAGATGTGAGGGTTAATTGGTTAGGACAGTCCTTTCACAACGCGTACCTGGATCGAATCACCACAGCTCATCTTGGAGCACATGACTTTTTTGTTTTGTTTTGTTTTGTTTTTGTTTGTTTTTCTTTTGGTTTTTCGAGGTAAGGTCTCACTCTAGCCCAGGCTGACCTGGAATTCACTATTGAGTCTCAGGGTGACCTCGAACTCACGGTGATCCTCCTACCTCTGCCTCCCGAGTGCTGGTATTAAAGGCGTGCGCCACCACGCCCGGCTGCACATGACTAATAATGCTGGAAAAAGTAAAGTAAAATTTGAATAATTTTTAAAATTTTGTTGAAAAAAATAAATTATTCCATTTTTTAAAAGTCCCAGAAGTGTAAGTTTAGAAAAATGTTTTAAATTTCTCTATCTGCCTCTCTCTCTCTCTTCAATGGATAAATAAAATATTTTAAAATATTTCATTTTTTAAATTTTGGAATATGAGAGGAGAAACTAAGTGAATCTTTTGTCGACCAATATTATGTCATAATGATGATTAGTAATAAACAATAACAAACATCATTTAATTTATTTACATTTACACAAGATATAATTTTATATTTAATTTGTTAACTAAACTTTCTAAGAATTTCCACAAATGCTTAATACACACACTTGAAAGATTATAATTACCAGGGCTGGAGAGATGACTTAGCAGTTAAGAGATTGCCTGTGAAGCCTAAGGACCCTGGTTCGAGGTTCGATTCCCCAGGATCCACGTTAGCCATATGCACAAGGGGGCACATGCGTCTGGAGTTCGTTTGCAGTGGCTGGAAGCCCTGGCGCGCCCATTCTCTTTCTCTCTCTATCTGCCTCTTTCTCTTTCTCTCTCTCTCACTCTCAAATAAATAAATAAAAATGAACAACAACAAAAAAAATTATAAATACAATAGTAGAAATGCACTTTATAGGAGCCAGGGGAAATCACACTTTTTAAAAAATACAAAAGCAATATTAGAGAGGTTTTACCTTTTTTTTTTTTGTTTGTTTTTTTGAGGTAGGGTCTCACTCTAGTCCAGGCTGACCTGGAACTCACTATGTAGTCTCAGGGTGGCCTCGAACTCACAGCGATCCACCTACCTCTGCCTCCCGAGTGCTGGGATTAAAGGCATGCACCATCATGCCCAGCTGAGAGGTTTTACATTTTTAAGAATATAAAATAACAGTTAAGTAAAACCCATACAAAAGACAAACATCTGGTGGACAAATGCTCAAGGAGTCATTCTAAAGTTCTATGCTACACTGCACAAGACAATTTAAGAATAGACTTCCAGGGCTGGAGAAATGGCTTAGCGGTTAAGGTGCTTGCCTGCAAAGCCAAAGGACTCAGGTTCAATTCTCCAGGACCCACATAAGCCAGATGTACAAGGGGGTGCATGAGTCTGAGTTCATTTGCAGCAGCTGGAGGCCCTGGCGCGCCTATTCTCTCTCTTTCCCTCCCTCTCTCTTTGCCTCTGTCACTTTCAATAAATAAATAATAATACAAAAAAATTTTTTTAAAGAATAGACTTCCAAACAAGAGATCCTTCCAGATTCGTTGTTATTTCCAGACCTCAGATAAACTAATTCCTTGCTCTGAAATTTCAATGCAAAACACATCAGTGAGAGCCATTGCTGTGCCTGTTCATGCGATGCCAAAATAAAATTAGATAAATTCAATTTGTTGTTCTTCCCTGTTCATAGTGATGAATATTTATTGTTAAGTGAAACTTGTTAGCTTCCCCCCGCTAATTTTTTCTAGTCAAGAATGCTAACTAATCTTATGAATTATAGAAAAGACTGAAAGAAATCCATTTCCTCAGGCGTTGGTCTGTGCTTTGGGAATATCATAGACATGACTTGAAATCATGGCATGGCCATTTACTGTGGGGCTTTACAAAGTTGACTTGACTACTCTGTGCCTCAGTTTACCCATTTGTAACACAGAGGTGTAAATAATATCGCAAGTCTCACAGAATCACTTTAGAGGTTCATTTGACATTTGTAGAAATGCTTTATCCCAAACCTACCACATTGTATTTGTTATCAGCCAGCGTGAGTCATGGTTATGCTAGATTTTAATCGTAGTCATTTAAACATGACAACAATCTGTGTCCCTGGAAGAGAACCAGCCACTTCTTTCTCTAATCTAAGAGACAAAGGCAGGCAAGCTGAGTCATTTCTACGAGCTGGAAGAAGCCAGATCCTTTACTGACATGGTTCTCTGTCCTATGCTTTCTTCCTAACTTGACAAACCAGGGCTTCATGTACAGTTTAGACATCCCAGAAGAGGTTTACTGCACAAATCTGAACCACTATGTTTCATTTATATTTAAATGTTTAGAGCAACTAAATCAATTCTTTTATAAATAAGCTCTTCCAGAAACCTTAAGAACCAGGCATCATATCTACTATTCATTCCTGAGGAGTAGCCATTTCTTCTGTACTACTGCTGGGTAGCAATTTAAAGCCATTTAGGGCTGGGGAGATAGTTCAGTGGTTAAAGGCACTTGCTTGCAAAATCTCTCAGGCCAGACTCAATCCCCCAGTACTCAGAGAAAGCCAGATGCACAGGGCTGGAGAGATGGCTTAGCAGTTAAGTGCTTGCCTGTGAAGCCTAAGGATCCCAGTTCGAGGCTTGATTCCCCAGGACCCACGTAAGCCAGATACATAAGGTGGTGCATGCATCTGGAGTTCGTTTGCAGTAGCTGGAGGCCCTGGCTTGCCCATTCTCTCTCTATCTATCTGCCTCCTTCTCTCTGTCACTCTCAAATTAAAAAAAAAAAAAGCCAGATGCACAAAGTGGTGCATATATCTGGAGCTCATAGCCAAGAGACCCTCATATGCCATTCATTCTCTCTTTTTTTTCCTCTCTCTGGTCATGAATAAATGAATAAAAACATAAGTACATTCATAAAACCAGTGAAAGATTCTTTTGTGTTCATCCTAGGGGTTATTTTAAGCTGCATACTTGCTAAGGCTGTCCCCAGACAATATCACTATTTTCTTTCTTTCTTTCTTTCTTTCTTTCTTTCTTTTTTTTTTTTTTTTTTTTTTTTTGAGGCAAGCCCAACAAACTGGCTTTTTTTTAAATGCGAGAGAGCAAGAGAAAAAGAGAATTGGTACGCCAAGACCTCCTGCCAGTGTAACTGAACTCCAGACATGTGAACTACCTTATATGCATGTGGTACCTTGTGTGCTTGCATCACCTTGGATGTCTGTCTTATGTGGGATCTGGAGTGTTGAACATGGGTCCTCAGCCTTGGCAGTCAGATGCCTTAACTGCTAAGGCATCTCTCCAGCCCAATATCACTTTTTAGCAACGGATCTTCAACTTCATGACTCCGCATGGTCTCACTTGTATGCACTGAAGGTTGTTTTTTTTATATTTTATTTTTATTTATTTATTTGAGAGAGGAAAGAGAGAGAGAGAGAATGGGCACACCAGGGCTTCCAGCCACTGCAAATGAACTCCAGATGCATGCACCACCTTGTACATCTGGCTTACATGGGTCCTGAGGAATTGAACCATGGTCCTTTGGCTCTGCAGGCAAGCGCTGTAACCACTAAGCCATCTCTCCAGCCCACACTGAAGATTTAATGGAGTCCAAGGCTGCTGAACGTTACAAATCTCCCCATATTCAAAAGTCCCCTCATGAGCATGTGATATTGTGAATATAAAGCATCCTCCAAAAGCTCATGTTTCTGATCCCCAGCTGACGGGGCACTTTAGGAAAGCTGGGGAGCCTTTAGGAAGTGGAGTCTTGCTGAGGAAGTTCGTCACTGGAGATGGGCCTTGACATCTTCTAGTCCAGCCCCACTTGCCAGTTTGTGCTCTCTAGTGCCTCCCTGCTGATGTGAAGGTGTGACAGCCAGCCGTCTGCTCCTGCCATAATTTCTCTGCCAGGATGGACTTGTCTCAAAACCGTGAACCAGAATGAGCCCACAGACTGCTGCTGGCCGGGTGTTTTGTCCTAACAGTGTGAAAGTAACAGATGCAGAGCACATTTCCATGAAGCTGAAAGAAGAACAGAGGAGAGATGTTTTCCAGTGACGAGGCACTATTTCCAGTTGGTAAGCAGCTACTTGAAGGAGAAGACTGTGGGCAGAAAAAAAGTTACCTTCAGAAGGGTTTGGAGTCCTAAAAGAGGACCCAAGTTTGTAAACGACTTAAGCAATGCTAACTGTACATTGTATGCAAGGCACTGGCTAGGCATACTGGAGATTTCAGGTGAGGAGGGATACAGGAGTAAGGGGAGAAGGGAAGACACACCGAATCTTAACCTAACACCACTAAAAAGCCTGCGTCTTCAAAAATCCTCACAAAGTGTTTTTCCTCTGATAGCACTACATGTAAGTGTGGAGTGGGGACAGAACTGGGAGGGGGAGGGGAAACAGGCAACTAGCAGCGGCCCTACTTCATTCCTATCTTGCCTTCAATGTTGAACGTTGTTGGAGGAATTGTCAAGTCAGGCATCTCCACCCATAGAGACAACAGCGAAAGACAAGGTGGGAAGACATGGGGTAAAATGAAGGCCCCCCAGTGTGTGCAATTTATAACCTATCTGCTTGTCTCAATGCAGTGTAAGCAGCCGCCAGGCCCTTCGCTTTTTATTGTTGGGTTGCTCCATCAAGGGCAATGTTTCTTTTTGTCTTCAGGAAGAAACAATACCAACACCAAGAGAAAATAACCGCTTACAAAATAGCAGCGGCAAGGACGCGGGGCAGGAAGGAGGTGCGGAGGAGACCCGGGGAAGATTCCAGAGCAGGAAAATATAGATTCGGAGGTAATTTTAGCACAACCCCCTCACCTTTCAAACGAAATAAAAGCATAGTTGAAATGGCATCTTGGCAGCAAATCTGAGGTTCACAGTGCCTTAGGGCACGGCTGAGTGAAATCATCCGGGAGGCAGATGCCAAATGGGCATCAGGCAGGAAGATAACCCACAGAAGAGCAGCCAGCAAGGGGTCGTGGCAGCCTTTGGGGAAGATGAGTCTCACCAACAGTGGCAGACATGGGAGGCAGCCCTGCCTTTTCAGGGTACAGTCTCAGTGATACCAAAAAGCCACACAAACTGTGTTTTTGTGCCTCTGCAAAGTATTTTTTTTACATCTCAGAAACATTGCGCATTTTTTTCATTATTTTTATTTATTTGAGAGTGGCAGAGAGAGAAAGAGGCAGAGAGAGAGAGAGAGAGAGAGAGAATGGGTGCACCAGGGCCGCCAGCCACTGCAAACGAACTCCAGATGCATGTGCCCCCTTGTGCATCTGGCTTACATGGGTCCTGGGGAACTGAGCCTTGAACCAGGGTCCTTAGGCTTCACAGGCAAGCGCTTAACTGCTAAGCCATCTCTCCAGCCCGACATTGCCTATTTTATATGTCTAAGATATAAACACACTGACGATGTAAAGTGATCACATATTCTGGCAGTGTTAATGCCTGTGAAATCTACTCAGAAAAAAAAAAAATTCAGCTTAATTTATAATACTGTTAATGACACTCCTATACTGAACCTTAGATCACTAGAATTGTTTTTTGTCCTACTGTTCTACACAGTTGCAGCTTCGTATGTGGCAGCCGATGTCTCCCTGTCCTTCCCTTTTCCATGTACCCACTGGCCACTCTTCCACAGCATCTGAGCATTTCACTGGTTTTTTGATTCCACTGGTTTATGTTACGCTGTAGTGTTCTTCCTATATCAGGATATGTCGCTTAGCATCATGTCTCCAGGTTCATCCATGCTGTCAAATATAGCTGGACCTCCTTTATGAAAGTTGAAAAACATTCCAGTATGTGTGTATGTGTGTGTGTGTGTGTGTGTGTGTGTGTGTGTGTGTGTATGCGTGTCTGCGTGTTACAATGTCTTAACCTACTCACTCCTGGATAAATGAATGGTTAAACATTAACTTTGTGGGGTAGGGAGGTGGTTTGCTTGTTAAAGATGTTTGTCTGCAAAGCTTGCCAGCCTGGGTTCAATTCTCCCAGGACCTTACTTTTTCTGTAAAGCCAGATGCACAAAGTGGTGCATGTGTCTGCAGTTTATTTGTACCAGCCAAAGTCCCTTGTACACTTACTCATTTTTATCTCTCATATATATATGTGTGTGTGTTGTATCTTTTAAAACAGTAATTTTTAGTCATGCTAACTCTAATGAAACAGATACTTTTCACAGTGATATTAAGTTGTGCATTGTTTTCCTGACCTATGACCATTGCAACTATCATAATTCCCATGGCAGAGATCTTCATGAGCGGATGCTCCGCAAGCCTGTAGAGGAGCACGCTGCCCAGAACAAACCACTCGGATGCTTCTTGAGTCGCTGTCCCCATCTTACCATGGATTCCTCCCACCACCCGCTGAAGCAAAGGCAGCAGAGAGCAGTAAGAGGACAGAAGAAGGCTTCCACGTCACGATGACTTCGGCCTCGCATTCTCCCGTGATGTGAGTGCCAACAAATTATCACAGGGTAAGTGAGCATTTACTGAGGTTTGTGAAAAATCCTGGAAAAACTGTGATCTTTAAAATCAAAAAGAGCTTCTTGGGTGCTTCATAAAACAAACATGGGAGGTCTGGTTCCCTCATGAAGATCATTTCAGATATGAAAAAAAGAAAAAAATGGAATGGGAAGGCGAGACTTGTCCTATCAGATACTAAAACACAATGAAAAGCTAAATGATTCATCACTATGGGATGCCAGAGAAGGCACACACCACAGAATACAAATCCAGAAAGAGTCTGCTCTTCCTAAACAAAAGACAAGATGACTTAATGAATGGCTTGGAAACATGTAGAAGACAAGTTAGACTAGAAAAGAATCCACTTAGGGCCTCACTTTTCAACAAACTTAATCCCAAATGGCTTGGGGAGTTAAAGTAAATGAAATAACTACGGCAACTACCCCAAATTTGAGAACCTCCACCTCCCATGTGAAGACACATATTTCCAGCCTAAAAGTCACAGAAGAGGGGTTCATTTATCTGCATAAAAAATCTAAAAAGTCATACCCAGCATATTGTAAATATAAAGCCAAGTAGTACATTTGAAAAAAATATTTTCCAAAAAAATATTAAATATTTAAATAGAGACATTGAGAAAAAACCTTAAGCCCCCACTGCATTGTTAAATACGAACTGGAAATTTATTAAATGGATTTTAAAACACATGACATGTTACTCATGTTGAAAACAGAGATTAAGTCATTAGCTGTGTTTACTTGGAAAACCTGCAGGTCTGGGCTGGAGAGAGCGGTTAAGCGCTTGCCTGTGAAGCCAAAGGACCCCAGTTCGAGGCTGGATTCCCCAGGACCCACGTTAGCCAGATGCACAAGGGGGCGCATGCATCTGGAGTTCGTTTGCAGTGGCTGGAGGCCCTGTTGCGCCCATTCTCTCTCTCTCTATCTCCCTCTTTCTCTCCCTCTCTCTCTGTCACTCAAATAAATAAATAAATAAATAAATAAATAAATAAACCAAATAAGTAAATAAATCCATCTTCTTTAAAAAAAAAAAAAACCTGCAGGTCTGTGTTCAATTTCACAGCCACCTGGGGAAAGCCAGACAGATGTCTATTTGCGGTAGTTAGAGACCCCAGTATGCCCTGCCCACACACGCGTGTACACACACACACACACACACACACACGTGCATGCTCAAATAAATAAATATTTACAAAACGGAGATTAAAACAATGAGATAATATATACGTATTTGTTACTTCTCTCATATCTGTTGACGAACTACTCTGACAATGTAACTTAGGAAATGGGTTTATTTGGGCTCCCATCTTAGCAGGAGGCATCGTGGCACAAGTGAGGCAGCTGGCCACACTGAGTCCACAGTCAGGAAGCTGGGAGGATTAAATGCTGGGGTCAGCTCACTTTCCTTCCATTCATTCAGTCCAGGACCCCAGCCCATGTGGATCTTCCTACCACAATTAACCTAATCTAGAAGCTTCCTCAGAACATACCCAGACAAATATCTCCTAGATCATTTTAGTTCCAAACAAGTTGAGCCAAGATTAACCAGTATAATTTCCCAGGACAATTTTCAATCAAAAAGAGATTTTGAACTACAAAATAAAAACCCTCCTATCCTTGAAAGTCTTTATTTTCAGTTATTATAAAGAAGAAGAACACACAGTAATGTTAGTTCAGTGGTGGCTTTCAAAGCTATGACCTGTTGAGTCAGTATCATTCAGGAACTTAGAGAAATTCTCAGCCCCAAACAAGGCTACAGCACCAGCTCAACAATCCTCCTTGAAAGGTCTCTCAGGTGATTGTAGTGTACACTCAAGCTTGGAAATCAGTTCATGGATCACACAACGTAGAAAGTTCTGTGGTATAACATGTCACAGGCATCCTCACAGTCTGGGTCTATTTAGTTCTCCCTTTTTTAAAATTAATTTTATTTATTTAACAGAGAAAGAGGGAGAGAGAGAGAAAAAGAGAGAATGGGTGCACCAAGGCCTCCAGCCACTGCAAATGAACTCCAGACACGTGTGGCCCCTTATGCATGTGGCTAACATGGGTCCTGGGGAATTGAACCTGGGTCCTTTGGCTTTGCAGGCAAATGTCTTAACCACTAAGCCATCTCTCCAGCCCTAGTTCTACCTTTTATCCTTGGACTTCCTCATGGTGGAATGTGGGTAACACCAACACCTGTCTCATAGAGTTATTGGTCAGGTAATAGGAGTTGATATTTAAAAATCACATTAAATAGTGCTTGGTGTGCAGTCTTGCTTATTATTAAAAACCCACTTTAATAAAAAAATGGTTAATAATAAAGATAACAACTATGCTATTGAAAATGAAAAGTAGATTTGTATTCCATCTGTAGCAGGAATAGAAAAGTAGGTCATAATGAGGTCATATTTTGTTGGAAAAATAAGGGGGAAAAAAGGCGGGAACTTAAGTAACTCTGACAATGGAGAGACACACACAGTTAATTCAGAGATCTTTTGAGAGATGACTCTAGAAATGTGGGTTCTTTTGGTCAATCTAAAATCAGTTGGCATATAAAAACCACCTTTCTTTTGTACTTTGATTTTATTATCTATGTTAACAACATGTCCAGAAATAGCAGAAAGATGATGTAAATCCATTCTGTAATGAAATAAACACCACTTTATTAAGTGACAGGCATTTCAAATATGATTGTATCCTGTCATCAAGATGTGTTCTTATGCTAAAGACACCATAACCTTCAGTTACAGGACCATAAGAAATCAAGTTGGAACTAAGATAAAAGCCTTCTTCCTGCTGGCTAGCTGTCATAATGCTAGAAAGTGGTATGTAGCTTGCTTGGGCTGAGGGACAAATGTCATCAACAGTCTTAACTAGTAATGGACCAGCTAGTCAGGCAAGACGCGTCCACTGGTACAATAGTGGCATGAGTGTTATGGGGGTAACTAACTGCTCTCTGATTGGACATGAGGTCTACTTAGCAGGAGGGAATTCATGCTTAGTACTGAAAACCTAATCAAAAGCCCATGGCTGGAGGTCATAGACCCTAGGGGGACATTACCACTGTTGTTTACATGAATAGGTTGTGCCCATCAAATTGTCCTCCAAATACTTACGTTTCAAGAGGACAAAAAGATGCGTTGTTAGCAATTTTAGTCTAAACAATCACTCTTGATTTATAATTTAGTTAGCAAAATGATGTTAAAACAAAATATACAAGTCTTAAAATTATTTTAGTGTTGTCTACACTCTGTCTGACAACTTCACTAAATTCTTTAATGATTCAGTTGTTAATGGGAGCTAAATTATCCTGAAGTCACAGCAAAATAAAAGCGTAATCATAATTCTATTTTAATACTCTTGTTCAACACTGAGTAATGTGTTGTAAAAGTGAAAGTACTAAGCCAGGCGTGGTGGCACACGTCTTTAATCCCAGCACTCGGGAGGCAGAGGTAGGAGGATCGCCTTGAGTTCGAGGCCACCCTGAGACTCCATAGTGAATTCCAGGTCAGCCTGGACTAGACTGAGACCCTACCTCAAAAAACAAACAAACAAACAAAAACGTAAAAGTACTAACATTTTCCCTATTTGGTGTAGATCTGATTGGCAGAGAAGCCTTTGGATCATTCACATTGTTACTCCCAGTTCTGAATACAATTTTCCTGTGAGCAGAATCACCTGTGCTTTTGACTCTAGCAGTATGGATGTCACTGAGACTCATGAAGACCAAGGGATCAGCTTGGCCCTTCTGGGGAGCCCCAACCCCAGCCTTCTGTCACTGAAATCAGAGCTACCCGGGGCCATCTTGGGCTCTAGCCTTACAGCGCTCTATCAATCAGAGCCTTCAATCCAAACAAATTAGAGGTGGGTGCTATACTCTGCCTACTCCCACCAGGAAGTCAGACTCACTCCAATAACTGTCCCCAGTCGGGGATAACAGAAGCGATGGTGTCCTATTCCTTGCCCACCTTTAGTATATGTGCTGCCGGAGCAGGGGTGAGGTGAGCAGGAATGGAAGACCTTACTTCCCTGAAGAGAAAAATGACATGACAAAACCTTGACAGACAGCAGTAATGGAGACTAATGAGAGGTGAAGAGTTCTCTTGACACCACGGCTCAGATTCAGAGCGGGCAGGTCAAAGGGAGAGTTTCCGTTGTCGGGAAGCAAGAAGAAAAGGGGTTCCGCTCAGAAAGCAAACCACTTCTTTCTTTAAATTTTTATTTATTTATTTGACAGGCAGAGAGAGATAGATAGAAGAGACAGATAGACAGATAGACAGAGACTGGGCATGCCACAAACTCCGTGCCCCTTGTGCATCTGGCTTATGTGGGTCCTGGGGAACCAAACCTGGGTCCTTTGGCTTCACAGGCAAAGGCCTTAGCTGCTAAACCATCTCTCCAGCTCCACTTCTTTAACTGTATGTTTACTCTGGCTTTGTTTTTTGGACCCAGGCTGACACCTTTGTCTTTTACTGACCTAATGTCAGTCACTGTAACAGTATACATTGTAGTAGACAGCTTCATGCTGCTGGGATGATCTTCCAAACAAGGCACAGTTCATGGGCTTGACCAGGCTTTATTGAAACTTACAGATCCAGGGGAAGTTCCATGAGAGCAGAGGAAGCTGGCCTCCTTTCAGAGGTCCACGCAGAGAGGAGTGTCACCACCAGCACCATAAACAAGCACACTCCAGGAACCCCAGGCAGAGCTCAGACACTCTGCAGTACCTTCAGCTGGAATTCCAGGTCTGCCTCCAAACAAACCCTAGGATCTGCCTCCAGCCAGCCTGGAGATTTAAGTTATAAGCTTTAATAAACTCCTGACTCTATTGGGGGGGCATTCATGCAAGCTGCCGCAATAACATTACAGTGCACTCAGGTCTGAGGACTCTTTCACACCACTTGTCTCTCTCTCTTTTTTTTTTTTTTTCTTTTTGCTCTATCTTCCTAGGTTGCTTAAGGCCAGGAAACAAAGCACCCATTATTAGTCTTGCTTTTTCTGTGTGTGTGTGTGTGTGTGTGTGTGTCCATCCCCATCTGAACAGGCCACAAACTCTCGACACATGCATAAGTTTTGGCTTCTGGATTTCCATCCATGCTGGGGACTTGAACCCAGGTTGGTAGGCTCACAAGCAAGCACTGTTAGCCACTAAGCCATCTCCCTGGCATCCTCTTGCTTTTGCAAAACCACCTTGGCAATGACCTCTGAACTGAGAACTGGCACAGCGCTGTTGTATCTGGTCTACATAGAAAAGACAATCGAGCAAAGAAATGAAAATGCAAAGAAACCGAAGAGAACAAAGCAATTCCTCAGAGCGCACAAAGACACTTCTCTGCATGAGTTCTGCAGTGCCAGGAACCTGGAGCTCAACCAACCTTCCTTTAAGGGCCTTCCAGGGGGGGTAGGTAGAATCCGCATGCAGTCCTTCCCCACCTATAACGAAGACGGCCTGCTACCTTCTTCTCATGAAAAGCAGACACTTTAGGGAGCTCAGCAGAGTCTGCGGTTGGGAAGGAGCCACACAGAGACTAGAGAACTGGGTCGCAGCAAGAAAATTGGCTCATTATGCCCGTGTTTCTATTGGATCCATTATGAGGAGAGAGGAGAGGCGGCTTTTTCTCTAGCATATAAATAATTAGTTGTTTTCTTAAATAATTTTTAAAGCATAAAATAATACTAAAAAAGGGTGCTAGAGAGATGGCTTAGCCATTAAGGTTAAGGCACTTGCCTGCTAAGCCTAAGGACCCAGGTTGGATTCCCCAGGACCCACATAACACAGATGCACAAGGTGGCACATGCGCCTGGAGTTCATTTGCAGTGGCTAGAGTCCCTGGTGCACCCATTCTCTCTCTATTTGCTTCTGTCTCTCTCTCTGAAATATGTAAAATAAATAATTTTTTAAAAAATACTTCTAAAAAATAACAAAGGAAAGTATAATATGTGATGAAACTTAGCTTTAAATTGTCCCTGCTTACTTGTTATAAGCAGCTAATTTGTTATTTAGAACTGACATTTTCTTTTCAAGGTGGGGTATTGCTGTTGCCCAGGCTGACCAGAAATTCACTATGTAGCCTCAGGGTGGATTCAAACTCACAGTGATCATCTTACCTCTGCCTCCCGAGTGCTGGGATTAAAGGCTTGCACCTCCATGCCTAGCTAGAATTGATTTTTAATTTTAATTTTTATTTTTATACATTGTGTGTCTGTGTGTGTCCACAAGCTCTCATATCCCAAGAAACAAACTCCAGATGCATACACCACTTGTGTCTGGCTTTATGTGGGTGCAGAGAACAGAACCCAGGCTGGCAGGCTTTGCAAGCAAGGGTCTTTAACTGCTTAGCCACCTCCCCAGCCCCTAGAGTGGATTTTTAAAAAAATTAGTTAATGCTAGCTTATGCATCCTCACAGATTTTTTAAATATTTTATATTCATTTATTTATTTGACAGAAAGAAAGAGGGAGAACGAGAGGGAGAGAAAGGGCACACCAGGGCTCCAGCAAATGAACTCCAGATGCCTGCGCCCCCTTGTGCATCTGGCTTATGTGGGTCCTTGAATCGAACCTAGGTCCTTTGGCTTTGCAGGCAAACACCTTAACTGCTAAGCCATCCCTCCAGCCCTCCTCACAGATTTTTTAAGTGTCCTCTCCAAGAGATTAGCCTATCTATAGGCATAGGAAAAATTTCTTCCAATTCACACTGAATAAAGACGGGTACAGGGGCTGCCTAATCACACTGACACTGGCCTTTTGCCTTAAGAATCTGATAAGATGCCTATATCCAATGACATTCCTGAAGGAGTCTTACTGGTAGTTGTATATTGTTCATGTACCACTTAACAGTTTAGAGATGGAGCAACCAAGGTCATGTTTGCTACAAACTTCTGCAAATTGAAACCTCTACAAGGTACAATATGTTTCTACTTTTGTCTATTTCGACAACTGATGTTCAGTTTTTCTCATGACCCTTGGGAAAGAAGGGGGTCCACTCACCAACCCTACATATTTACTGAATCTTTAGAACAATTTGCCTCAGTCCTAGATGTCTTACCATTTGCAACAATGTTCACTTGCTATGCCAAAAAGAAGAAATTATTCAGTTTGGATGGGCTTCAAAGAAAACAAAGAGAATAAGGAAAGATCTCCACTGAATTCCAAAACTGGAGCACTTTTGTAGATTAGGAAATAGCTTCAGAGTTTGTGACCCACCCCATGTCACAAAACCAGTCTCAGAAGGTCAGCAGTGATGTTCATCATTGTTCCATACTAGAAAGTTCCATGCTCGCTTTCCTCCAACTGGCAAAAAAAAAAAAAAAAAAAAAAAAAACTATGGAGCAAATCTTTCTGGAAGGCAATTCACTTTATGCTAGGAAATGAAGAGATATGTAAACAGAGAGATGCAAGATACACAGAATTAATTAAGATGATGCCCCAAACTACAGATTGAAACTGACCCAATGAGTTTTGTTCACTGCTGCTATGTCTTTGCTGAGTGGAATGGTGTGTGTTGGCGTGTCTGCTGACAGTTTGACTTGCTGGGATAGACAGGCAGCAAAAGGACACAGAAATACACCAGCCACAAAAGCTGGTGAATACAGGGTATTGCTCATGGTCTAATCAACATGTAAGGAATGTAGACACCTGCTGGGGAGGGCAGATCCATGAATCATTCACACCTCATTGCCAAGTGCTCTAATTACATAACACCTTATGTTTGCCTCAGGCCTTGGAAAATAAAGAGTGAGCCACAGGAGAGAGGATTATATTTCTTTATTTTATTTTATTTTACTTTTTTTATTTGACAGAGAAAGAGCGAGAGCGAGAGAGCGAGAGAGCGAGAGAGAGAGAGAGAGAGAGAGAGAGAATGGGTGTGCCAGGGCCTCCAGCCATTGCAAACGAACTCCAGATGCGTGTAACCTCTTGTGCATCTGGCTAACGTGGGTCCTGGGATATTAAACCTGGGTCCTTTGGCTTTGCAGGCAAATGCCTTCGCCACTAAGCCATCCATCCAGCCCTAGGACTATATTTCTACGAGGGAGACACTTAAGAACAGACTCTCCGGATTAAAGAACACTAAACTGAAGTCCCCATAGAGGGGAGAGACATCTCCAAACAGGAGAATCTAGAAGGAAAAGATGAAAACGTAGGTGGGCTCCATTCCTCACAACTCCCCTTCCCTCCAGTGGCCCCCAGTTTCATTGTCGCTGTATACATTTTCCAAGGATTCTCTCACAAACGTTCTATATTCTAGCATTCTAATCCACATGTTCAAGAATCAGGGCGAACATTCTTTTTTTAATCTGATTCGCTTAATCAAAGTAATACTAATTAATAATAATAATGACATTTACCCATCCTAATATAGAACGTATCCCGTAAGACAGGCTTCAATAACTATGAAACACAAACATTTCCATTTTTTATTCAGTATAACACTGCCAAGGCATGGCTGTGCTTTCCATTATGGATTGAATCCAAAATGTCCCCCTAGGCTCCTGCTTTGAGTGTTCTGTGCCCAGCAGGTGACTCTCTTTTGGCAGACTGTGGAACACATGGGTCGACCTCCAGACGTAGGCCACTCTGAGTGGGTCTTTGAGGTCATATTCTCCTTGTCTCCCGGGTCTAGCTCTCAGCTTCCTTCCTGCTGAGATGTAACGCCCTTGTTGCTCCACACGCTGCCTCGGACCAGTCACTCCCCCACTCCCTTCCCGCTGAAACGGACTGAAATCCTCTGAAGTAATGAGCCAAAAGAAATGCCACACCACGAGAAGGAGAGCAGAAGATATTTAAAAGAATCTTCATCTCTCAATGGTTGTGGCTGAATCACGTTTCTCTCGACTTGAATCTGAGAAGTGTGGTCCATGGACCCGTGGCAAGTGAAGAGAATGCTTGCTAGAGATGTACACTTCTGGGTTCTGAATCCCACTTTCTGAAATGAGAAGTCTGCATTGGAACACATGCTACGCCTAACCAAACTGAAGTTCAAAACCCACTGCTTTAGCTCCCCGCTATAGAGTTTGCATGTCAACTTACTGTGGCTAGCTGCTAATATTCCAGGGGGAAGGATAGTTCATGAGTTGAACAAAAATGCCATTCCACGTTCAGCGTGTGGTGTCGTGGGAATAAACGTAGTCTTCAGATCTAATAGTTTCACCACGACCGCTGCATGACCTTGAGCAAGTGCCTGAACACGAGCATCAGCTTCCTTATCTCTAAAATGGGGACATTAACAACTATCTTCATGCTTGCTGAGCAATTAAATTTTGCACTATTAATGTGCAAGGTATACAGCGTAGTATCCAGACCCCAAAAGTCCTTGAAACCATGTTTTGAAATATTTATTTATTTGCACATGGGTGGGGTAGGGAGCACCCCAGGGTCTCTTGCCACTGCAAATGAATGTCGGTCTGGCTTTATGTGGGTTGGCTGGGTAATTGAACTCCAAGCTGGTAGGCTTTTCAAAGCAAGCACCTTTAACCTCTGGGCCATGTCCCAAAGGCCCCATAATACTCCTTCAGTCATCAGTTTATATTGTTTATTTTCTTTATCTTAGCAACTTGATATGACCACAACCTATTAAAATATTCAGTTTAAATGAAGTTTCTCTCTTAGTTCTTGCAGCCTGATCAGTAATATTCTGGGAAATGCAGATTCATCACCTACCGCTGAGGACAAAGAGGGCCTTGAATAATCAGCAAACATGCCTGTGCATGTCTTTCTGGTGGCCCTTCAGTCAGCTATTCAATTCTTCCTCGCTGTGGTGGTTTCTTTTCATTTTACAACATACCAATATATTCTAATAAATTTTAAATAATATTAAATTTATTACATGTCAGTTACTAGCTTTCTGTACTTATCAGTGTGCATTATTATTCTATGTCTAAAGGATATGTCCAAAATACAGAAATATTTCCCTGTATGAGCAGTTTCTCCAGTAGTTCAAAGGAGACCAAATGTACCAGTGCTTTCAAACAAATAGACCTGTATGGTAAGAAAGGCTGTGGGGTGGGGAGAGGGGAGGGAAGCTCACAGATTAAAAGAATTTGTCAGGCATTTGTAGCAGAAATACTAGCAGACACTATTGTCTTGATGTTTGAGTCCTCTATTGACGTGGATGAGGAGCAAGACAGATTTCTCTAATAGGTAGTTTAGCTAGCAACTGGCCCAAACATGACCAGAGGAGAACTCCTCTCATGTTGTCTCATCCAAGACGGTTGAAAGCAGGGATTGCCTTCCTCATCCTTCCTCAGCAACAGTCAACGCTTAATTTCACAGCCATAGCCCCAGGGAAGGCCTTCCTGAGTCAGTGTTTCTCCTGGGCCCACCATCCAAGGAGGTTTCTTCCTACGCACCTGAGCCTGGTGGTGAGGCTCATCCTAGTAGGATAACCTGATTCATATGAATGGACCTGAGCCACGGTTGAGAGACCCTTCCCCAGAGAGAGATGTTTCCCAATGTGAGGGAGATTTTCCCAGTTTCTTCTCTCCCTTCCCAGCATGGGAAGGAAGGGAACATCTTTTGGCTTTCCCTGTTACCTCAACCCCTTAAAACAAATCCCATATTTACCCTTCTCTCAGTCTCCTTTTTTAATTCTCTACTACATGGACAAGAACTTGAGACAAGAGTTCATGTCATGAGAGTTCTAACTCCAATCAGAAGTCACCTGCGCATCATTATCTATACCTTACAGTACTCCTGTGTACATATACTATTATGAGCTAAATGCTCAAGAGAAAATAAAGTATATGCTAGGGCTGGAGAAATTGCTCAGCAGTTAAGGTGCTTGCCTGCAAAGCCAGGTTTGATTCCCCAGTACCCATGTAGAGCCAGATGCATAAGGTGGCACATGAGTCTAGAGGCCATTTGCAGTGGTTGGAGGCCCTGGTGCACCCATTCTCTCTTCTCTCAATCTCTCTGCTTGAAAATAAATAAATAAATAAATTTTAAAAGGCAGATATTAAACATTCTACAAGGTCAAATGACTGACTAGAACTTTGTGATTGTGGAATGTTAGAATGCTTCCACTCCAGAGCCTGACTACCATGGGTGGTCTTCAGTCCTGTTAACAGCCAATCATTGCCCACCTCTGTGTCTCACCCAGCACCCTTCAGCTATCAGGTAAAATCTTTGGAAAGCATTAACGCACTACTCATTTTCCACCAGCCCAAAAGCCAAGAATGTCATCACAAAGCACCCAAAAAATCTAGAAGGGAGTTTTCTCTGCTTTGTTATAACCCCACGTACCTGATGTTCTCAGCCATGTATTTGAAGATAACTTAATGCATGACTTTTGTTCTCTGACTATAAAAGTTTATATAACTATTTCTGCACCAGTACATGGTATTTGGGACAACAGAATTCTTGGGTCAGAATAAATTAACTTTATTCCCTTTGAGGCGAGACAGGTGTTTTGTGTTGCTGGTGTTGCAGTGTCTTTGTCTCCATCAGTTTCCAAGAGTCTATTGCAGTCAAATTTCTTGATGATGGATCCTTAAGCAATTCGGAATGTCCATCTCCCAAAGTATAATTGTTTTGGTATTAAACTAAGTCCTCATGCTAACCCTGGTGAATCCCTCAGATGCAAGTCAGTGGAGAATCATTGCTATAAAACAGTGGGTTACTGGGAAGACAAAGTGATCTACGGTGAGCAGTGACCCACAGACCAAAGGGCTTTCTGAATCTCAGCATGTTCTGGGTCACAGCAAATGCAAGGACGGATAGCCAGATTCTTGGTCTCCCTATTAAAATGAGGCAGAGGAATTGTAGAAAGTCAAAAGTAGGGGGGAAAAAATCCAGCTCTGTCTCTGAGCCTCTCCAAGTCCAATCACATGCAGTCGATTAGATTAAAGAAAAGTAGATAACACTCCAAGGAAGCAGCGGAAATAAGAGATGAGACTTACTTAACAATTGAGCGTTAACAAAAGACCTATAAAGAACAGATTGCAAGAAGGAATTATCACAATCATTTTTATACAAAAGAGCTTTCTTAGAAAGAAATCAAGGAATGCATAAAATGTCAGCTTTCAAATGGTTTATAGCTTAAGAAAGACTTTTCTATAATTTTAAAAAATCAGTCAAATTTTGGATAGGATGGAAGTGGGGTTTTTTTTGTTGTTGTTGTTGTTGTTTTGGTTTTACAAGGTAGGGTCTTGCTCTAGTCAAGGTTGACCTGGAATTGACTGTGAAGTCTCAAGATGGCCTCGAACTCACAGTGATCCTCCTACATCTGCCTCTGAAGTGCTGGATTAAAGGCATATGCCACCACACCCGGCTGGGATGGAAATTCCTCATCACAGACGCTAATGACGTTCTTGTGTTCCTTGCCAATATTAAAACCTGTCACCAACGACTCAGTATTAGGAAGAATCTTACTGGGAGCTACATTTAAGGCAATGCCTTAAAGGGCTCACTGAGCTGGGCCAGGACTCATACTTCCAGACAGAAGTATGAGCACCATGCCACATGAGGTACGAGAGGTTGCACGTCCCACTGCTGGTAAAATGTCACCACGACTTGTGAGAATAAGTGAGTCAAAAAGTGACATGGTTCTGGAGTTTTGAGTCAAACATTTTCTAACACTGAAAGTGTTTCTGAGCTTGGGAGAATTTTCCAGATAGGATTTAGAATAAACCTCTAGCCACTAAGCTAGTCTCCACATCTCCCTAGAATTACATGCTGGACTATTCTTGGCTGTTTTTTTTTTCTTTTTTTCTTTTTAATTTTTTAGTTTTCTAAGCAATGTGCCAATAAAGCAGTTTACTTATTTCATAATATAGCTTGCTGGATTACAAAGCATTATACTCTCTGATATGTCTTACTCAGAAAGTAACCACTAGAAACTAAAATTGCTGGAAATAACCGATTCCGTCTTCTTTCCTTCCTGCCCTTCCCTCCCCAGGGGCTGCTGCTGACCAGGTGCCATGCTTGCATGGGTGAGCCTGCTCGTTTGTAAGGTGCCAGTCTCTCTACTGAACACACACACACTACAGAGCACCAACAGGTTTTCCCTACAATGGGCAGAGAATTAACAAACTATTTTTCTTTTTCATTCATGCAGTTCAAAAAGGTTCATAGTTTCTTTTAAATATTGTTTATTTATTTCCAATTATTTTGGGGGGGCAGATAAACAGAGAAAATGGGCACACGAGGGCCTCCAGCCACTGCAAACAAACTCCAGATGCATGTGCTATCTTGTGCATCTGGCTTACGTGCATCCTGGGGAATCAAACCTGGGTCCTTACGCTTCACAAGCAAGTACCTTAACCTCTAAGCCAACTCTCTAGCCCCTGCTTGTGATAATTTTTGATAGTGTTATCAACACACTTTTGGGAAACTTTGCTATTAACCCAGTAATAGAAAGACAATACACTCTATTTTCCTGTCCTTTGAAATTGGAGTTGGGGTGTTCCTGGAAAAAAGGGGTGTGTTAGAAGTGGTGTGGTGTGCTTTCTAAGGCTAAGCGTTAAAGGCCAAAATGTTTCTTCCTGGCACTCCTTCTTGGGCCACTCTCCCCTGAACCCCAGCACTGAGGCTGTAAGAATGCCCTGGCCAAACAGAGACGTGTATGCCCATGTTCCAAGAGCCACAGTGTGGAAAGAGCCTTCTGATGAGGCCGGTCCTCACAAGGAAGCCTCAGGCTGAGGACCAGGTGCCATAGAGCAGAGAAAGCTGGGAGACGTAGGCCTGTCTAAAATCCCCGCTTCATAAAGCGTGTCACCACTGTTTGTGCTGCCCAGTTCTGGAAGCTGTCAGAGCCTCAGAGGAGCAAGGATGCTCGTGGACTTGGAGGGAACTGCACGCGAAAGAGCTTCAGCAGGCGAGTACCGTGCTGCGTCTGTAACGCCTATGCCACTGCTTTCCTCTCAGCAAGTCAAGATGCTGACAGTGACTTTCTGTTTGTCTTTCTCCACTTGGCAAACTTCAGGGATACTCAAAATGAAAACAGCTTCCAAGGAGGTCTCAGGACGCCCCTGAAGTAGGCAAAGACTTGCTGACCAGGGCTTGAGGACACTCTGCCGCCTCCATCTTGGGCTTCATCTCTTCTGCCTCTGATTCCTGCAGCAATTTCAATCTAACACCTCCTATCTTTCCCTCAGTTTCTCATAGAAGGCTTAAAGGCCCTCAAGACTATATGAGTCATGCAGGATACTGTCAATCTTGCAGACACTCTATCTCATTGAATCAGAGCCCACGGTGCTGGAGCATTGGTGGGGGGCAGGGGTCTTACCTTCTGTAAGAGCATCCTACTGATTCGTGTGAATCTGCCCTGGGTGCCCTAGCCCAGCCCCGGTTAGCTTGTTCACACTATTCACTGATCCTAGACTAAATGTTTCACAGCATACTCTCTTGTCACATTCAAATGGGTCAACATGGCTTAGCTAGCTTTTGGCTGCATATCGCAGGACTGAGAACTTTTGATAATCTGGCCTCAACCTACTTTCCAGTCACGTTCCCAGTAATACACAAAGAGCTGGGCAGACCCTCCTTCAGCCTGCTTCTGCCAAGGTGGACCCTACCCCACGTTATCCTGGGTTTCTAGGGTGACCTACCTCCCTGCCCCATCTTTCTTCAAGTTGGTCTTGTCACGTCGGACACTTTCACCTCCTCCATAGCATTGGTAAGAATTCTTAGTACCTCACTCAGTGTAAGATCTCCCATGGTATTCCCATGCCCGGAACATCTCTCACGGTTCTCAAAATCTTCCTGCTAAATCTTAGTTCAGGTAGCTCTTGCATTCAGAGAGGGAGAGCTATCCCCGTTCACCCCACACAAAGTGTGCATGCACATGCTCAGACTCACAGCAGGTGGGGTTTCCTGCACCTGATGGAGCTGGAGGGAGGGCGCTTGAGACCCCACGCCTCCCAGAGGCAATAGTGGAAACTGGTGATTGCTGGGAGAGGGGAAGTCATGTCCTTTAGGAGTGTCACCACTAGGGAATCTCCCATTGCCCACTAAATTACCTCCCACCTATGATCATGCAAATGACCCTAATTTAAATCAGTGGGATAAACAAGGCATAGAAGTAGGATGTGGATATAATGGGAAAAGGGGGAAAGCAGAAGGGAAAAGAGAGGGTAATTAAGAGGAATGGGATCAAAATGCCTCGTAATGACAACATCAAATTGTCAAAGATAAATTAACTAATTTTTCTAAAGATTAAATTTATAATTTATAGCAACCCTGAACAGTTGCATGCACAAATTATAGAAGCAGAAAATTCAGAAGAAAATAATGTTATATAACCTTGGGGTAATTTATTCTAGATTCAAAGAGCTTTTGAAATGTAAATGGATGTCTCAAATCACAAATAAATACATCATAATATGTAACAAACTGTAGTCATTCCAATAAAGTTTCAAAACTCACTTCTATGAAATTATATTTTGGGGCAAAATAAATGACTGCATTTATGTAATGATGGGTCACACAAAACACAGTTTATTTTCTTTTTAGCACAATTAAGTTACATCAGTTTCTCATTTCACACTACTGTTCAGTCATCTTATACTGTAGCCTTCTCAAAATTTACTGTTATTCATAGTTCTACTAAGGAACTATAATTTATAATTTCTAAGTACTTTGTGAAAATTTTCCATAAAAATATTTTTAACTTTTTGGTTGGTTAATGGCACTTGCTTGCAAAGCCTGATGGCCTGGGTTTTTTCCCCCACTACCCATGTAAAGCCAGATGTGCAAAGTGACACGAGAATCTGGAGCTCATTGGCAGTAGCCCTAGGCCCTGGCATGCCTATTGTTAGTTTTTCATTTTCTCTCTCTCTCTCTACATATATATACATGTATATACATATATATACATATATATAATGTATAATATGTATAATATAATATACAATATGTATATATATATATGCAAGTAAGTAAATAATTTTTTAAATCCCTTTGGGTTTTTATGGGAGTGGGTGTTGAGACAGCGTCTTTCTATAGGCTGCCCTTGCATTTATGATTCTGCTGCCATAGCCTCCTGAGTGCTAGGATCAGAGACATGTTCCACCATACCCAGGTATAATAATTTAAAACCTTTATCAGATTACTATATTTAGCATTTATTAATTATAAATACAGAGAAAATCATGAAGATCTATTGCAATGATTGATTAGTGTTTTAGTGTTTTTCTTACAGTGTAGGACTCCTGAAATGTTATAAATCTTACAGACTTCATAACTAAATAGGGAACACTAAACAAAAATACTATTCAATAAATATAAAAGTTATTTTATACCAGCCGGGCGTGGTGGCGCACGCCTTTAATCCCAGCACTTGGGAGGCAGAGGTAGGAGGATCACCGTGAGTTCGAGGCCACCCTGAGACTCCATAGTGAATTCCAGGTCAGCCTGAGCTTGAGTGAGACCCTACCTCGAAAAACCAAAAAAAAAAAAAAAGTTATTTTATACCAAAGGGAATACGTAAATATTTATTTTTAGTTATTTCTACTTAAATTATAAACCAGTCCCCTTCATGAAGAAGTCACCTGTAGCTCACCATGTACTCAAGAGTCATACACCAGAACTAAAGGAGTTGGAGAGGAGGGGTCTTTAGAACCATCATAATCCACATTCTCTTCCTAACACCCCCAGCCCACAGAGGTTTTGCTAAGAGAACAGACTAAGTATGAAGATTTCTAACATTTCTATTTGGGTGTCCCATCACAATATTCTAAGCCCCATTTCCTTACTATGAAGTGGACAATAGTATCCACCAGCTTTCTTCCTGCAGTGGTAAGGACAGTGCAGAATAATAAGAAAACTATAATTATCACCCAAGCTATCAAATACCCATATGTGTTCTAACAGTTTATCAGAAACTAGGGAAGCCAGAAGCCCCTGCCTCCAGAGGCTTGGGGAAAGTTTCCACCTGTTTTCCCAGCTTCTATACAGTCTCTTGCCTCAAAATATATATATAATCTCCCATATGCTGCAATCAACAACTTTTTAATCTTAGTTTTGCACACAAGTAGAAATAGAACCATGAATGAATATCTCTGTTTGAAGAATTATTGTTAAAAACAGATGTTTTGGGGTTGGAGAGATGGCTTAGCAGATAAGGTGCTTGCCTGCAGAGCCTGGTAACCTGAGCTTGATTCCCCAGTACCCAAGTAGGACCAGATGCCCAAAGTGGCACATGCATCTAAAGTCCATTTACAGTGGCTGGCGGTCCTGGTGTGCCCATTCTCTCTGTCTCTCTTCTATATCTCTGTTTGAAAGTAAATAAATAAAATTATTTTAAAAAACAAATGTTTTCTTACGTTCTGTTCCCATTTTGGTTGATGTTCCTTTTCTTATTTATTAAAACCTTTATGTATTATGAAATTATGTGACTTTTGTTGCCCTTTATAAATATTTTCCCCAACTTTTTCATTTATATATTTTGTTGTGTAGACATTTTGCTTATGTTTAATTACTTTACTGACATTAAATAATTATATATATTTATACAGTGTAATATGTTCATTTAGTATGTGTATACAAATCAGGAATCGTAGCATTTCTATTTCTTTAAGGATGTATCATTTTTGTGTCAGAAAACATCAAACTCCTCCTACTAGTTCTTTGCTTTAAAAAAAAAAAGACAATAAGTTGTTATTAACTATAGTCACCTTGTGGCTCTGTACAACATGAGAATTTATCCTCCTGTCTAACTATATTCTGGTATGTAATAGACAACTTCCATCTACCTCCTTCCCCCTCCCTTTCCTAATCTTTTGTGGCCAGGATGTACTCTCCACTTTGGATCAACACTTGGTAGCCTCCCCAATACATCACGTGTAAATATGTTTATATGCTCAGGTGAACTTACCAATTTGTTTTGAGTGTTGGTTTTTAACAAGTAAAGAAAAGATTTCTCCACTAACATTTTATAAAAGAAAAAACAACTTTTATGCTTCCTTTTAATTAATTCTATGACTCATCTTTAAACTATATGAAATCATGAATAAGTGGTTTTAGTTTATAAAATATCAATTCAATCAAATATATTTAAACCCTTTTCCACTTGAAAAATCTATGTGTGTGTGTGTGTGTGTGTGTCTCTTGAATAACATATTCCATCCCAGCAATATCTTTGTCAAATTAAAGGGACTGTCATGTTCATCCCACTTCCTTATCTGGTTTTTCTCATACCTCTTCTTCTAAAGATTCTTTTCTGTATGATATATATATATATTTCAAATGAACATTATTTATTTATTTTAGAGAGAGAGAGAGAGCGAATTGGTGCCCCAGGGCCTCGGCCACTGAAATCGAACTCCAGATGCTTGCGCCACCTAGTGGGCATGTGCGACCTTGTACTTGCCTCACCTTTGTGCATCTGGCTTACGTGGGATTTGGAGAGTAGAACATGGGTCCTTAGGCTTTGCAGGCAAGCACCTAAACCACTAAGCCATATATCCAGACCCAAATGAACATAAGTTAAACAAACTAAAAGTTTAAAACTCTAGAATGCAATTTTAGCTAGATGCAAGAAACTCTGACACCTTTCTAGTGAGTTTCCTGCCCAAGAACAAAATATTTCAGTTTAGCTGTAACCTGATATCTTTTCCAAAAGTATGTTTCGATGTTTCTTCAAATAAAGTTTTTATGTTTATAAAGTTTGTGAGTTATGTTTGTGGGTATGTATATGTGTATCTTTGAATCAGACTGCGTAAGGACCAACATGCTTGCCTTCAGAGTGGTCCACATTCTCCTTGAGTCCCAGAGAACACCTTAAGTACACTTGATCTGACCCAAATGTCACTATTATGTGGGAGATATTGTTGGGGGCTGGGTTATAAGTGTTTTTGACATAACATTTCCCCTGACTTTTACATTCAGATTTATTTTTTATAAGATTCAGTGAGGAATAAAAGAAAAATCCTTTCCTCACAGCCCTTTCCCCAAACAAATATAGTATTACTCCAAAGGCTAACTGTGGTTCCCTTGGATGGTTCTACTTTTCTGTTCCACCTCCTACTTTTACATATTTAGGTTGCTCCAAATTTCCACTGTGACTAATACCACTGAAAAGAAAGAACACTTAAATAGACCAGCGTGGAAGAAAACCCACTTCAATCACACAAAATGCTGATGAGCAGAATGCAGAGGAAGGTCAGAGAATAGAGACGAGAGAGGACTGATTAGAAAGGCCACTTTAGTGGGGTGAGAGGCTCTGGCAGAGGGGAGAAGAAAGGGAACAAGTGTCTTTAGCAAGTCTCTCTTGTTTAATGCATGTTCTGGTTTTCCTTCCCACATACTGTCCTATACACGATCAGCTGTGTGGCGACACACAGCTGTCAGGGACTAAACACCACCCCACTATCTTTACCTGAAAGGGTCCTAAGTCAGGACTTTGGGGTGGGCAGTCCCTTGTGTTTCTGTTTCCCTAGTTCAAGCTTATTTGAAAACCCAGGCTTACCATGAGTCATCACAGGAATGGTGTGTCATTCAAACTATTGTCTGGAAGAAACTTCTTTCCTGGTGCTTGGATCTCAACTGTCGTAAGTCGTGGTTATGGGGACAGTGAACGGATTTGGTAATTGATAGATGGACCTCTTGAATACTTCTCTGCTGGCTTGAGTAGGTTGTTGTGTCTAAGAATAGTCGCCTGTGGGTATGAGGGTGATCTGGCTGAGAAACCTGTCACCCCATTGATCATCGGGGTTGATTCGACTGATCTGGCTGGCTAGGTGATGATCCCTTCCTCCCTCACTGCTCCATGTGCTGCTCGGTCGAAGAGGACGACTTTCCCAGAATCGAGGAGGACAGGTCTTTGGTCAAGGGTATATGAGAAGCTGCACTCCTCTGCTAGAACCTCCAAACACACTCTCAAGAATAGCGACCATGGCATTGCTCTGGTCAGTTATCCTCATTCAGTACAGATGCCGAAAGACGTTAAAAATATTTCATCCTTGTCTTTCCTCTCTTTCAAGAACCTATGGGCTTGCAGTCTAGGCGACATTAGGACTCTTCACAGTGTCACCCTCATTGACCTCATCATGCTCAGATGTCTCAAATCAAACCAAGCACTAGACAGACAGCTGAGAATAAAAAAGCATGAACGTCAACAACAAAAAGCCAGGCACCTGAATAGCTAGCTGCACTGTGAAGTCAGCGGTAATAAAAGAGGTATGCCATAGCTCTGAGCCCGTGTCTAACAGCGAGCAAAACAGAACATTCCTACAGATGGCATTTGGTGGTGTGTAAAATATTCAAGGATTAAAATGGTCAGTAAAACAGTCTCACACAAAAGGGCACAATCTATTCTATACTTTCTTTAGTCTGAATTTTGGGTTTGTTTACTTGAGTAGATAGAGACTGAACAGTGAAGGAGAGGCCTGACCAGTGGTTGATACAGCAAGTGAGGTCTAGCTTAGGTTTGGTGAAATGAAAAGAATTGGCCCTACATTTCAGCTGTCACTGACTGGGAAGGAGTGAGGTTGGGTTGAATCACACTTGCCAAATGAAGTCTTTTGAACACATGTTGGGTTTCCTCTGCCTACAGTTCTGATAAAAGTTATAGGGAGAGAGAGAGAGAGAGAGAGAGAGAGAGATAAATGCATATTTTAAAGAGGCTCTGAAAGTGACTAACTTCCTTACTTCCCTGTTTTGAATTTACAAAAGACCAGTAGGACAACTACCCTGAAAAGTTTCATCCTTCCTGGCTCTGGTAGGTATCCTGATCCTTTACTGTCTTCTAAGATATCCAGGCATATCTCCCTGTAGCCAAAGAGCAAGCAAGGACTCACTCAACCAGGAGATTAAAGAGGCAATACTAGGAAAATCCAGAGTTTTGCACGAGAATATTTCAATCCTCTCTTTTAGGAGAGATCATGGGCATTTGTTAGCCATTTCATGGGATTAGGGAAGAAATGCACACTAAGTAAACATTCTCTTATAGATTTGGTTATCTGGGAAAGGCTACTAGTAATCTTAGAAAACCATTGTCTACCAGTAAATTTTAACAGAACCTTGTTTATTTTATAGTCTTATCTTTTAAGGTGGCTTTAAATGAAAGCCATTATAGTGAAGAGTCTTAGTCCTCTTATCAGAAAATCATTTCAAAACAAAAATGAGTTTGGTGACAAATGGATCTTAGCAAAAGAAGGGGCAGGTCACCAATCACCATGAAAAGCACAAAAACAAAACTAATTTTCATTGTCTTAAAAGTCTGAAGTCAAAATTTCATCCATCACTTGTTATCATCATTAATATTTGATGCTGCGTGAATCAAAAATCATATGCGCATGCCACCAAGGCAGAAGGACGTTAGGGGGACGCAAAAGCCCAGCACTACAATGGAGTGTGGAACCCTCAACTAAACACGAAAAGACAGACGTCCACTTGAAATAGCAGTAGCTCAAATGAAGTAAATGATTCACCAAGTCTCATTCTAATTAATATGTGTGTATGCATTCATTCAAATCACACCCATTTGTTTGTTTGCTAGTTTGAATGCACAGCTTAGTATGTAAACACATCCTTCAGTAAACAGAGGAGTAAGAACCAATTTCCTGTGCACACTGATTTCTTATTAACAACAACTGTGTAAACTGTATATACAGGGTGGTTTCAATGTGAATGTATGCCCCCCCCCCATGACCTGAGGTATTTTTGATTAATATTGAGCTTACAACCTGAGTCTCTAGCAGTCTTGCTGGAGGAGGTGTCATCTGTAGTCCAGCCCTATGAGGTATGTAGAAAGCAGTTTGAGCTCTGGCTACTGGTGCTTGCTGGCTGTTGGTGGTGTCTCTCTGCTACTAATGTATGGAAATGGGACATTTTCTTCCATCATGTTGTAGCTCCCCCTGGATTCTGCAAGCCTGAAATAAATCCTTTCCTCCCATAATCTGCTTACACTCAGGTGTTTGTTCTAGCAACACAAAAGTAACTGCAACAGAAAAATTGGTACCAAGAAGTGGGGCTGTCACTGTGGTGAGTCTGACCATGTGGGTTTTGATCTTTTGTAATGTTCTTGTAAGAGAAATGTGGAATGACTTGGTACTTTGTTCTAGAGAAGCCTTGCCGTGCTGTAAGCAGAGCTTTATGGGCTACTCTGTTAAGAGTTTGAAAAATGATAAATGTAGAGAGAATTGTGGACTATGAAGGCTTGTCTTACGAACTTTTAAAGGGGAAGGAGAGAACTCTGTAAGAACTGGGTTCCTGGTGGAAAGATTGGCTGCACTCTGCCCATGCCCAGAGAGTTTGATGAAGTTTGAACTTAGAAGTAATGAACTGGTATGCTTGCAGGAAGGTAGAGGACAGAAAGACATGAAAGATGCATGGCTTATCACAGGGAATTCAAGTAAGTTTGAAATTACTGGCATAAAAACTTGGTTTTAGGTTGCTTAAGCTGCAGTTGTTGATTACCACCATCAAGGATGGACCTAGAAATCACTATGTAGTCTCAGACTGGCCTCAAACTCATGGTGATCCCCCTACCTCTGCCTCCCTGAGTGCTGGGATTAAAGGTGTGTGCCACCATGCCCATCAAAACTTGGGATTTTTAAACAGTGTTAAAGTTGGTAAAGATTATAGGTACCTTTGAAGTTGGACTGGATGCAGTTTTCATTGTGATATAGTTAAGAACATGTGGGGACCAGGAGCAGCTTGTGATGGCTGTATTGTGAATATATGTCCTGGTAACCTAAGGTAACTTTGATTAAGATTGAGCTTGCGATTTCAGTCTCCAGCAGCCCTTCTGGAGGAGTGTCACTGGTGGCAGATCTATAGTCCAGCCCTACCAGGTACATAGGAAGAAGTCTGAGCTCTGGCTGCTCATGTTTGCCAAATGTCTTCTAAGGAATGTCTTCTAGTTCATTAATGTCTACTCCCTAACTTCTTAGTCTGCCTTGGTCTGCTCTAATCAGATCTTCATTCTCACCATGCTCAATGTCTATCATTTCACACTCTAAGGGTCATTTTTACTTCTATGTTATGTGATATGTCAGCACATGTCATTGCTCATTCCACTCTCACTTTCAAAAACCTCCATTCCATTGGATGCCGAGCCACCCCTTCTCCTGTGATTCTTCTTGCCATGTTGGTGTTCCTATTTAGTGTCTGTTGTTTTCTTTTGCTGAAGTATAATTCGAGGTGTGCTACATTGCTTTCTGGAGCAAGAAAACAGAAAACATCTTTCATCCCAGATAGGATGCTGACTGATCAAAGCAATGATTCCTTCCAAGTGTAGTTTGGCAAATCTTTGAGTTTACTGGGGTTACTTAGCATAGATGTTTCAAAGGAAACTTTTTCAACATGGAAGATGAAAACGTCACACTGGATTCTCCCCCTAAGTTGATTTTCTAACCTCCTATACAGTCTGTCACCCCCAAGACCATGTACGGATCTTGGGGCAGGAAGGACTTATAGCTGGAATGTCAGATAAAGGTCTTGTGGTCCTCCTGCCCTCTTCTATCAGTGTTATTAGCTCCATAACCATCATTGCAGGTCTAGTTACTGCTGTATTATTTTGCCTATTTAATTTCTATGATGGGAGGAGGTGGAGAACATCAAGATATTCTATAGGTTTGGCTGGAAAAATGGCTTAGTATTTAAGGCGCTTGCCTGCAAAGCCCGAGGACTCAGGTTTGATTCCCCAGTACCCATGTAAGCCAGATGCACAAGGTGTTTCATGCTTCTGGAGTTTGTGTGCAGTGGTCGGATGCCCTGACTCCCATTCTCTCTCTCTCTCTCCCTCTTTCTCTCTTTCTCTACCTATCTATCTGCCTCTCTCTCAAAAACAAAAATAAAAAAAATATATATATAAAAGATATTCTGTAGGTTACCCCAGCAGTTGTCCTGCCCCTTGACAGCAGTGGTCACGCTGGGCCTGGGGGTGGGGTACACAGCTACACAACAAGGCTGGACCAGTAAGCAAGATTACTACTTCCTACTGATTCCCACCCTTTCTTCACTAGCCTCTGCCCAGATCAGTGCCATCTATTTGCTTCTCAACCACATATATATATTTTTTTTTTTCTGCCGCAAACTTCTCTCTCAGTTGCAGCCTGTTCAATAAGACTGATTTGTCAACGTCGCCCCTGGGTGACTCATAACAACCCCAAATGAACATTTCTAAAACACAAGCCTTGGTGCCGCGCCTGGCTCACCAAGCTCTAGACGTATTGGCTAAATCTGTTCTTTAGGACCTAAACTTGGTTTTGTCTACTTGCCCTGGAGTGCCCTCTCTACTTCAAGGTCCATCCCTGTCGTTCAGGTCTTAGACTGGAAAGCCAACGTTTAAACTTGCTTCCGCTGACAACTTCAACTCAACCAGCCCTGGAGAAGTTTATTAAACCGTTGGTGAATGAAACAAAAAATGAGCAATTTATGCTTTTTTTTTTAATTATAATACCCCAAAATGCTGCCACAAACTCTTCTAAGCTGCCTTGCCAGAAACTATATATTCTTTCCCAAATTTGGAAGTCCTGAAAAAAGAATCTGTCAACGGAACTGTTGTAGGAAAATGTAGCTAGTTCTACATGTGCCAGTAGGGAGATCTCTGCTAATTCTGTAAAGGGTGAGAACAGTAGCTGAGCAGGGTCAGGCTCCCACAAGACATGAAACTTCAAGCCATAGTTACCTCAACAAGGTGCGGCTGGGGGATAAAGGTTCTCTATCCGACTCTGAAATTCTGTGCTTCTGGGGGGTCAAATATCCTACACTCCAGTGAGCTAACGGGAGACTTTGGTCTTCCATCTGCTTGTACATGGGGGCGACTTGAAACACGTAGCTGGCTTCCCTACTCAAGACCCTCACAGGGATGACGCTGATTCAACAGGCTTTTTAAACTGATCTTTGGTGTTCTCTCCCAAAAGAGCGTGCTCAGCCCAAAGAAATATTCTATAAACAAAATGTTCTTCTGTGATCTATATTCCCTGGCTGGGACTTCTTTAAAAAACAAAAAAAGATGATTGGCATATAGCTGAAGGATATTTTTACCTGATGATGTATTTTTTTAAATAATTACTTTCTCACTTAAAAATGAAATGGTTATAGTTTTGAATGCTTATCTATATTTGTGAGTGCACATATTCATGGGACGCTTGAACATGAGCATCTTTGCAGATGTATGTGGAGACCAGAGGAGAAACTCAGGTGTCGTCTACTTTTATAATTTTTCAAAATTATTTGTTTGCAAGGAGAGAAAGAGAGAGAGGAGAGAGAGAGAGTGAGCACACGCGATTGAGCACACCAGGGCCACTTGAAGCTGCAAAGGGACTCCAGACACATGAGCCACTTGGCGCACTCACTTTACTTGGGTATTGGGGATTTGCAAAGAGAGTGCCTTTAACCACTGATCAATCTCCTCAGCCCTCGGGCACTTTTTTGGCCCAGGGTTTTTCACTGGCCTGGAACTTAACACGTAGGCTAAACTGTGTGGCCAGTGAGCCTCAGGGATCCACCTGTGTCCCCCTCCCCAGCCACTGGATTGAACCCAGGTCCTCATGTTTACAATGCAAGCACTTTATTAACTAAGTTATCTCCACAGACCCCATCTATTATTTCTGTCTCTGAGCTCTCTACTGCACATAGTGAATAGGAGTGTTATCCATCTAGTTAAGCTTAAGGTAAGTGTCATCTATGATCAGAGCAAGAGGAAACGATACAGGAAGTACAATTTTGTTGGATTATTTCACTTATGTAATGCTAACTTTGATACTTACAAAACAATTTTTAGAAGTAATTTAAAATAAACCTACTATCTTCCCCTTGTGTTCAATTGCATAGTCTCAGCTGAACCTGGCACTGCAGACTCTCACTTACTAAGGAGCCTGGATTATCTCATGGAAGATTGACTCTACAGAGACTCAGGGACGGCACAAGCACAAACGCACCTTCTGTCCCAGGAATATGAAAGTTTCCATGTGTGTGAGGAAAATACAGGAGCCAGATTGGCGGACAAATAGAACTTAATATAACCAATTATTCTCTTTTAAATCACAGGCATTTTGAATAACAGGGTAGTTCTTTTAATTGAATATGAAATGGCACATGTTGTTTATATGCACTACCCTGGAATATTCTTTGTATTTTATTTATATTTTTTATTATTTATTTTTTTTTAGTTTTTCGAGGTAGGGTCTCACTGTGGTCCAGGCTGACCTGGAATTCACTATGGAGTCTCAGGGTGGCCTCGAACTCACGGCGATCCTCCTACCTCTGCCTCCCGCGTGCTGGGATTGAAGGCGTACACCACCATGCCCGGCTTTATTCTTAGTATTCTATAAATCAGTATACGTTCAAGTTTTAATGCTAAAATGTAGTCCCATATGTAAGGAAATTTATTTTAAAATAGGAAGTAGACATGTACATTACAGCAAGTAAAACTGCCTATAACAATTTTCTCTTTGCCAGAAACCCTGTACCTATGAAATGGTTGCTTTGTACTTGAACAGGTCCAGGATAAATATCTATTGAATTTGATTTAGCTTAGTAGTCCAGATCCACGTCATGTTAAGAGTAAGTGAGCATAAACTCCAGAGATGACATGGATCTGCCCAACTATCAAGTGTATGGCTCATGAGAAAACGGCTCCATATTTTCATGAATTCTTCTGTTGTAACTACTACAAACCTATCCATAAGGGAAAGCACTCAAGGTACAGCTGAAATATCTTGTGTTACAGTCAAATGAAAGTATTTTTCTCCCCAGAAAAGCCCTCCCCTTTCTTTCTGTAAAAGTAGTAGTATTTGCTTTTGAAATCATCAGGGCTCGTATTGTTTTCATATTTCTGGAACAAAGAATTGGGGCATGCACTCCATCTAATTTCTCAGCAGAAAGACTGACAAATGAAGGGTCCTTTCACTGCAGTTATACAAAGTAAGAGAAAGGGAGTATCTCCTGGGGCCAAGGGAAGAGCAAAGCTTAAAACACCCAGACTCTGGAACTGGATTTGCATATTAAACTATTAAAATGATCATCTCAATTATTGCATCAATGAAATCACATTTCTCAGTTGTGAATGGTCTCTTAGCAATATCTCCCATAACAAATACAATTTCAGTTTCAGAATGTTCAACTACACAATGTCAAGGGAACGGAACATACCCTTAACTTTCAAGATTAAAATAAAAGCATACCCTATTTATAGAACACAAGATGAAAAGGCAGCGTGGCAATGAACCACTGGTATGGACAAATCTCATGGCCTCTAAGAGACTGGGTGAGTCTTTTCCTCCTATGCAGGGAGAAAGTTGAGTAAACCAAGCATCAGCGATTCATCAATTTATAAAAATCCATTCAATATTTGATCAATATGTGACAAATAACCCAGTGACCAACCAGAGCATGATGTGACATCACCAATCGCGGTGCTTGTTATCTCGCTATTCTTTTCTCCTAATTTAGGTGACTTGCTGCTCTTCCTCTGTGTCAGAGAGGACTACAAAGGCAGCAAGTCCAAATGAGCTCATTCTCTTTCATAATCGGTCAGAGGCCCCTTCTTAGTAATCTTACTATAATCAAATCATAAACTGAGTACACACATCTGGATTTAATTTTCACCCTTCAGACAAAGTGCAGAAACAGCACAGCTCCAAGCAAGCTTACTGGTTTTAAAAAGTCATTTCACTATTAAAAACTCACAAGAGTCAAAATTACCATTCCAAATGTATTTAAAGCACCAAATGTACACACTCTGAGCTCCCCGAAAGGTCACCAATTGTAAGAACATATTGGCTAAGAATGGCTGTCCTAAACTGCCAAGGAAAACATCAACATCAACATCAACCAAGCCTGTTGCACTAACAAGCTCTGGGGTCATGGAAGAAGAGTATTTTTGTGCGGTCCTATTTGGATCCACTTATCTGATGGTATTAGGTTATCACCAACCCACAGAGCTTTCTAGAACTCCTCCCACTTCCCTCCCTTGACGTGCTGAGTAATCCTACATGGATAATATTATCGGATCAAAGAACTAAAAATATCTCTAGTTCCCAAAGGAATACTGACAAAGAACAATGATGATTCTTTGAATTAGTGCTCTGGACATTTCTTATCTACATATAGTCACATCAGTCAGTGTTTTTTTTTTTTCTCTCTTAGTTTTCAGATAAACAAGAGCAAAATAAAAAGCTACATAGAGCTTGCTCAATTCCTTTGGTCATACCCCAAGTACTAGTTATGAAATTGATCATTCCTACAATCCAATTTCTGCTGCCTGGCAATGGGAAGAATTATAATCCAGTGGATGGGTTCACTTGAGTCAAGTGTACTTAAGGATGCTACTGTGTTTACATCATGTGTCTTGCATTGGTACCTGATGTCACTGACATGTACTTAATTACGTACATGCTCTATGGCACACCGGGTCATCTATGGTGCTACAAGTCAATGGCCGAGTATAAGATATATAGAATATCTGGTAGATGAAGAGAGGAAGACCACATAACTGTATACACATAACTGCTTGGAAGATGAAGAGAATTAGATGAGTTGAGACAAAAATGATGTAGGTCTTGAAGAGATTGGACAATTTACTTGAAATTTCTCTTGTTTGATACTAGTACAAGCCAGATATGCCCAATAACGTGAGTCAGCATCAACCAGTTTATTTAGTGTAGTAACAGCTGATGTGTCTTCAAACGTCACACACAACAAAGATGATCAGTGGAACCACCAGAAATTAGCTCTGATGTGGCCAAAAAAAAAAAAAAAAAAAACAATGTCTGGAGAGGTGACAATATATGACAGAAGACCAAAGGACATAAAGGAACAGGTGCTGGAACCCGGGGGAGAAAGAAACACATCCAAATACCCTCTTTGCATCATTTTCTTCCAGGCACAGAGACTAAAATGCACCCTGCAAATGAGAAGTTTTGTGCTGATGGCCACTAAGTGGTGGTGATTATGCTGCTAAAACTTGCCTATGAAAAGGTAAATGAGGGCTGGAGGGATGGCTTAGTGGTTAAGGTGCTTGCCTGCAAAGCCAAAGGATCCAGGTTCGATTCCCTAGGACCCACGTTAGCCAGCTGTACAAGGAGGCGCATTCATCTGGAGTTAGTTTGCAGTGGCTGGAGGCCCTGGTGCACCCATTCTCTCTCTCTCCCTCTTTATCTGTCAAATAAATAAATAAATAAATAAAAATAAAATATTTTTTAAAGTACATGAAAAATCCTCTTTTGTTTAGTGTCTTCTCTTTTATCTTGTATAGGAAATTAAAAGCAGAATTTTGGAACTAGTTGTGTCTGAGGAGTAGCTATGGTAACTTTGTATGCTGGTGAAAGAAATGTTTGTTTGTTAACCACAATCAAAACTGAAATAAAATGAGTTGGCTGAAAATTTGCCCAGTTTGTCTCTTCTAAGTAATGATAATCTCTTAGCATCAACCTCTAATGTTTAAATTCCTTGTTCTTTTTGACTCTGCCTCAGGCACTCAAAATTCTCCGTGATAAATAAGTGGGTATAGGAAATATTTCCTCTAGATGGCTCTTTATTTCATAAAGAATAAAACAGTAGGCTAGAGAGATGGCTTA
Organism: Dipus sagitta; assembly: GCA_036346955.1. Lineage (NCBI taxonomy): Eukaryota > Metazoa > Chordata > Mammalia > Rodentia > Dipodidae > Dipus > Dipus sagitta. The sequence goes on from CM070778.1 coordinate 127,094,949, forward strand.
GCAGTTAAGGTACTCGCCTGCAAAACCTAAGGACCCATGTTCTACTCTCCAGATCCCACATTAGCCAGATGCACAAAGGTGAGGCAAGTGCTAGGTCACACATGCCTATTAGGTGACACAAGTGTATGGAGTTCAACTGCAGTGGCTAAAGCCCTGGTGTGCCGATTCTCTCTCTCTCTCTCTCTCTCTCTCTCCCTCTTTCTCTCTATCTCTCTCTCAAATAAAAAAAAAAGTATAAAGTCTGCAAAGGTCTCAGAAATTCAGAGAATAAATTCATTTACCATGACATTTAAAGGCTTTTACTTAAATATACCTACAATAAATATTTGAGTAAGGAACTAAACATCCAGGGAGAGTATAAAGAAATAGTTTTCCCCTTTTCTTGATGGGAACCTATGGTGATTTGATTCAGGTGTCCCCATAAACTTAGGCATTCTGAATGCTAGGTTCCCAGCTGATGGAGATTTGGGAATCAATGCCTCTTGGAGGGAGTGTATTATTGGGGGCAGCCAGTCTCCCCTTGCCAGTGTTTGGCACACTCTCCTGTTGCTATTGTCCACCTGATGTTGGCCAGGGGGTGATGTCCACCCTCTGCCAATGCCATCATTTTCCCTGACATCATAGAGCTTCCTCCTTGAGCCTGTAAGCCAAAATAAACCTCTTTTTTCCCACAAGCTGCTCTTAGTTGGGTGGTTTCTACCAGCAATGCGAACCTGACTGCAACAGAACCCATGCTGTGATCCTCCTCTCCTGTTTGTTATGCCTTATAGTTGCAAGCTTCAAGGCAGACAATCTGAGATGACCTGCAAATCTAAGAAGACTCTAAAGATAATGTGAAATAAGAATGATATTGCTGTCCAGAGTTGTCTGAATTGAGGAAGTCTTGCTCATCCAAGAGAGGACAGGAGGCATGCTAATGGTACACACACCATGAGAGCAGCATTTCTGCAAAAGCAGAACCACTTAAAAAATTCCACAGGGGGGCTGGAGAGATGGCTTAGCGGTTAAGCGCTTGCCTGTGAAGCCTAAGGACCCTGGTTCGAGGCTCAATTCCCCAGGGCCCACGTTAGCCAGATGCACAAGGGGGCGCACGCATCTGGAGTTCGTTTACAGAGGCTGGGAGCTCTGGCGCGCCCATTCTCTCTCTCTCTCTCTCTCTCTCTCTCTCTCTGCCTCCTTCTCTCTGTCACTCTCAAATAAATAAATAAATAAACAAAAAAATTTTAAAAAAAAGAAAAATTCCACAGGAAGTTTCCTGCTTTAAAACGATGAAGAAGACAAGCATTGGCAGCTTATCTCAAGACAGGAGTCATGGGTGATAGTGACAGGTGTCAACACCATGAGCTTTAATAGACATAGCTAGGCACAGGCTTCATTTAATCAAAGAAATCAATGTTCACCAATCCGTATATTCAACAGTAACCACAGAATGCATTTTAAATAAGCAATGGGAGAGGGGACAAAACTTGGTGCTGACATATAATGATCAATGCCACTGAGATGTCCAATAGTGACAGAGATGGCAAATAGAAAACAACATATTGCAGCCTACAGGGAGATGAGAAAAACTGGCAGTGGATACCAATGCAAATGTCTAATTTTCCCAGGGGACCAGGACTCCAGGCAGGAGGTAGCCCACCGAATAGCCATGGGGAAAATAATGAAGTTCTCTATACCGGAGGAACACCTTGAGTGTGCATAGGAAAGATGACAAACCATCCCCTAGAAAGAGTCTGGATTTTACACTTAGCAATGGCTCCAGTAGGGCTCTGAACTTTTAACGGGTTTGAAGCACCCTTGAGATGCCTAGTTCCTAAGATATGACGTGGTCAGAGGGAACGGTCATATGTCCTGATGGGCAATGGAAGAAAACAAGAAGGGTCAAGGGATACAGCTCAAGGAGAGAGAGTACTTGTTTGGCATGTGCAGAGTTACATGATCAATCCTCAGCACTATGGGAAAGGGAGATGTCCCTAGGACCCACGTAAGCCAGATGCAGAAGGTGGCACAAGCATCTGGAGTTCCTCTGCAGTGGCTGGAGGCCCTGGTGACCCCATTCTCTCTATATATCTATCTGCCTCCTTCTCTCTCTGTCTGTCGCTCTCAAATAAAATCAAAAACAATTAAGAAAGGGAAGGAGGGAGGGAAAAAGAAGGAAGAGAAGGAAAAAAGGAATGAGGGAGCGAGGAAGGTAAAGGAAGGAAGGAAGGAAGGAAGGAAGGAAGGAAGGAAGGAAGGAAGGAAGGAAGGAAGCAGGCAAGCACAGTGTGGGATGTGTGTGTTCTCTAGAATACGGGAGAAGGAAAAAGTGCTCTTCTATGAAGTAGGCTGGATGGAGAGGCCTCCCCTTGCCTCTGTGAGGCAACTCCTGGGAAAGGCAAGTCGTCACCTTTTACAAAGGAAACAAAAAGGAAGGGATCTGATGCCAGGTTGGTACTGACGAATAATGCCAGGGCCAAGCAAGCAGAGGATCATTGCATTTCAGGTCCAAACAAGGAGTCTGTAAGTGAAACTATCATGGCCAGGAGCATGAAACAGGACTCAGCGTCTAGCGCCCATGATACTCAAGACCTCTCGCAACTTCTCACTTCCATTTACAGCACAGACAGACTGGGGCTAGGAGTGGGGACAGCTGTCAGCAGTGAATCATGAAACAGGAAAAGTCAAGTCCAGGGACTCACTGGCCTTCATCAGTGCTACAGTTGAGGGGTATTTTCTGGCTTGCATTTTGTAAGTTAATAACTAAATTGTCCTTTATCATGTTCAATGCACAGTGCATTTTGGGAAACAATATTGGTAGCATTTTAAGTGAACCGCTGCTGGACAGCCCTGCCCTGGTCACCGAGGCACGGTGATGGATTGTCAGCTCCTGACACTGATGTCTCTCGAGAAATCCCCCTTGGCATTGGGTCAGGATAGCATGAGAATGGGCTTCTGGGTTAGTAGTTCAAACATCTGTGGAATTCACTGTAAAACATTCCAGATTAATAGAATTTTATCCCAGTGAATTTTCCAATTTTAAGTCTCTAATATGACCATGATTAGACTTTCATAAGCTTGGAAACGTGTCTGTTAAAAATGAGGATTAAATAGGGCAGGGAGTGATAGCTAAGTGGTTAAGGTGCTTGCCTTCAAAGCCAAAGGACCCAGGTTTGATTCCCCAGGACCCACATAAGCCAGATGTACAAGGTAGCACATGTGTCTGGAGTTTGTTTGCAGGACTAGAGGCCCTGGCATGCCTATTCTCGCTGCCTCTATCTGCTTATTTCTCTCTCTCTCTCTCTCTCTCTCTCAAAAAAAAAATAAATAAATAAAATATTTTTAAAAGATGATTGAATGAATACTTAAAACATACAAAAATGTGTGTTTCTTGAAAATTTCAATTGAGAAGGAAAGAAAAACATACATTAATACATAGCCAAGTTTATTAATAAGGGTAAAAACTATACACAGCTAAATATTAGTTAAGCCAACAGTAGTACATTTATAACATGGAATATTATCTGTCATTCAATTAGGATATAAATTTATACTGATGTGTGATGCTGTATATAAATCTTCATATAAATACTTCATATGAATACAGAATTTACATTCTGTAAATTCATTTTTATAAGAGACATTAAAAACACCCAAAGACTAGTCATCAAAATACTTACATCTGTCTACATATCTATTCATCTAGTCTATATTTTTGGTTTTTTTAAACTTTTTATTGACAATTTTCATACATATAGACAATATAACATGGTCATAATCCCATCCCCTCAACCTCCCTTTCACCCTTCAAAATTCCTCCTCCAAATAGTTTTAAATTTAGTTTCCCTATTGTTGTCTTTTTATTTTTTTGTTTATTTTTATTTATTTGAGAGCAACAGAGAGAGAGAGAGAAAGAGAGAGAGAGAGAATGGGCGTGCCAGGGCCTCCAGCCACTGCAAATGACTCCGGATGTGAGCGACCCCTTGTGCATCTGGCTAACATGGGTCCTGGGGAATCGAGCCTTGAACCGGGGTCCTTAGGCTTCACAGGCAAGCGCTTAACTGCTAAGCCATCTCTCCAGCTCTCCTGTTGTTTTTGAGGCAGGGTCTCACTCTGGCATAGGCTGACCTAAAACTCATAGAAATCTTCCTACCTCAGTGTCCCAAGTGTTGTGGTTAAAGGTGACAGCCACTATGCCTAGCTCATCTAGTCATGTTGGAAAAGAATTATCACTTTTTTTTTATTTCTATGATTATTTGGCCTTAAGAAATTCACATTGTGGAAATTAAGTTAATGTTAATTTTGAAAAAGGCTAAAAATCCATCCAGTAAAAATATTTTGGTTAGTGTCACTGATAGTTTGCTAAAATTAACCGTTATAGTTTATATGTTTATACTTTTGCCTAAAATGCAGAAACCAGGTGTGGTGGTTTGATTCAGGTGTCTTCCATAAACTCAGGTGTTCTGAATGCTAGGTTCCCAGCTGATGGAGATTTGGGAATTAGCGCCCCCTGGAGGCAGTGTATTGTTGGGGGTGGGCTTATGGGTGTTATAGTACATACATCCCCTTGCCAGTGTTTGGCACACTGTCCTGTTCCTGTTGTCCACCTGATGTTGGCCAGGAGGTGATGTCCAACCTCTGCTCATGCCATTATTTCCTCCTGCCATCAAGGAGCTTCCCCTAGAGTCTGTAAGCCAAAATAAATCCTTTGTTTTCCCACAAGCTGCTCTTGGTCAGTGTTTTCTGCCAGCAATGCAAACCTGACTGCAATAGCAGGGCTATAGAAATTGCTCAGTGGTTAAAGGAATTTGCTTGTGCAGCCTGATGGCCTGGGTTTGATTTCCAGTGCCCATGTGAACCCAGATGCACAAAGTGGTGCATGTGCCTGGAGTTGATTTGCACTGATAGGAGGCCCTTGGGCACTCAAACTCACATACACACACTCTCAAATAAAATAAATAAAAATGTTTTAAAATATTATTTATTTCATTAATTTATTTGAGGGGGGAAGGGAGACAATAGGTGCGCCAGGGCCTCCAGCTATTGCAAATGAACTCCAGATGCATGCATCACCTTGTGCATCTAACCTATGTGAGTCCTGGGGAATCGAACCTGAGTCCTTTAGCTTTGCAGGCAAACACCTTAACCACTAAGCCATTCTCCATCCCAAAAAATGCTTTTACAAAATAAAATAGGGGTTGGAAAGATGGTTTAGCAGTTAAGGTGATTGCCTGAAAAGTCTAAGGACCTGTGTTCAGCTCCCCAGATCCCACGTAAGGCAGATGCTCAAGGTGGTGCATGTGCAAAGCTGCACATGTGGTACACTCATCTGGAGTTTAGTTGCACTGGCTGAGACCCTGGATTGGCAATTCTCTCTCTCATGAAGATAAAATAATGCCAGGCGTGGTGGCACACGCCTTTAATCCCAGCACTCGGGAGGCAGAGGTAGGAGGACTGCAGTGAGTTCGAGGCTAGCCTGAGACTAGGTACTGAATTCAGCCTTGGCTGGAGCAAGACTCAAGCTTGAAAACCCAAAATAAATGAATCATGAAGGAAAAGAAAACAGAGAACTTTCTAGTTTTCCGCTTGTTCTCTTGTAAAGAAACAGTGCCAGCACTGCTACATTTTCTATGTTGCATTATTAATTAGCAAACCAGCAATGAAGAAATTAAAAACGGATTCATGCCCCTCCTAAACCAGAGAGGACAGCCACTTGGTAGTACAAAGTACTGATTGTCCTTGAAGTGGAAAGGGAGTGGCCAATGTTCCACATCAATAGTCTGACCCACATCAGAAGCTATTTTGGATAACAGGAAATTATTATGTTTGTCAGCATAAAGGTTCGTATTAATGTGAATCCGATCAGAAAGTGACTGTGCTGAGAAGAAACGCCTGGGTAGCGCTTCAGTCTGCTGTCTTGTTCTTAAGATTCCAGCATTTCCCCCCTTCATTTGTGAGGTATCAACAACGGGGCCCATTCAAATCAGTTCCACATTCAAGCCCTGAAGACAGTCTGCTGAGCAGTCTCTCATGGTGTGAAGCAATTTTTACTTTTCTGAGCACAGATCTTTGACAATGTTTTCATAGCTGTGATGAAGGTTTGGAGCTTTTACAAATTCAAAAAAAGATTTCCTTCCTTTTCCTTGGAACTATATATGTTCATTAGAAAACTGCTTGGTTTTAAATTAAATGATGGAATACAGCACTCTAATAGCCCATACCTTCCCAAAGTCACAGCGAGAGCATCTTCAGGAAGGTTGGTAATTACTTAGTATTATTCCCAAATGTTCTCCACTGAGAGTAGCTGCCAGCGTTCGCCAGCACAGTTAAGGACTAGGTCGGCATTACACATCTAAGGCATAAATAAAGCACCTGCGCACTGTGGGGAAGGAAGTGAGCAGCCTTCATCCTCCACACTCGCCGTCAGTGGCTTGGCAGGGCATGCGGGGGGAACGAGCCAGTTTGCTGTCTGCAACCCAGTGGCCATCTGGAGTGTGGCAGGAGCTGAGCTCATTGGCAGTTCTGTCAGAATGTGGCCTAGTTCTGAAACCCAGGCAAGAGAGTTAAAGTGGAGAAGGGCCACCGTCCACGCGGGAGGACCAGCCCAGCGGTAGCCAGAGAGACTCTGGAGTCGGCCTGGCCTGAGCACAGGTGGAGGCCCCAGTCCACTTCCAGAGGTCCTCAGAGCCCTGCCCAGAGCACTCTGAGGAAGGAGTTCTCTAGGGAAAAAATATGACTAAGATCTCCCTGACTTCCTAGGCCCTGTGAGTCCCAGATACAACTGTCTGTACCGAAGTTAGTGTCGTGAGGTTGAGCTGGGTCTGAAACATTGAGGGTATTTTATTCTGTGTGTTGTGGGGAAGTGAAATGACTGAATTACGACTCCCAACCATACTAAATGAACAAAACACCACACGCATAGATGAAAAGGCATGCATCAATTATTAGGCATCAAACTTCCCAACAGTAAGAAAACATTCTTGTTTGTTAATCTATAAACTAAAATGACTAGTTCAAGTGAAAAATAAATGTTAATTAAGAACTGTAGAGAAACTTCTCATTTATTTATTTATTATTTTGAGAGAAAGGGCACACCAGGACCTTAGCTGCTGTAAACGATCTCCAGACGCCCCTTGTGCACATTTGCGACATTGAGTGCTTGTGTCACTGTGCATCTGGCTATGTGGGACCTGGAGATTCGAACATGAGTTCTTAGGCTTTTGCAGGCAAGTACCTTAACCACTAAGCCATCTCTCTCCATCCCAAAACTCATTTTTTAAAATGTATTTTATTCATTTATTTATTTGAGAGAGAGAAAGAGGCAGAGAGAGAGAGAGAAAGAGGCAGAGAGAGAGAGAGAAAGAGGCAGAGAGAGAGAGAGAGAGAGAGAATGGGCACACCAGGGCCACCAGCCACTGTAAACAAATGCCAGATGCATATGCCCCCTTGTGCATCTGGTTTACGTGGGTGCTGGAGAGTCGAACCTGGGTCCTTTGGCTTTGCAGGCAAATACCTTATCTGCTAAGCCATCTCTCCAGCTCCCCCCCCAAAAAATCTCATTTTTAAGAGCCATATAGAAATGAACAGATACAAACTAATGTTATAAGCTAAAGATTTGCTCTCCTTTCTCTCTCTCCCCCCTCCTCCTCTTCCCTCCCTCCTTTACCATGTGTATGTATAGTTCTAGTAATCTTTATACGCACATGGTGGACAAGGTGAGTTAACTAACCTAACCTGCATTCATTAAATTTTTGTGGAACATTTACTAGTATTTCACAACGTTGAAAAAGATGTCTGATGATTGTGACACGGTGCTGTACTCCCAGCTCTAGGAAGAATGAGATAGAAGAAGGATGGCCTGGCTGAGCTATACCGTAAGATCCCCTCCCCCACAAACAAGCAACGAAGGAGCTCACGAAGGTACTTGCTGTGTCTGCAAGTGAAAGGTGTTCTAGTCACAAGTGCAGTGGGTTCATGTTGACAGCTATCCATGTGTTAAGGGTTCAGTCCCCAGGGCTGCTCTGTTGGGAGGTTTTCATGGTCCTCGAAGTTTGGGAGATTTTCATGGTATCAGGGTGTGATCTCAAAGGGGACCATAGGACCCCAGGCCGTCCTATTGTTCTTTGCACCCTGGTCATGGGATGGGAAGCTTGCTCCACCATGACTCCCATCACAATGTGCTCCCCTCACTGGAGGCTTAATGCAATGGGGCCACTCATTTTTGGAGTGGAGTTTCTACAACTGTAAACCAACCTTTCTTCTCCATACCTGTGCCCCAGGTGTGTCATGTGTCTGTGGAGAGCTAGTTAATACAACAGATAAAGTTCATAATTTTATATAGAAAATAAGCACACACTATTCATCTTATTTCTCAACTATATAGTTAGCACAAAAGACCCAGAAACAGGAAAAAGTAACTGCTCATTTCTCATTGTGATCATTCTGTATGACCTCAATGTTTTCAGTAAGAAATTAGATATTTAAATAATTAATATTCAAAAGCCGAACAGGCAATGTTTCTTAGGCATATAATTATATTGTGAAAGAAAAACTCCTTACCATTTTATAACTCCGGAGACAAATAATGTCAGATCTAGCTCTATTTTGCCTTGAGCAAATGCATGACTTTGCACGAGTCAATCTTTAAAAGTATGAATCCTTCATCTTCACAAATGAGAATTAGGGGGGCTGGGGCACTAGTTTAGTTGACGAAGCACTTGGCATATATAGCAATTGCCTTCTTGATGCCGGGACAGACCACCGACCAACAGCGGCATGTGGAAGGAAAGAAGCTAATTTCATCATGACACAACAGAGCGGAGGTGGGGCATCGCGTCTTGTCACATCAGTTGGAAGGTAGCAGCAAGTATGAGCTAGACTGAGAAACCTCAAAGTCCTGTCCCCAGGTGACGCACCTCTTCCAGCAAGGCTTCCCCTCCCAAAGGTTTCACAACTCCCCCAAGTTGCCACCAGTTGAGGACCAAGTATTCAAAACATGTGGAACAGCCTATGGGGAGAGGGGAGCATTCCATTCAAACCACTTCAGTATTCAAGCATGAGAGTCTAAGTTCAGATCCCGAGCACCCATGTCAACGTTGGGCATGGCAGTGTGTGGCACGCCTATATATAATCCCGTAATCCCAGCATGCAGGAGACTCAGACAGGTGGTCCCCACAAGAAAAAGCTGGGTAGTTAGACTAGACTAGTTGGTGATTTCTGTGTCCAGTGAAAGACTCTGGGCTAATAAAGTAAATTCAGAAGACGCCCAGAGTCAACCTCTGTCCTCCACACTCATACACACCTGCACATATACAAACACATTCACCCACACATAAAAACATGCATGTACACATGCACATGCAAGTAAAAGTAAATTAGGCTAATCCTTTCTTACTTGAAATTATGAAATTGTATGACTTTCAGGGCATTTGTATCAATAATCAATATCAATATTTGTTACTAGGTAAGCTGTGAAACACACCAATCATCAAATTGTGAAGCATAAGCCCCTTCTATTTTTACTTAATTTATTTTATGAAGCAGTGCTGGTGTAGATTTTTTTAATTTTATTTATTTATTTATTTGAGAGTGACAGGCAGAGAAAGAGGCAGAGAGAGAGAGAGAGAGAGAGAGAGAGAGAGAGAGAATGGGTGCGCCAGGGCTTCCAGCCACTGCAAACGAACTCCAGACACGTGCGCCCCCTTGTGCATCTGGCTAACGTGGGTCCTGGGGAACCGAACCTCCAACCGGGGTCCTTAGGCTTCACAGGCAAGCGCTTAACTGCTAAGCCATCTCTCCAGCCCTGGTGTAGATTTTTAATGGGCTGCAAAACCAAAGAACCCAGGTTCAATTCCCCAGTAGCCAAATAAAGCCAGATGCAGAAGGTGGTACATGTGTCTGGAGTTTGCTAGCAGTGGGTAGAGGCACTGGCGTGTCCATTCTCTATCTGCCTTTTTTTCTCTCTTTAACTAATAAATAACTAGTGAAATTTTAAAAATATTTAAGCCAGGTGTGGTGGTACACACCTTAATCCCAGGATTCAGGAGGCAGAAGTAGGAGGATCACTGTAAGTTTGAGGCCAGCCTGAGACCACAAAGTGAATTCCAGGCCAGCCTAGGCTAGAGCAAGACCCTACCTTGAAAAATACAAAAGAAAAAAAAAGTTAATATGGATTAAGCATGATGTTTAAGAGAGAAAGAGAGAAACCCAGGAAAAAAGGCATGCCAGAAAGCAGGAGTGTGGGTCTCTAAGAGAGAATCATCTATTCTATTTTTTATTAGCCTACAAGGATAATGGAAATATGGTGCTTGTATGCTCCTTCTAAAAGTACCTTCATGCAGTCAAGAAACTATTTACTTCAAAGGTACAAGTTAACAAGAGGAGAACGCATGAAATTTCAAAATACTCAGAAGGAACGTCCTTCTTTGTGTACTTTTGTGAGCAGTTATCACATAGGTGAGACATAGAAGATACTTATAAAATCAAACAAAAGGTGTTATAAGCCATTATTGTGTATACACATTACCCAGACCTTAGGTTAATTTCCTGTTAGATTCATTAACTACTGGAAATAAATAAGCACCCCAGAATTACAGTGCAAAATGATTTCAAAATATCTGACTCTCAGTGTCTGAGAACAGTGAATTTGACAATGCTTTCTCTGGGAAAGTTTGTTACAACTTTTAATTTGTGGGTGCAGGAGCAATATACTCAGCGATTTTTCACAACTTCACTATAAGATAAAGTCAAAAGACAAAATAAATGTCTGCACATTTTTTTCTGACAAGAGTCTCATGTAGCTCAGGCTGCTCTCGAACTTGCTATGCAGCCAAGGATGACTTTGGCCCCCTGATCCTCTTGCCTTCATCTCCTTAGTGCTGGGATTGCACAGATGTGTACAGCCAGATCCTGTTTCTCAGTTTATGTACTGTTGGGGATTGAACCAGGGCTTCCCTGCACTTTCTGCAAGCACTCCACACATTGAGCTATATCCCTAGCCCCAACACATCTCGTATAGCATTATGTGACATGCCCTGCCCAGCTGACTAAAGTACTACTAATTGTAGGGACAGAGAAATTAAAGGCATATAATTAGTCTGAGTATATCCAGAAATAACAAGAGTAATTGCTAGTTTCTCAACACGCTCATTCAATATAACATACATCTCTTTAGTGGGAAACTGAATACACAAATAATTAATGTTCAAAATGATTTTTTTTTTGCTTTTAAAGAAAGATATAGGCAAGTTTCAATTCGCTAGAATTAATTTTGATGGTAGGTTATTTTGTATCAGAAAAGGAAGGGCCCTAAGTGCTCCCTCAGATAATTAATTAATCCGCGGAAAGGCTGGGTTAGAGACTAGTTTTTAGCTCAGCCAGGAGAAGAGATGTAGATGAGAGTGTATCCTCTCACCTCCTATTTATCCTATTTATACAAGGTATACAGATACGATTTTCAAGCAGGTAAGGAGCCTCTGTATATTTTCCTTCCTCCCCTTTTCATTCTTCTCCAACATCTCTTGTGACAGCCTAAACCTGTAGGGATCCCAAGTCCTCCAAGGTGTGATCTCCTGGCAGGGGTGGTCTCATTGGCATGCAAGCTGAGTGGTACAACAGCGCTGGGTACATGGGTGGGCCTCACCCACAGACCTGGGCACTATCACATATTCAATTATTCTTAACAATTAAGCAAGGGAGCTCTATGATTATATTTTTTAGTGGTCAGTCTCTGAAAATTACCAGTTGTCTCTTCCCCATACAGACCCAGACATCATTATCAGCTATGTAAAAGAAAAACAATGAAGCATTATGCATTACTATACTATATAGTTGCCCCTAGTATCTCAGAGACTAGAGCTCCCCCCCCCAAAAATATCTAGTTATGATCTTGGCTTATCAGTTCATGGACCAGGGACTCTGTTCATTTATCTGCAAAATAAGACATCAAAGTTTGATTTCCAAGTTTCCTTCATATCTAAACAGCCACACTACCGTATGTAAAACTAGAAAACAGCTTTTAAGAGTAAGTGTTTCCAGAAGGTTCAAGCAAGAGGAGCACTGTGAGTGCGAGGCAAACCTGGCTACATAGCAAGACCCTGGAAATAAAATGACCTGTGTATCCATGACCTCACAGTTCCTGGTACTACCTACAGAAGATCTCACAATAGGAGAAAAAAAGATGATGATCCAAATAAAAGAGAGACTAATTGAGAGGGCAGGGGATATGACGGAGAGTGGATTTGCAAAGGGAAAGTGGAGGAGGGACTTATCATCATTTATTGTCTGTAATTACGGAAGTTGTCAATAAAAAAGTCACAAATAAAGTAAGGTGGAGGTTGACTGAAAAAAAATACCTAAATAAAATAAAACAGTAAAGCGACTTCAACTCAGACAGAGTAAAACATCAAGTGGAAACACCTTAGACTAATAGTTTTTCACCAGCTCAAGTTACTCGATTATATTTATCTGTGCTATGCAAAATCATTGAGTTATGTCCTTATTCATCAAACCTGCACTTAGCCACCATCATATCTATCACTCAGTTTACAAATTCTTTGTCAATTATCTTCTCATTCCTAAAGACTTCAGTACCCCAAGGATAGAAATCCTGCATGGAATTTTCACATTTATATGCAGAGGATTTGGGCTCAATGGTTTTCCAGTAACTGCTTGTTAAAAGCGTGAGTGTGCAGCCTGGTTTAATGAGCACTTATCAATGTGGTATTTATGGTGAGAAATGGATCTCCAAAGTTGAACAACTGACCCCCAGGTTCTAATATTCTGCTCAAACTAAACAGTTCCTTACAGACTGATACAATAAATATCACCATGGAAATATTGTTCAAGGTTGCCAGGAGGATTGTTCAGCATCTTTCCAGGGGCGTCAAGGCCTGTCCGCCCAGGTTCAGTTCCTTAGGCACCCATGTAAGCCACATGCAAAATGTGGTGCTAGTTTTTAGTGCTCATTTTCAGGGGCAAGAGGCCTTAGTGAGCACCCCCTACCTACCCAGCCACGCAAATAAATAAATAAATAAATATAAACTTTTTTGTTGCTTTTCTGAGGTAGGCTGTGACTCTAGCCCAGACTGACCTGGAATTCTTCACTATGTAGTCTCAGGATGGCCTCAAACTCACAGTGATCCTCCTACCTCTGCTTTCCGAGTGCTGGGATTAAAGGTGTGAGGCACCATGCCCAGCAATAATAAACTTTGAAAAATAAGTATTGTTCAAAGCAGAACATTTGAAAGGGATATCTAGCTCTGGTTGGTGGTATTAGGCAGACATCATACAGGACAGAACATTTGAGCTAGGTCTTAAAGCTTGAAAAAGGGAGAGGGAAAGATAGGAAACGTGAAGAGAAAGGAAAAGGCACAAGGTGATTTTAAAAAGTGAGCTTAGGAGGCTGGAGAGATAGCTCAGTGGTTAAAGGGCCCTTGCTTACAAAGCCTGAGAGCCTGATGGCCTGAGGTATAGTCTTCAGCATTCACATGAACCTGGAAGCACAAAGGGGCACATGTGTCTATAGTTCATGTGCAGTGGTAGGAGACCCTGGTGTGCCCATACTCACTCACTCTCTTTCTGTTTGCATCTTTCTGTCTCACTCAAATACATAAACAAAAATTTAAAAAAATATAAGTGAGCTCAAAGGTTAGCTTGAGGGAGAAGATGTGATTCAAAGAGATTGGAACATTACAGTTTATGGAGGATTAACAGAAATGAAGGCAGGAGTCTGGTCGTGGTGGCACACACCTTTAATCCCAGCACTCTTGGAGGCCAGAGGCCAAGGTAGGAGGATCACCATGAGTGCAAGGCCAGCCTGTGGGATACAGTGAATTAATGTAGACTTTTAAATAGGACAAGGGAGGGCTGGAGAGAAGGCTTAGTGGTTAAGGTGCTTGCCTGCGAAGGCTAAGGACCCAGGTTCAATTCCCCAGGAGCACCCATGTAAGCCAGATGCACAAGGTGATGCATGTATCTGGAGTTTGTTTGCAGTGGCTAGAAACTCTGGTGTGCTCATTCTCTCCCTTTCTCTCACTCTTTCTCTCTCTCTCTCTCTCCCTCCCTTTCAAATAAATAAATAAAAATATTTTAAATAGTACAAGGGACAAAATGGACTTGTGTTTTAAAGATCTACTGCTACTCTGACAAGTCTAGCTGAGCTGATAGGCTTTAGAATATTGTCAGAATTCCAATTTTCTGTTGAATATCAGCAATGAATGAACTGGATAAAATCAGATCATCGGTGTGAACTACAGAAAAGCCAAGGAGCTGGAAAACTGGGCTATGACTATATAATTAGTGTAATTGTTGGCACAATGATTGTTGTAGCTCATGACATATAACATATAGCATTGTAACAGCAAATAAAACAAACAAAAAGTGCAACAAGATAAATGCCAGGGATTGCACAATTCTTTCCAAGCTAGTGAACAAGTCAACCCAAACGATCAGGAATAAGCAAATAAAAGTGACTCAAACGCCGCTGGGACAAGGTTGGTGACGCATGTGATGAGAAAGGAAGCAAATGAATGTGGGCAATTGTAGGATTCAAGGTAAATACTGTTTTCATGTGGGTGGGGACCAGTGTTTACTAAATATGAAAGATTAGTATCAGTAGAGGAAGGAACTGCTTGTTTTTAATCCAGGAGTTCATTGTGAACACTGAAAACAAAATAAAAGAACATAAGTTACCAGAGAAACCAAATAATTCAAAGTCGTAGATGGATTATCAGATGCTGAATCTGTTTGGGGATGTCACCAATTTCTATCATGTTCCAATCCATTTATTTGAAAAAAAAATTGAATAAACACACTATCATTTGCCTATCTGAAGCATAATGACAAAATTATTTATATATTAGACAGCAACATCTCAAATATTTAACATAAGAACATAAGAGAGTGCATGATAAAATTAATTCTTATAAATAATAATAATTTCTTAAGGTCTGGATTGTCATTTATATTGGGAAATAAATATTTGGAGATTTAGGTATTTACATGTGAGTGCACACACACACAAAATGTATCACATCCTCATTATACCCTGTTTGAAAGAAAATAAGAGAATAGCCCCCTGGGAGGTGACTTCAGTTTTTAAAATATTTAATTTATTTATTAATTTATTTATGAGAGAGCATGGGTGTGCCAGAGCCTCTTGGCACTGCAAACAAATTCCAAATGCATGCACCACTCTAATGCATGCACCACTCTAATGCATGCACCACTCTAATGCATGCACCACTCTGCACATGTGGTTTCATGTGAGTGCTAGGGTATCAAATCTGCAGCTAGCAGTGCCTTTTAACCACTTAGCCATCCCCCAGTCAAACTTGTTTTTTTCTTTAAGTCTTATAAGATATATAAAAGGTTTAATACATAAAAGTTGAAGTCCAGTATTTTTGCCCTTTAAAGGTATCTTCTGCTTTAAATCATACATTTTGTAACTCCAAAGCTCATGGCTACTACGGGGTTTTCATCCCTCTTGTGAGACCGAGTACAGACCCAACACAGACAGACTTGAGGGGCTGACACCATGACGATTCACAAGAGTTTTCCCAAGCGCAAACACTATTGTTCCAATTTAGCTATAGCATTTTGGGAGAGAAGACCACCCAACCTTGAAGGAGAGGGAATCCCAGAATCCTGACAATGTTTCAGCTAACCTAGAAACCTGGTTTCACACATTTTCTTGTCTGTCCACGAAACAGGCGACTAGAGGAGCTAATTAACCAACTATCAATTTAAATAAAACAATGTCACTGGCTGCATGATGACTCTAGAACATGAGAAGAATAATACTAGTTTTGGTATGTGGGAAATCTGTAAAAAAAAAAAAAAATAAGAGGTGTAAGAATAAATGTATGAGAATAGGAGTGTGCAAGGGAAGAAGGTAAGAAAGATGTGGCCATTGCATGTGGGTACCATCCCTGCTTGAGTTCTTTGTAAAATATACAATTCTATTTACATTCGCAAGGAACTGCTCTTTCCAGCTAACTTCTGAGAACCTTGCAACTCCTTAAAGGTCTTGCACAGAGCCATTCTTTGTTATTCCAGAAATGCTCTTAAACTGCCGCTCATGTACCTGAAACTGCTCGGGCCTGATGTCAATACCTGACATGCCCAAGACCTTTCGTGTACTAAGCTTATCGAAGTAGGTAAATATTAATGACTTTAAACACTATTAATTGCTCTCTGTTCTTCCCATGGGTTCCAGATCTCCCTTCTGTCTTCCTCCCACAGTGTCTGGAACATCTTACTCTTATGTTTTGGACCCTTCTTATTACCCACACCCTCTACTGTTGAATGCTCTACTTTTCAAACCTCTTCTCTTCTCTGCTTGGCTCCCGCTTGTGTCAATGAATTCCACAGCATTGACTCCTTTCTCTCTCTCTGTTGGTGATACCCAAAGGTTCTCTCCTGCTGTGCTTTCCTTGAGGTCATTGTGTCTACATTGGGTTTTGAAGGCAAGTCAAGTTTTAGGAGCTCTCTATGAAAATATTCCTGCAGGTGTTCTGGGACATGCAATCAAAGTATTTTGAGCCAGAGAAAGTAGTGTCATTGGGATGAAAGATAGAGATACATAGGAGGCAGTTACACGTTAGATAGGTAATAGTGTCAGAATAGGGATGCTAAGAAGTTGGTTGAGATTTCAATTGAGAGATTAAGGAAATGGTTTTGTTATGCATGTTTAGTATTAGATGGTTAATAATATGAAAACAGTATATTTTTAAAAATTACTGTAGCTGGGCATGGTGGCACACACCTTTAATTCCAACACTTGGAAGGCAAAGGTAGGTGGATCACCATGAGTTTGAGGCCACCCTGAGATTACACAGTGAATTCCAGGTCAGACTGAGATAGAGTGAGATTCTACCTAAAAAAAAAATTACTATGGATGGGGATGGGAAGATGGCTCAATGGTTAAAGATGTTTGCTTGCAAAGCCTGCCATCCCAGGTTCAATTCCAAAACCACCCACATAAACTGGATGCAAAAGTGTCACAAGTGTTTAGTATTCTTTGCAAGAGGCCGTGACATGCCCACACACATGTACAAATAAAATAAAATAACATGGAAGTAATATGATATGCTGGAGTGCTTTGTGTATTACTTGTATGTTAAGACACTCAAAACTGTCAAAAATTAGCCACCAACTATATGGAGTATAATAACATATACCCATACTCCACCCAAGATCAATTTATATGTATGTAGTTTGTGAAACAACTTGACTTATATTTGACTAACTGACATAACATTAGCATTTTTTAACTTTCTTTTTTAATATTTTTACTTATTTATTTGAGAGGATAGATAGTATAGGTCTTGTAGTTGCAAATGAACTCCAGATGCATGAAACACTTTGTGCATCTGGCTTTACATAGGTTTGGGGGAATCAAACCAGGAAGACAGGCTTTGCAAGCAAGTACCTTTAACCATTGAGCAATCTCGCCAGCCCCAACCTTTGCTGTTTTTGCTTTAGTGTTTTTCTTTTTTTCTACTTGATGGTCAGTGTTTTGTAGGCCATTGAAGTCCATGTAGAGTAGAATAGAGGAAGTAGCTCTGCAAACACAAAAGGTTGCAGGACAGAGCACAACATGAATGTGAGCACTTCAGGACATAGGAAATAATACAAACAAACAGACACTCCCTGAAGCTCCGCAGATGGAAAACAACACAGAGATACATCTTAAAGGAATTTTATGTCCAAAATCCACTTTCAATTAAAACCAAATTTTAGATTTTTTAAAAAGAGAGCAGATAAAATGAGACCCAAATAAATGTTTTCTTCCTTCACTTTTACATATCTTAAGATGTTTTAAGTTCATTAATGAAGGGATCATGATCATTTATTTATGCATTAATTATCTACTTAACCATCATTTTCTCAAATATACAGGAATGATTCTTTGTCAATTTCAATCTGAAATACTGTCACATAACATTCATTCAAGTAGGAAGAGTGAGATTAAATCTAACAGAGTTTCAGCACATATATACTAAATTAGTTTTTGGTACTGTTTTGTAGTAGTTGCATAAAAAAGGACATTAGGCCAGACGTGGTGGCACATGCCTTGAATCCCAGCACTAGGGAGGCAGAGGTAGGAGGCTCGCCGTGAGTTTGAGGCCACTCTGAGACTACATAGTGAATTCCAGGACAGCCTGAGCTAGAGTGAGACCCAACCTCAAATAACAAAACAAAACAAAAAAAAAAAAATGGATGTTAGGTCAGAGTAATAACCAGATAAAACTTAACCTGTTAAGGCAATATTAAAAAAAAAATTGAAATGTTCACAAGATGGCAAACTTTCCATTTCTTCAGCTCATAGCTGGCAATTTTAAATTGTAAGAAAAGTATGCCTTCATTATTTATCATTTTATTCTATTTTTCTATCAGGCCTTTTGTCAATTTGAGACTTTAAGTGGATTTAGAAGAAATACTGTATCTAACAAAATATTTAAAATAACTCATAATTTCTTGAAGAAGCTATGATTAATTTGTACTAAATAGCTAGTATATTTTATAGATATAAGTGCAAGATTCTTATCTGTTTCATTTTCTTTGAAACTATTCAAAACACTTAAACATCAAATTTAGTATCCTACTTTACAAAAATTTATTTCTTGTTTCTTATTTTTAAAATTTTTTTATTGACAACTTCTATACTTACAGACCATAAACCATGACATTTCCCTCCCCTCCCCCACTTTCCCCTTCACAACTCCACTCTCCATCGTTTACCCTCCCTCTCTCCATTAGTCTCTCTTTTATTTTGATGTCATCGTCTTTTTCTCCTATTCTGAGGGTCTTGTGACAAAGGTTGCTCCAGTTGCCTAGAACTCCTCTTGCTACCTCAGCTTCCCGAGAACTGGGATTACACGTATGCGCCAACCTACTATGTTCAATCCTACTTTTTCATTAAACTGCTTTTTATATAATACTTGAGCATGCTTACTTGTATTCTATTTTAGTGTTGACCACTTGCTTTATAAATTCACATTTATGTCAACATGTCACTGATAAATTAGTCTAAAAATTCATAAAGTTTAGCACTTTAAAATGAAAAACGTAATAGGTAAACCAGGAGTGGTGGCACACACATTTAATGTCAGCACTCAGAAAGCAGAGGTAGGAGGATTGCCATGAGTTTGAGGCCATCCTGAGATGACATGGTGAATTCCAGGTCAGCCTGGGCTAAAGAGAGACCCTATCTTTACAAAACACAAAAAAGTAATGGGTAAATATCAACAAATATTTTAAGTACAGGTTATCCAGACACATTATGAAATGTTACAGAAAGCTTTTCAACACAATAACAGTGTTAAATCTTATAAACTGAAAAGTTAAGATATTTATTTTTCTAGATATAACCTTGTAGCAGACAGCTTCAGGTTCACTAAGATGAACTTCCAGACCAGGCACAGTTATGGAGGAAGGGATATTTATTGAAGCCTACAGATCCAGGGAAGTTCCATAAATGGCAGAAGAAGCTGGCCTGCCTTCACAGGACTAAGCAGAGAGAGAGAAGCACAAGCCAAAAGCCAAAAGCCACAGCACACTTCAGGAACTCCAGCTAGGCACATTTTGCATATCTTTAGATTGAAATCTGAAACCCACCACCACACCTTAAGATTGACAGTGTCATTGCCTCCAGCCAGGTGGCTGCAGATGCAAACTACAAACAAATAAAAAACTGAATATATTGGGGACCATCTATTCAAACCACCACAAACCTAATCTAAACTAACTTCAGAAAACTCCACTAAATACATCTCCTTATCATTTAAAAAGCTGTGTGTGTGTGTGTGTGTGTCTGTGTGTCTGTGTGTCTGTGTGTCTGTGTGTCTGTACAGATAAAGTTTTTATACCCCTGTATATTACTATTTTCCTGAATTTTCTTTTAAGTTTATATTGAAATTGATTGAAGTTCCAGAAACATTCATTGTTCTTAAGGGCAAATGAAACTCTGCAATGCAGTCTGACGGCTCATCCATAATTCAGGCTCCAGCCTAAAACATTGTGCTCAAACAAGCACACATATAGGCAAAGGTGAAATACTGAGCTGCTACAGTGTCAGCTAAATGATGGAGCAATCTGTGTGTGCACCTGATGCCTAGCACTGGGACTGAAAATTAAGAGCAGAGAAAACAGACAACCATGACAGTTGTAGTCTAAATCAGCAGAATAGTAAAACCGAGTGGAAAGTGCTCTTTTTATTATTTATTTATGGTTATGAAATGACAACGAAACCCAAGGGGAAAACATAACCTAAAAAAACATTAGTTGCTTATTACCTATCTGGGTAGAAGAAATCAGGGTTCCAGAAGGATGTTCTTTTGAACTTAAAATTGAAAACAGCAGGGCTAGTTCTCCTTAAGCAAATATAAACTTATCTTTCCTCAAATTAATTTCTTCATAATGCCAGCTTTGTGTGTATGAGGACCTTGATCGCTGTTCTGAAGGTCCCAGGGAGTAAGCAAGGTTTCCAAATTCCTTTAGTAGATGACCTACCACCTCTGCCAGACGGGCCTCCCCCATGGGCATCAGTAAGGACACCCAATGAGAACAGAGACAGGAGAATGCATCTTGCCAACAGAACCAGGAGGCTTACACAGCAGATCAATATGCTCACAGTCATGCCAGGCTGATCGCATTCACTTCCTGCCCTCTCACTCTGCCTTCACTGACGCAGGCTAGACATGTCACATTCTGCAGTCCCTCGGACCTTACGTTTGCAGCCATCAATAGCCAAATACACCGACTCACTGATGCTTGGGGATTTCCTCTTTGAATATTTTAAGGCTTAATATTGAAACTTTGTCAGCTGGATACCCTTCTGACTTGTTAGAACCGTGATAGAAAGGGAGAATAATTTATAGAAGCACAGTCACATCATTACACAGTGAAATATATAAGACCATTATCATTCTTCTGAAAATCTGGACCATTAGAAAAATTTGGGGCACATTATCAGGCCAACATTCTTCTGTGACTATTTGACTAACTCACCATAGCACCGCATTTATAAATCATGTCATAGAGCATCTTTAGTATATTATCTTCCTGAGTCTCACAACATAATCCCGGGAAGGTCTAAACAGGGAGGGACCTGTCCATCATTTGCAAATTGGCACCTAAAAGCATAGGTGTTGAGCAGTGCCCACTGCCATGAACCTGGAAGGGGAATGGAGACACCAGTTTTTGCCCCAACTCCACACATTTCTCAAGGGGGGGGGCACTTGTAAATCCATTACAAACAACACACAGTGAAACCACATTGAGATATCCGTGCTCATCAGTTTATCACCCCAACCATGGACTTCAGCAAAGGATGTCCATCCAAACCAAGGTCAGAATAAAGAATTTAGCCAGGCGTGGTGTTGCACACCTTTAATCCCAGCACTTGGGAGGCAGAGGTAGGAGGATCGCCGTGAGTCCAAGGTCAGCCTGAGACTGCACAGTGAATTCCAGGTCAGCCTGAGCTACAGTGAGCCCCTACCTCGAAAAAAAAAATAGAATAAAGAATTTATTATAGAACCACAATCTGACTCGGTGGGAGTCCCTTCAAATCTCTCTACTTCTTTCCTCTGTTGACAACACATAGCTCATCTGAGAATTTTAACACTTAATAAATTCATAGGTAAATCTACTTTGTGATCCAAATTATCTTCCACACACTTTTATAAGGGTCCCAGAGGGTTCCTTTCCATCATCTGTAGATGACACCACTGAGACAAGAAGTGAGTCAGTAATTTTCCAATGGGCAGAGAGCAAATTCCAGTTTCAGAGTTCCACCTACACAGATCAAGATGCATCCCTAAGGTCCCAGTGCTGGGCTGAACCAATTAGAATATTCAGCCATCAGAAAAATGGTATGTGTATATATATTCAGCACAGATCCATTGTCTTATTTGGCACCAGAAGTAGGTGGATTATTTAACATTAAATGGCAAACAAGTCCCACTCACAGTGGGGCATGACACTTCAGCCCACATACGTAAGCACAGGGTGAGATCATCTGACCACTGAAGCACTCAGTCAGTGTGGTGGCCTCTTGGTAGACAAGGAGAAACCAATCAAATCTTACTTACACCCTGACTATAAGCACATTCTGGGCCATGAACATCTTGAGGTAAGAGTTGTGCCTGTATTTTGAAATTCAAGAACACCCAGCCAGAATTTAAGGCTAGGCACAATAAATACATTGGAGAAAGTACAATCATGGCAGGTCAATGATAGCCAGGGTAAAACCAAATGAGCCCCTTACTAGAGATGATGCCATACTCCTTAAAGGATTCTTTCCTAGAGACGATGTTGGAACACATAGAGGTCAATCTGCAAAGCTCACAGCCTTCTAAGTTTGGAACTTTTCAGATCCTTAAAGTATACATTAGAAGCATGTGGAGGAAAATTGGGATTGTGACCAAGAAGCAAGATTTTCATAAACCTACAGGTGATCATCACTTTTATAATTCAAGGATTATACCATTGGTAGAAACTGGCAATAGAGAGCTCACCTATGGGCCATAACAATATTTCACTGTTAATTATCTTATTACAAAAAAAAGACCACTTTGATGTCAGATAAAGAACGCCAGGGAGGGATATGGTATTATTCAATCTGCTGCCCTTTAACCATTGATGGCACCATGTCATTTCACATCCCAGGGCTGCCTTTGCCTGATCATGTTTAAGATATTACTAGATATGGGCTGGAGAGATGGCTCAGTGGGTTAAGAGAGCTTCCTGTGTAAGCATGAGGACCTGAGGTAGTCTGAGAGACCACTCAAGTCTGATCCTCAGAATTCACATAAACAGCTGGGCACATATGTCTGTAACCCCACTCCTATAGGGGAACAGAATTTATGAAACAAATAGCGAGCTCCAGGATCAATAAAAGAGTCCAGTTCCAATAAGAACGAGAGGAAAAGCAATGGAGTGTGCCGCCCAACTTTCCACTCTGGCCACCTCAGGTGAGCAAACCTCTTTAGTGGTAAGTCATGGGGCACCACATGGGCACTTACAAATGCATACAGCACATGCACCCCTCCACACAGCCCCATGCATGTTGCAAAGAAAAATTACTAAAAACAGGGGCTGGAGAGATGGCTCAGCAGTTAAGGTGCTTGCCTGCAAAGCCTAATGATCTGGGTTCAATTCCCCAATACCCACACAAAGCCATCCATGCATCTGGAGTTCATTTTCAGTGGCTGGAGGCCCTGGTATGCCCATTCTCCACCCCCTTCTCTCTCTACTTATAAATAAGTAAATAAAATATTTTTTTTAAAAACATCACTAGATGCATAAGGTCTTCTACTTGGGAAATGCCACTGGTTCATTTATTTGACAAAAACACAGCTATTTGTCTGGTATCTCCATGACAACCCTGCCAAGGCACTGCCATTGGTGTTGTATTTTCATTGGTATTGCTGAAAACAGCATTGTCACAGGTAGCAATGACTGACGTCCCAACAGGCCACTGATGCGAACAACAAAACCACAAAGAGCTGCCTCTTTGCCCTTTCTGTCCACTCCAAGAACACAGCATCACAAGGCACCGTGGACTCGTTTGAAAACACTAAAAGGTACCCAGGATATTCCTTGATCTTCTTTGCTACACTTTCAGAAAATTGAACCGAATAAACTCATATCTTATAAGGGTGTTGAAAAACCAAACTGAAATCTTGTGGATTACCTTGCAGCCTCTGCATCACATTGGTGATGTCTCGAGAGGACCGTGAGGGTGCTCTGGAGGTTGCCATTGTCCTCCCTTGTAGCACGAAGCCAACACCAAGAGATGTCCCCCAATGCAGACCAGGACTCAGCTGCTCCACAAATCAAATGCAGGCTTGTCTACACCTGTCGAGTCACAGAAGGATCCCAGGCACTCATGGTGGTCAGTGAGGAGACAGCATTCCCAATGACTGAACTTGGACAGCGAGGAGATGGCATTCTTGGTGAGTAGACTTGGTCAGTAAGGAGACAGCATTCCCAATAACTGGACTTCTTTTTCTTCTGTTTTCATAGAGCCCTCTTACATAAACTCAAGAACCTGAAAAACAAAACAACAAAAATTACAATATGAAAAATACGTATCTCGGCCATCAAAGTGCCAAAAGGAGAATCCCCTCTATTCAGTTTGAATGTCTCACTCATGATCAAGTGAAATAACTCACATATAAAACATGTATAAACTATAGCGTATGGTGCACCTTTTAAAATTCACAATTTGATAAAATGTATAAATAGAAAATGAAATTGTTTGCATAAAACAAAGAGGTTAGCAAACTCCTGACATTGACAAATGTACTCAGAACAAAACAATGCTCATTTGTATCCCATGCTTTCTTTTAAAGCCATAACCCTTTATTCATTTATAACTTATCAACAACACAGTGCGTTTCAGGCTGGAGGGATGGCTTAGTGGTTAAACGCTTGCCTGTGAAGCCTAAGGACCCCGGTTCGAGGCTCGATTCCCCAGGACCCATGTTAGCCAGATACACAAGGTGGCGCACATGTCTGGAGTTCGTCTGCAGTGGCTGGAGGTCCTGGCGCGCCCATTTTCTCTCTATCTACCTCTTTCTCTGGCTGTCACTCTCAAATAAATAAATAAATAAAAACAGAGAGTTTCATTTCTGAGTACTCAGATTCTTTTATCTGTGTTATTTTAATTGTTTGGCAAACAAATTTGTACTGTTTCACTGTACACTTTCCAAAAATGTGATCATATCCTAGCTCCTCATAACAAATTTATGAATGAAAACAGTATAAGTAGTGCTGGGAATGTAGCTCAGTTGGTAGGGTGCTGGCCTAGAACTACATAAACTGGGAGTGGTGGCATACATCTATAATCTAACGCTGGGAAATAGTGGTAGGAAGACAGAAATTCAAGGCCATCCTCAGCTACCTAGTGGGTTTGAGATAACCTGGGGACAATAAGATCCTGTCTCAAAAAAAAAAAAAAGAAAGAAAGAATAGAATAGAATAGAATAGAAATATTTAAATTATTATTATTATTTTTTTTTTTTTTTTGGTTTTTCGAGGTAGGGTTTCACTCTCGCCCAGGCTGACCTGGAATTCACTATGGAGTCTCAGGGTAGCCTCGAACTCACGGCGATCCTCCTACCTCTGCCTCCCGAGTGCTGGGATTAAAGGCGTGCGCCACCACGCCCGGCTTCAAATTATTTAATTCTAATAAACTTACTTTCAAATATTCTCACTTCGGCAGGCAAAAAATATATATACTTGACTTAGCTTTTACCTCTGGATACAGAAAGATTGTAAAGGGAGTAACAAGACTGGTATGGGGTAAACTAACCAGAGAAGGACATTGTCCTCATAAGTCCTTAATTAATTAACAGGTCTTTGGTTAATGCAATCCATCTTTCTGGACTTAGGTGATGAAAAAGAGGTGGACAGGAAATTGGTGAAATCTTGATATTGAGAAATGTGCTCTGAGGAAGGATTTCCCAACCCTGGGGTTAGCTGAACAGAAAGTTTTGCCAGGCGCAAGATAATCAGGAAGAGAGAAAAGCACCTGCAGAAAGAACCTCACCGCAGGGCCACAGGGGTTTCCATGGACAGTGACGCTCGATTCCAATCCTAAAGGATGCTGATGCACAGTAAGGGAATGGAGGTGGGAGGGAAAGGACGATGACAAAAGTCAAAGTCTAGGGAAAGCACAGCACGTGTACATGAAGGGGAAGCGAAGTGAAAGAAGCCTACGTGTGTTCTAAGAATGATGTTACAATCTGAGTGCATGCTCCACACAATGGCATTGTCTATGAAGAACTGCTAAGGTCACAGAGCATCAGAGTGAGCTGCACTTTATTTTAAGTGGCCTTATGAATACTGGCGGATGTCAGTCTCTTTTGGAAATGCAAGTCTGCTAATATCTTTTCTGCAATTCCCATCTGACAAAAGATGGAAAACATTGCTTACTGCGCTGCTGCCCAAGTGTGTAAAAACCCCAAATGGGTGTGCTGGGTGTGCTGGAGCATAAGGTCCCAGCGATTGCTCACTCGGAGGCCCAGTGAGTAGCATCGAGCTAAGGAGGTAGAGGCAACCTTCGCTCGTCTCCCGTTCCTGGCATCTTCTAGGCAAGAGATGTTCACTTCAGTGGGTGGCTCTCCAACACACTCTTGGAGGAGAAATAACTACTTACAGCTGAGATACCATGCGTCATGTATAGCCACAGTGATGTGCCCATTAATAGAATGCATATATATATATTATATATATAATATATATGTATATATATAATATACATACATATATATATATATGGAAAATATTCCCACAAAGACTTGCTTAACTGGCAGACCCAGAGTATGAAAAGTGCCTGAGAGACCTTATAATAACTGGCACCTCAAAGTGTTAGAAAGTTAGGCTCTGCAAATGCAAGTATATAACATTCTGATGCCCATCTATGTATGTATTATTTGTCATCTATCTATCTATTTATCTATCTATCTATCTACCTACCTACCTATCAACATCATTTATCTATTATCTATCTACTCATCATATATCTATATCATTTATCCACATCCAACTACTAAGTAAAGGTGATCAAGAAATTCATTTCAAATTAGCTACCAGTCCTTGCTCAGCCCTGGAATTCACCAATGATGAAGACATAGCCCCATGTTCTATCCAGAATTACAGAATTGAGAGGGATTTCTGTAAGTCATCACATCACTTCACCCTGCTTCCTCCCTTTCCCAATGCAAAGCCATGACACAGAAAGACCAATCCTAAAATCAATTGATGTCACTCTCTCCACATTAAAATAGGATCTCCCTGCTTGTATCTGCATGTGTCTAGCATTACTGCCACTGCGTAACCAGTATGACCTGAAATCCTGAACTCAGAGCTGGGACTGATAAATTTAACATAAGTATGAGGAACACAGAACACAGTGGGAAATGCAACATAGGAGAGATCATTGAAAATCCCAGGAGTAGAGAGAGGTGGCTCATCATTTAACGCACTTACCTGCAAACCCTTAAACCTGGGTTCAATTCCCTAGATCCCACATAAAGCCAAATGTACAAGGTGGTGCATGTGTCTGGAGTTTTTTTGTTTGTTTGTTTTGTTTGTTTGTTTTGCAGTGACTAGAGGCCCTAGCATGCTCATTCTTTTTTCTGTCTATATATATTCCTCTCTCTCTCACTCACTTTCTCTCTCTCTCTCTCATAAATAAATAAATAAATAAATAAATAAAATCCCAAGAGTAGGGGGTGGGGATATGACTCAGCATTTAACGGTACTTGCTTTGACTGGGCATGGTGCCACATGCCTTTAATCCTAGCACTTGTGAGGCAGAGGTAGCAGGATCACTGTGAGTCTGAGTCCATCCTGAGACTATATAGTGAACTCCAGGATAATCTGACCTAAAGAAAGGCCCTAACTTGGGAAAACAAATAAACAAAAAGGCACTTGCTTACAAAGCCTGCTGGCCCTGGGTTCAATTCCCCAGATATCCATGTGAAGCTGGATGATGCAAAAAAGTAGTGCAAGCATCTGGTGTTTGCGTGCAGTAGCAAGAGACCCTAATATGTGTTCACCCCCGGCACACAGGTAAAAGTCAATAAACAAACAAATAATTAATTAATTAATCCCAGGAGTTCACGCAGACATAAAATAGGGCACAGAGGATGAGGTCGGTCTAGAGATTCTGGCACCGTGTCCCGGGGAGGCGTGAACAGCTGCATTGCATCTTGGTAAATGGGTTAGTATCGACGGCCAGGTGAAACCAATGGAAGCCGCTTTCCAGGCAGTGACTAGCGAGAGTAAAGGCATCACCATGAGAAGCGATGTGATTTGAACATGGGCCTGCCCATGCTGTTACACCGTGTACAGTGTTAACGTTGTCATACTAAGTTCCGGTGGAGGAGGAGGATGGTGTAGTCTCCTGTGTGCTATGCTCAGAAGTGTCGTTTGGGTTTTCTGGGGGGGGGGAAGGGGGGTCTTAAGAAACCATGGGTGGACTCCGCACTGGAAGTGAGAGAATATAATTTAGATTAGCAGCTACCACTTATAAGGGTGTATTTGAGGCACTCAAGGCTAGAACATCGGGATGGCATCTCAGGAATGCAGACAAGAGACGAAAGACTCAAACTGGATGGAAGAGACAGAGTGGAAGGTAAAAGTGAAGAAATCTGTAGGAAGCAAATGTTGCAAGATCCAGTGAGTGATCAGCTGGAACCAGGGAGGGCTGAGGTGGGCGGAAGCGTGCGGGGAAGGAGGAGAGATATACACAAGGAAGGAGGAGAGGTTTCCAGGACGGCCAAAGGAGACGGAAGAACATCCGATGACAGTCTAGGCAAGAGATCTGCGGTGTCGTTCATGGAGTTCAGCAGAAGAGAGTTTGCCCAGGACAATTCTGTGGAGCCATTTCTTCACTGTCCCCTCACAGGTCCTCTCTGTGGAACACTTCTGGCTCACAGCACCGCTAAATACCGAGCTGAGGATCCTAGCTGAGCTGAAGCCCTCCCAGAATATACCAGCGTGCACTGCTCTAGTCGGCTTATATACATTACACTGTGCTTTCACCCTCCTGCAATCAGACTGAACATTTCCCTGGTACAGGGCATATGATGTTTTCTTTCTGAAGTGCTAGGCATGGCACTCAGGGGCGTATAATAGCTAGGCAAGGGCTCTGGCACTGAACAATACCCCAGCCCCAGGCCTCTGACTTTTATTTTATTTTATTTTAATTCATTGAATCAAGTTTGTAATACTTCATGTCTGCAAAGTAACAGCCACCACCACCCTCCCAACCCGTTCCTCCCTAACACAGAGAGATTTGATGCAATGTCCTTCCCTTTTCAGGACTGAGATAAGCCGTGTCATTTTCAACATTCTTCTCTACACATACATCCTAGATAGGGAAATTATGACTTTTTTTTTTTTACTTTAACGGATACTTTCGTGTCATGAGACTGATTTGATAAGAAATTTCAAATTAATAAAATGATACTGAATGGACATTGGGAGTTTCTTAATACAAGGCTTAACTTTGTGCCACTTCGGTGGTAGTTTTGAGCTGATTTTGTGAACAGAAGTCTTCATCAACTATTCCTGAGAGAAGACAGTCATACAAAAAACACAGAGAAAAACCTAGAGCTCATTCTAATTCTGTCTGCTACTGTTCACCTACCTAAGGTTAACTTATAGAAAAAAAATGACATTCATTTTATTCTGCTTAAATGAAGTTTTAGAAAGCTAAGTAAGGGTGTTCGTGTCCATGAGATAGCATTTGCCTAGCATGTGTAAGGCCCTTGGCGCCACTGCCTTCTGAGTGCTGAGATTAAAGGCGTCTGCCCCCACCACGCCCAGGCCTGGTTTAATAGAAGCAGTTTTCAGTGGGTGCAAGATTATGTGGGGAAAGGAAAGAAGCTAGGCATGGGGATAGAGACAGAAGACCGGGCAAGCATCAACGGACTATATAGCAATCCACGGCCCCTGTACCATCTCCAAATCTTCCCAGAAAGAAAGTTGCTGAGATTCAATGTTGCCAAGTATGTCCACCACGCTTTGTAGAGATTATAATTCCTGTGTCTACCATTTCATGTTAAAGATGCACTGAGGAAATATTTGTAAGAGACAACGGTGTAGAGTGAGTCAATTGCAGCAACGATAGAACCGCCCCTCTGGTTGCTTACATAGCAGAGGGGGGATGGCGTAAATACTGTTACAACAAAGTAGGGTGACTTTGCAAAGGAGACGCCCAGGTCAGCTTGGGAACAGCCACCATCTGCTGTACCTATTGTACAAGGGCAGAGGAACTCAGTGTCTGCTGTTTGGGATTCTCAAAGCCCTATGATGCTCTCTTCCCAACACTCACACCTGTGAAAAACACAAGCGGTGAGATGTCACGGCTCCTCTTTTCCTGCCAAAATGGACAATAGACTGTTAGAACACTTTCTTGTTTACATGACTGAAAAGGATGAAACTAAGGCAGTCAGTAAGAGAAACAATACCAGGCCACCAGAATATACCTTAACAAAACGCAACTCACATTTTAGGCATTAGGAAATTTTAGGAGAAAATGTTAAACCCTTAAAAAAGTGATATAACATTTACAACTAACAAAAAAATAAAAAGAGGAATGGAGACCATGAGCAGATTTACAAGAGTATGATGGGTGGTTACTGATTAAATTACAAAAGTATGATGTGTGGTTATTAATTAATTAATTAATTAAAGGTCTAAATATGAGCAAGAAAGCACCAATACTAAAACCCACACTTTAAAATATTTAAAGACATTTCAACATACTCTCCCTTCTATTCATGTCTTTTGCTGGAGTGAGTTCATATAATGTGAAAATTTAATCATTAAATTATTAATTATTAAATTATTTATTTATTATTTATTTAATTAATTATTTCCCTACTCACCCTTTTTACTGACACTAACTAAAAAAATAAGATGGCCAACCCCCCCACAGAAAACAGGAGAAAGAACTTACTCAAATTAATATAAATACACTACTTAATATATTTGTGCATGTTGTCAGAAAAAAATGCTGCTAATTATTCACTCTTGGGAATAATTTGGGATAATAATAAGAAATTATGCCATTCCTAGAAAGACAAGCATAAAGAAAAGCAGGGCTGGGGAGATAGCTTAATGGGTCAAAGCACTTGCTTGCAAAGCCTGGGGTCCCAGGTTCCTTGCTTTTGTACGCACGTGAAGCAAGATGCACAACTTGGCAAATGTGTCTGGTATTCACTTGGAAAGTGACCCAATGTACATTCTTCCTCTCCCTTTCCATCGCTCTCAAATAAGTAAAAATAATATTTAAACTGAAAAGAACATAGAAAAGTAATCCCACGAGACAGAGTAAGAAACAGAGCAGCGTGTTAACAGTGTCATAATTCAATTTTTTCTGCAAGTCCAGAGAATGAACTACACCCAATGCTATCTACCACCTTCTTTCCCTGTTCCGTTACGTACTTCGCTCCTTGCCCAACATTAGTTCTCCCTGGATTAGACCACAAGGAAGCACACATGGAGGAGATGTCCCCACTGAGGAGTCACACTCACCATCAGGCCACTGGGTGTGGCTGCAGCGGCCGAGGCTTGTGGGCAGGCTACCCACCTTGCCCACTGGAGGGCTATTCGTGCCCTGTCATAGTCACCCCTCCTCCTTATCACAAGCAGCTACCCATTCTGCAGAGTTATGACAGGGCGCGAGCCAGGATGGCAGCGGGCAGTTTTAAATGGCAAACTAGCTTCTTCTATACCTCATTCCCTGGTAGAAGTGAATCAGGGGAAAAGAGCTTCATATGGGGGCAGGGAGAGCATCAGTACAGAAAGGTAAGATGAAGCTGTCATTGTAAGCACGAAACAAGTATTTCCCAAGACAGTATCATAACCCGAGTCACCGCGAGATGCCTTTTATCTTGAACATGAAACACTAAGTTAGTGATGACCAGGCACACTGTGTTCGACATTTGCCACAAAGTAATACACGGATCCAGAAACCCAAGAGAAATAGATGCGAACTTCACTGTTCTACTGTTAGGAACTTTTTTTATCCATAATATTAATCTTTTCTCATCATAAGGAACAGTCCTCATGAGTCACGATTAAATCAGCATTTTATGGTGATGTAGGTCATATGAATAACCTCTGCTTGATTGAAAATGATTATACATCTTCTTGTATAGGTCTGGCCTTAGTATCAAATACTATCATTAGTGTAGCTCTTAGAGCAAGCCAGAATAAATGGGCATTACAAAATAATCATTTGCCGGGCATGATGAACAATGCCTTTAATCCCAGCACTCGGGAGGCAGAGGTAGGAGGATCTCTTGTGAGTTCAAGGCCACCCTGAGACTACATAGCGAATTCCAGGTCAGCCTGAGCTAGAGTGAGACCCTACCTGGAAAATAAAAATAATAATCATAATAATAATAATCATTAGTGGGCTTTTATAATATTCGCTGGAAAAAAAAAAGAATTCAGGGTCATAGGAGTTTTCACCCCAGGCTGAGAAAGCTCAGGAATGAACGTTGTAAGGTGCTAAGGTGGCACAGTTGGTATTTCTCTCTGGGCTGGACCTGACTCTATTTATGGAAGTGGCCTGGACTGGAAGCATCAGACCCTGTTATTTTAACCAGCACACGCAGCCTTCCTTCTTTCCCCGGGAGACTTTCCTTTGCAAGGCGGCTGGTGGCTGCTGCATTCTGCAAGCTAGGCGCTGGCCAGGCCCTGAGCGGTGCACCTGTGTCCCTCTGAGTCTCCATTTCCCAGAACCGCCCCCTGCAGCGGCGCAGAACCTGTCTGCAAGGCGTTCTGCAAAGGGAGAGATGAAAGTTATCTTGCCCTCTAGTGTAAGCTCGGGCCTGGATGCAATCTCGTGACAGCGCCAGGGGAGGGGGGGGCGGGGAGCCGCCGGGGCCTCCACGCAGTCATCAAGCCTTAGGCTCAGCTATCCCTGTTCCCTCCTCCAGCCCTTCCTAAAATAGTCTTGGGGGGGGGGGAGGTGGAGAGTGGGGGGGGGGATCCCAGAATTGATTCAGCGCCCTGCATCTCCCATGTGATAGTAGCCACCGTAAGGACCCTCCAGGAGAAGTGAGGCTGCCCCCTGCAACCACATCCCTGGCGCCCAGGCTACGGACCACAAGCGGAAACGACGACTCACGAGAGAGGAGTGCTCGCAGCAAAATCCTCGTACGAGATGCGCGGAGGCTCCGCGACCTCCTGATCGCCTTCTCCAGGAGTGTCACACGCACGCACGCGCACACGCGCACACACGCACACTCACACACCACCGCCACCCTCTCCCTCCCAGCCGGTTGTGCAAAACACAAACTTGCAATGATGTGTCTGCGATGTGTTCGTCCACCTGTCTCTTGTCTCTGCGCTCTCTCTCTCTCTCTCCGGGTTTCTGATTTTTATTTTTAATTTTTTACCTTCTTTTTCTCCTGGCCTCATCCAGGTTCCTGCAGAGAGAGGATGCGAAGCGAGCGGACAGACGCCTTCCTCCCAGCTCGCCGCGTCCTCCCTAGGGGCTCGGGCAGCGCGCGCGCGCGTGCGTCTGTCCGTCTGTCTGTCTGTCCGTCCGTCCGCACGCCGGGTCGTCTGGGCTCTGGCGGGCGCGGTCTGCAGAGCCCTGGTGACCGAGGACAACAGTCCCAGCCCTCCTCCTCCTCCTCCTCCTCCTCCTCCTCGGGCGCCGGCGGCTCTGCCCTTCCTCCCTCCTCGCCCTCCTCCCGCGCCGCGCGAGCGGGTCCTCCTCCCAGCTGCACACTGGGGGGTTGCGGAGGGGAGATGGGGGTTCGGCTCCTGTGGGAAGGGAAAGTCGCTCTGTGCAGTTCAACCGCGCAGCTCGGGTCTGGTGGTCAGGTTACCCGCCACACACGCACACACACCCACCCACACCCCGCCCTCCCTGGCACCCTCCGGGATGCGCGGGTCCCCCTGGCAGAGCTGGGGGCGGGGCCCTGGAAGCATGCTCGCTCGCAGCCTCCCCCCACCCCACCTCCTAGAGATGCTTCCTTCCTCGCAGCTACCAAGTCCTCCAGTCCTTTGGTGACCCACCCTCTTGGCAGGGCTGTGCGCCGAGGTCCCTCTCCTGGGGGTCCAGGTGGAGAGGGGGGCGGGAAAGCCAGATCCCGTCGCCTTTGCTGCTTAGAGACGAGACGCGACGCCGCGAGGTCCAGGCTGCTAACTTTCGTGCAGGGTCTGCCCCGCAGCGCCGGCCTGTCGGAGCAGAGCCCGGCTGGAGAGGCCCGCGGGCTCCCGGAGGTCCCAGCAAGGATGCGAGGCAGCTCCGGGGACGCGCGCGCCGCCGCTTCCTCGTCCACCTCCCAGAACATGCCAACAGCTGACCTTCGGGCGGTCAGATCTGGAAGAGACACTGGGCGAGACGAGGAAGGCTCGATAGTGTGTGGATGGAGCTTACATTTCTTGAGAAAACGCCGGTCACCTTAAACGCATCAGTGCTGGGAGCTGCACCGCGTACAGGGCACATCCGTTTGCGTCCTTCCAGAGCCCTTCTCCGGGAGTTAAGGGACCCGGGTGTTGCCCGGTAGCATGAGGAGAATTTATTTTGTTGCGGTTTTAAGGTTTCCAAGCAAAGTCAAACACAGTCTTGCTTCATCAACAGTGAAATCCAAGCCCAGAAGGATTATCGCAGCGTAGTGAAGCTCCGTGGCAAGAATTTAAAACTAATAATTACCTTTTGAATTGTCAGTCTGAACGAAGTGATTGTTTTGTTCCCGGAAGTGGCTGAGTGGGAGGATTGCTTTATAAAGTGGTTAAAGTTTTTCCTTGTCTCCTGTCTGTCTCTCACCCGCAGCCAACATTTCCACTATTGACGTTCTTTCAGCAAAATCATAATAACTGAGCTAGGGAGATGGCTCAATAGTTAAAGGCACTTGCTACTAAAGCCTGACATCCGGGGTTTGATTCCCCAGTGCCTACATTAAGCCAGATGCACAAGGTGGCACATGCGTTTGGAGTTCATTTGCAGTGGCAGGAAGCCCTGGAGTGCCCATATTTAGTCATATTTCCTCCTCTCTCCCCTTACAAATAAATAAAATTCATTTATTTATTTATTTTTATTATTGAAAAATAACAACTGAAGCCCGGTGTGGTGATGCACGCCTTTAATCCCAGCACTCAGGAGACAGAGGTAGGAGGATTTCCGTGAGTTCGAGGCCACCCTGAGATTACATAGTAAATTCCAGGTACATCTGGGCTAGAGTGAGACCCTGCCTCAGAAAACCAAAATAATAATAATAAAATAAAATAATAATAGCTGAGGGGCTGGAGGGTTGGTTGGCTTAGTGGTTAAGGCTTTTGTCTGCAAAGCCAAAGGACCCAGGTTCAATTCCCCAGTCCCCATGTTAGCCAGATGCACAAGGGGGTGCACACGTCTGCAGTTATTTGCAGTGGCTCGAGGCCATAGTGCACACATTCTCTCCCCGCCCTGCTGATTTCTCTCTCTCAAATAAATAAATAAAATATTTTTTAAAAAAAATAAAGGCCTAGTGTGAGTTCTAGTGCTATCATTACTACTTGTATGATTGTTAGCTGGTAATTTGCCTTTCATAAATTCAGATTTTACAAACCCATAGGTTTGTAAGTCCATAATAGTGACTCATTCCTAGAGCTGTTAAGGGTACTCAATAAGCTAGTGCCTGGCATGGAGTCAATAATTGCAAGGTGTAATTAATATTGCTACTATTCTAGATGTTTCTGAAGTGAGGCAATTAAGAGAAAAAAATCACTCTCCACTTTACAATAGCCTAACTGAGTTAGGATACCAGTTCTCACAAATAGAAAACTATATTCCAGACCCTTTTTGGAGACTGACCTAAGCAGCAACTCAACTTTTCCCTCCACCAAGCCCCAAGTCTGTCTTCCTCACTATCTCAATCTTGCAATAGTGGCATGAATGTTATGGGAGTAACCAACTGCTTTCTGATTGGATTTGCAGCCCATTCCATAGGAAGAGTAATCATGTCTGGTGCTGTGAAAGCTAAGGACATAGACCCTAGGAGGAGAATCTACTACTGTGGTTATGCTGAACAGACAGTCAATCTGCCTTGTAACTATCCACATTGGTTCCCACTGATAAGTATTAATTGAACCCTAGATCACAGAGGTTTCACAATACAATGGGCAAAGATGCATTGCTGGAAAAAAAATTGCTGTGAATAACAGATGACTATGAGTGCAGCTTCCAACAGGAGATCTAAACCAACCCCTTCTAGGCTTAGGGAATAGGGAGGAATGGGAGACAGAAAAAAAAAAAAAATGAAAGAATAGGAGGGTGGACAGGAGGGCTGCAAGACACTGGATACAACATGGCCACCGCACTCATGAACGCACAGCATCTGTGGTTTCCTGCGCAAGACTAGGCCTGTCAGTACCTCACCATCGATGGGGGGAAGGATACATGAGACCCCAGATCTCCCAGAGTAGCTAAGGGCAGCTAATGGTTGCTGGGGGTCAGGTTCATCAGTGGAGTGACCACTGAAATGTTGCCCGTTGCATGGTAAATAACCCTCTACCCATGATCGTGCAAGCAACAACCATTATTTAACTCAATGTGTAAAAACAAAAAAAAAGCATGAAAGTAAGAAGTAAGATGAGGATTGATGGGGAAGAAGAAGAGTGTTAGTGGGAGGGGAAAGGAATAAGAGAGGGTAATTGTGGGGAATAAGATCAAAATACATTATACACGTGTAAGAAAATATCAAAAATAGAAAATACTTTTTTAATTTAGTTTTATTTATTTATTTGAGAGCGACAGACAGAGAGAGAAAGAGAGAGAGAGTGGGCTCATCAGCACCTCCAGCAACTGCAAACGAACTCCAGATGCGTGCGCCACCTTGTGCATCTGGCTTACGTGGGTCCTGGGGAATCGAGCCTCGAACTGGGGTCCTTAGGCTTCACAGGCAAGTGCTTAACTGCTAAGCCATCTCTCCAGCCCGTTTTGAAAGATTATCAATTAGTTTTGTACTCAATGAATACAGTCAAGTTGGTACCATTGTTAGGCTCGTCCATGTCCTAGCCCCTCCCCCTGACCCCTCCTTGTTGAGGTATATGGGCCATGCATTGTGGAGTTAGCCCACCCACAGTTATGGGTAGGAGAAATGTCTCTGCATATCATGACCGAACATGTGGCTCTGACATAAAAATAGAATTTTTATTTATTTATTTATTTATTTATTTATTTTTGTCTTTTGAGATAGGGTCTCATTCTAGCCCAGGCTGACCTGGAATTCACTATGGAGTCACAGGGTGGCCTCGAACTCATGGAAATCCTCCTACCTCTGCCTCCTGAGTGCAGGGATTAAAGACATGTGCCACCATGCCTGGCTTAGAAAATATTTTAAACCAGCAAAATATAGCAGTCTTCATAGGCTGCTCTCCAACTGCCTACACAGAAACCTTGTATTTTGTCTCTCCACCAAGCCCCAGGCCTCTTCTCACCAGCCTAATACTGTTCCCAGGCACCTGAATAGGCCCCCAAAATCCTGTCTCTGCATTAATATGAGATACAAAAGTACGCATACACTTGCAGATCACTTTCAGCTCAACATTACCTCAGATCCTGCACTTTATCTCAGGTCATTATCTGTGCAAGACCTGCATAATACTGGGCCCACAAACAGGTTGTCCTGGATGATGGAAGAGGGCACATAAATAAATAAATAAATAAATAGAGGCATGAGGGCTGGAGAGATGGCTTAGCGGTTAAGGCACTTGCCTGTGGAGCCCAAGGACCCATGTTTGACTCTCCAGATCCCATGTAAGCCAGACGCACAAAGGTGAGGAAGGCTCAAGGCTATATATTCTCACTAGGTGGCACAGCGTCTGGAGTCTGATTTCAGTACTTGAGGCTCTAGCACACCAATTCTCTCTCTCTCTCTCTCTCTCTCTCTCTCTCTCATAAAAATATTTTTTTTAAAGAGGCATGAATACAAAATGAGGAATCGTAGGGGGAAAGTGGGAGTTCAGTAGAGGGGGCGGGAAAAGAGGACAAAAGAGGGTGGTGGGAGGAGATTATGTAAAATTTTCAATAAAGGTTTTTTAAACTTTTATTTTAAAAAGGAGTAGTTAGCATACCCCATAGCTCTTCTTGTTGTTTCCTACCATGAGATAGTAGAGCCGTAGCAAACTTGATCTCCCACATTTTTACCTGCGGTAGGCTTTTAACTTCAATCAACCAAGATGTTAACAAGCAGCTGCCCGCCTCTACCTTCCAGTTCCCCTCGGAATCCAGAGAAGTTCCTCTCTGAAGGCTAATACCAGGTCAAGGGACAAGAGTCGCCATTCTCAAAGGCTTTGAACCCGTGTGACTTGAAATACTACATCATGCAGGAGCCAGTCCTTGTGGGTACTGAGCAGCAGCGAGCTAGGTGCCCCGGGGCCACGGGGAGGACAGGCATGCCGCAGCTGCCAGGTAGCAGCGTTGCAGGTGCAAGCCAAGCTCAGCAGGTTGCTGCTGCCACCCAGAGGTCGAGATGCTGCAGCAAACCAACTGCCAGCACCAGGCAGCCCTGCTCTGACGTGGTCAGGCGGCACTGTCCCAGCAGAGTTATGACCATTGCCTTTGGAGGGAGAAGTTCTGGGTGTGTCCCCCGCCCCTTGCCTTCCAAATCTCCTGGGAAAGCATGACGGAATGCAGATTTCATCCAAACCCCTTGGGGAAGGAGCCCAGGGAATATCACATCCAGGCTTCCAGCTCCTGAGATACAGGAGAGAACAGAGCCAAGTGCGGTGAATGTAGACCAACTTACTAGCAAAGTGTTCTGTGAAATGTAACTTGGGGGTTGAACAAGCTGATGCAAACGTCTGTTTAAATTGAAACTGAAAACTTTCACTTGGAAGAGCTGATTTTTAAAAATCTGTTATAACTTTTATAATAGCAATTACTATTGATTATATGAAAGTAACTAGAACTTTTGGACTTTACGACTAATTTGAAAATGAATGTGAGTGCTCACTTTGGCAGCACATATACTAAAATTGGAATGATACAAATTCGTGAAGCGTTCCATATTTATTGTTTTTAAAAGAATGTGAAACATAATGTCACTCCAATAACATTCCACCTTAGAGTGACCCCCTTTACGATGTATTCAATTTGCCTCTACTGCTCAATGAACTAGCATCATCTATGTATGTCCCATTCACTACATTGCAGCCATGCACATTTCTTGATGTTCCTGAAGGTTCCTACACAAGCTCCTGCCTCAGGACCTTTCCATATGATATTCCCTCTGACTGGAATTTAATTCTGGAAGTTGCTCATGGTTTACACCTAATTTTTTCAAGTATTTTATCAGAGAAACACTTTCTCAATAAAGTCATTCCTGGATGCCCTGTGTAAAAATTTATGATAGTCTCTGCTCTGCTTTGACCATTCTTTCTCCAATGCTTATCTCCCACCCCACCCCCCGCTTCTGTCACGTAGCATTAACAGTGTGTCTATTTTCCATACTTACCTGGTTCATTTTCTGGTACCTTTAAAACATGAGTTCCTCTAGGCACATACCTTTCCTGTTTGTTGACTTTGATGTTCTCAGCATGTAAAACACAAGACACATAAAAGGTACTCAATGATATTCGTTGAATAATAGATGAGAATGTACTAGTCATAGAATGTCTTATGGAATTCTACCTACCATTAATTATATATAATTGAGTGATATCAAATCCACTAGAAATTGTTATCAACATTCCTTTACTGTACTGATCCACAACGGACCATCCACACAGGAAATATCAGGTTTCACTATGGAAAGTGGCAATAACAGTATTATTCTTTATCTTAGATTTTCTTCTCGTCTGACAAGGTTTTAACACCTCAGAAGCACTTCTTCTGCCTCTGTTCTTTCAGGAGGTTGAATACACAATTATACTTTTCCTGAAATTGGTCCTGGTAAGTTCAAAACTCTATAATCCCTTGACAAATACACTTCTGAGATTGAACGCTGCTTAGAATATTTCCCTTGGGTTTAAGTCACTGTCTACGTTGATTGGAGCATTTTCTTTATCCTTTGCTATCTTTTTTTCAAAGAATAACAACATTCTCAAGATATTCTCAAGGTTATTTCACAGGCTAACACCTTTCTGTATAGTCTTTGCGAATAACAACTTTCCTAAAAACTGTTTGGAACCGATCATTTGTTTACAAGACAACTGTGCCAGTAATGACATCAGGTCAAGGACAAGTTTTCAAGGGGGAGAGCTCTTGTGGCTTTGAGACATTATTAATTGGATTTTTACAAGGAGTTTTTCAGAGTGGCTGCATGAGCTCGCTGACACGGGCCTCATGGGCCATTATAAATAAATAACTCATCAGACTGTTACAAAGGAAAGATCGCAATTAGTGAGTTTCATCTTCCTGGTTTATTTCACTAAGCTGGCAAACTTGTAGGAAATCATCACAGTTAATTTTCTGTGTAAACATGTATCAGTTCAAACTTATGACTCAAGCAGAGAAAAGGCAGTTGACACTGGCCAAAAGAAGACAACTGAATTATCTCTGGAAAACCCAGGGAGAAAGGTCTCAAGACTCACTGAAAGCTTCTTTTCTTCTTTTGCTCTCTCTTCTGTGGCCCTCTCATTGGGTTCCTTCTAAGGATGGTTCATATGTTTGCAGGATGTCTACTAACAATATTTGAGCTAGTTTATAGTCGATTTATTCATTGAGAAAGGAAATACTCATGCATAGATGTTCCCAGATAGGTTTTCAAATTTGCCAGAATTAGACAAAGTTAGTTTATATAACCAACATCCTTCCAATACTCACTATGGCCAGGAGGAATGACACATTCTAAGTGGCTTTTATCTAGTTGGAATCCATGTCTGGTGCTGAACTTGACATGCTAACTTTCCAAAGCAAATAGTCTACATAAGCAAGGTGAAGATGCCTATGGTGGTTTGAATAGAATACATGGCCCCCAATGTATTCAGTTTTTTATTGCTTGTAGTTTGCATCTGCTGCCACCTGGCTGGAGGCAGTGTCACTGGGCGGATCCTAAGGTGTGGTGGTGGGTTTCAGGTTTCAGTCTAAAGATATGCAAAGTGTGCCTAGCTGGAGTTCCTGAAGTGTGCTGTGGCTTTTGGGCTTGTGCTTCTCTCTGTCGGCTTGGTCCTGTGAAGGCAGGCCAGTTTATTCTGCCATTATGGAACTTCCCCTGGATCTATAAGCTTCAATGAATATCCCTTCCTCCATAACTGTGTCTGGTCTGAAAGTTCATCTCAGTGAATCTGAAGCTATCTGCTACAGTGCCTGTACTTGTTTTGAAAGCAAACAGAACACATATTACTACGTTAGGACAATTTGATGCAAAGTGTGTTTGCTTTTGTGTCATCCAAATTACAAAGTATAGAGGGTGCTTCATTGAACTGTTTGGCACAACGCAGGATCTTGGAGTAGATAAAAGTGGAGCTACTCCTAATGCTGGCCCAGAACTAAGCAGGGACAGGAAGCTTGTTAGAACTGGGAGCACCATATCATGTAACATATTGATGAGAACAGTAGCCATTGAGGGACACAGGTCACTTCAGAACACCCTGAGGAGGGAATTTGAGGAATTAATCCTGTGATGTTCACATTTTCTCTATTTTTGGGGGATGCTTCATGATGCAGACCAAACTAAAAGCCCAAAGATGCAGGAGCACGACTGTGTCCACAGGCTCCTCCTTCCAAGGCACTTCTGTGGAGAAAGACACAGGACAAGTTATAGTGATGCGTGGAGAATGCTGTGCATAGAATTCAAGTAAAAGTCTGAGAACTATGAAGAAGAAAAGAAAAGAAAACCAACGCTGGGGAGACGACCAACTGTTGTGCTCTGCTCTCTATTCATTTACCTTACCAGGAAACTGCAAAAACTGCATTGTAGGGCTGGAGAGATGGCTTAGAAGTTAAGGCACTTGCCTGTGAAGCCTAAGGGTCCAGGTTCAATTCTCCAGGTCTCAAGTTAGCCAGATGTACATCGTGGTGCATGTATCTGGAGTTCATTTGCAATAGCTAGAGGCCCAGGTGTGCCCTTTCTCTCTCTCCCTCCCTCCCTCCCCCCCTTCCCTCCCTCTATCTCTAATAAATAAATGAATAAATAAAATGATTTTTTTTAAAACTGCATTCCGTTCCAATTATCTGTATGTAAGTACTCTTCTACTCCAGTGATGAGAAGCATGAATCAGTGATTTTCCTTAATCAACTAGATGTTTGTTTTCAGTTCTATTACTAGTTACCAAAAGAATGTCAGGTAATTGACAGGACATACTACTTAAATTTTAAGAAAGATTATTTGCCAAAACACACCGTCTGTAAAAGATTGTCACATGGAGGATACTTCTTATTCCCTTCCTTCATGAATATAAAACAAAAGAGAATGTGTTCACTATGTACTGAGTATTTTAAACAGAAGTAGGTCCTGTTTGTATAATCTGATATATTATATCCTATCATTTTTTTTCACTCTTTGGGTTATCTTTGAACACAGTTCTGAGATTTTCTACCATGTTCAAAAATCCTTTTGGAAGCCAACAGAGCCTAGAATGGATTTGAAAATTTGTTTTACCTCCCCAGCCACAGAACTGTCCTACATCCCAGAGTGGCTAATACTGTGACAGAATTCGTGGTAGAGAAAACAGAACATATTTTATCCCCTTCTAGCTTTGGGAGATTCAGATGGACAACAACTCCCACACAAGAGAGTCCTTAGCTTCCTCTGTCATACGTTGTTGATGACAACAAAAAACATGAGATGATAGACTCGACCAGAAAAGATAGAACCAAAAGTCCAGGCAGATATGCAGTAAGTGTTAAGCACCAACATTAATTCATTTATTGAGTCCCTACTACATATGTGCAAGGCAATGTTTTCTTTGTGTGTGGGGGGGGGCAACTGGACCTTTAAACAAGACAAGAAAGATCATCACTTCCATTTTTATATTCCAGAGGGGAAAGTAGACTCTAAGCAATGCACATATACCATGAGCTGCATGGCTCCTGACAGCTGCTAGCGAAGAAAGGTAAAGCAAGACCATCAAAGGTGCACCCAGTAAATGGTTAAACCCTCAGTTAGTTTAACTAATGAGGAAAGTGTCCAAGGGAAGTCAGGAGGAAGTTCTAGCAAGGACAGCCCTCCAGGGAGACCTTGACCTTGAAAAGTGTTCTATTTGAGGAGTGTGAAGGAAGCTAGTGCTGCAAGAGTGGACTGGATGAGGGGGAGGGCCAGGGGAAATGCAGTTACAGAAAGAGCAGGTGGTGCTGGGGACAGATCGGTCCCATGAGTCCATTGGGCTGCTGTACAGGGAGTTTGATATCTCAAGTGGAGGGTCCTGAGCAGAGCAACGGTGTGATGTAACATCAGTTCTAAGAGAATAACTGTGTACTGTGTTGACAAGAAGACTTAAGAATTGGGGAGAAGGACAGGGACTGCTGTAACTGGACTGTCCCTTCCAAGGTTGGTGGTGAAATTAAGTCCTGTTATTAACATTGCTAAGACATGGCTAGTGTAGGGGACTGTGTCTTCATAAATTGGTTAATGGAATTATCATGGTAGCTGCTTAGTTATCATAGAAATGGGTTTCTGATAAGGAAGATGAGTTTGGGCCACTTTTTTTTGGTCACATACACAGTCATTTGTCCTGCCTTGCTGTGAGTCAGCCCAGAGGTCCTGGTCAAACACTACCACCATGCTATTAGATTTTCTAGCATCCAGAATAATGAGTCATGTTTACCTTTGAATGAATGTGTGTGTGAATATATACATATACATATACATATACATATACATATACATATACATATACATATACGTGTGTGTGTGTGTGTGTGTGTGTGTGTGTTTCACAGCCTATGATATTGTGTGTTAAGACAGACCAACCGGGAACCCATGGCAGTTACGCAGGTGTAGGGTGGTGGTGGCCGGCACCAGGGTGGTTGCTCTCAATCCAGAGGGTGAGAAGTGAGCACTTTGTCAATACATTCTGAAGCTATTGTAAGATTTAAGTGACAGACAGAATGGCACATAAGCAATATCTCTATCACATTGTAAGACCCATGGGTTGTTTCCAAAGATTTCCCAAGAAAATATTTGCATGCTAGCAGGTCTGAATTGGAAGCATGGCATTCTTTATGGGGCAAGTGTTAAGTGAGATTCTCTACCAATCAGGATGAATAAAGATTCTCAATCCAAGATGAGATCCTAGGTGAATTGAGGTGTGTAAATACTGCTGAAAGAGTGGCTACAGATCTAAGCAGGAGATCAGCATATCTAAGAAGACAGGTAGCAGGGAAGCCTAGCATACATCGTGGTGATTTTGACTGTGATAGATGTAGATATTAGGTGGTAATATGATAATTGTAGAACAAGACAGCCCCTCATTGGCCCAGAAACAGATACTTTACAAAGACGCAATGTACTAACATGTTGCTAATACACCCTCACTGGAGTCAGACTGGCAGCATATGTAAGCTGCCGCTTTACTACTGTGCTGGCCAGGCTGTTACAGGAGGTTGAAATCTTATTTAAAAAATGGATCAAGCTGTAGGACTTGAAGCCGGGCAAGTTAAGATACTGAAACAATGCACCTCAATTCCATATCTGTCTGGAAGATTCAAGTGCAAACAGAAAATGGAAGTTAGTATGTGTTGCAGTCAGGTCCGCACTGCTGGTAGAAATCACCCAACAAAGAGCAGCTTGTGGGAAAAATAAGTTTATTTTGGCTTACAGGCTCGAGGGGAAGCTCCATGGTGGCAGGGAAAATGATGGCATGAGCAGAGGGTGGACATCACCTTCTGGCCAACATAAGGTGGATAATAGCAACAGGAGAGTGTGCCAAACTCTGGCAAGGGGAAACTGACTATAACACCCATAAGCCAGCCCCTAACAATTCACCGCCTCCAGGAGGTGTTAATTCCCAAATCTCCATCAGCTGGGAACCCAGCATTCAGAACACCTGAGTTTATGGAAGACACCTGAATCCAACTACCACAGCACTAAATGATCCACATCATGTTTATTCTTCTACCACCTCCACTGCTCAGTGGCTGCGCCAAACACTTCTGCTAGTGCTGTCAGACTGTTCGCTGTGTGAACACCACAGGCGGCTTCCTGGAGGGTAGAGTTCTTGCTATTCCTATTATTGTGTTTGGAGAAAAGAAGCAAATTATCAGATCTCTATATTTCAAACAGAGTCGCTTCAAATAGACTGTGACTAGAACAAAAATAAGAGATGACAGCCATACCTAACATAACATTTATATCTGCACTATGTGATGTACACATGCTAGCTGTCCCATAAGACTATAATGAAGCTGAAAACTTCCTTCCATCTGCTCGCTGATTATAGTCATCACAGTTTCTTAGTGGACTGTATGTCTGCATTGATGGGGCTGTAAACTGATCTCCTGCACTGCCTGTCATGCAACAGTGCAGCATCTACATGTCATATAGTACTTAATACATGACTGTGGTCATGAATGACTATGT
Organism: Dipus sagitta; assembly: GCA_036346955.1. Classification (NCBI taxonomy): domain Eukaryota; kingdom Metazoa; phylum Chordata; class Mammalia; order Rodentia; family Dipodidae; genus Dipus; species Dipus sagitta. The sequence continues at coordinate 127,139,918 of CM070778.1, forward strand.
CACTGGTCTATATATCTACTGTACCATGCGTTCAGTCATTCTGCTAGCAAGAAAGAAAAGAGATGACTGTGTAACAAACATGTGGTGCATTCATCAGCTCCAGCTGTCCGCATCTCGTGTTCATAGCTTCTCTTCATTGTATTAACGAGCTTCCCTGAGCATCTGACCTACCCCATCTAGGTTTCTGTCATTACCCTAAGTGATGTTGCCATTAGCATAAAATCACATACGGGCACATCTCTCAAAGCATGCTGTTGTCATTATATGACACACGAGTGATCAGTTTGTGTAGTAATAGTAAGGAATCATGGGAGTCATGTTTTTTTTTTCTTCTTCCTCCATTTGTTCTTTATTAATTACAGACGTACTTAATATGGATACTTCATGAGTTGGTACCATTCTTTCCCTTATCTCTGCCCCCCTTCCACTGGGGACCCACCTAGTGGGGTTACAAATATTCCCCATGGAGTTATGGGTTATAGGTTGTGAGAGCAGCAGTCAGTTGTTGTGGAGAGGGGATGCCTCTAGGCATGATGTCCCAACCTGCGGCTCTTACAATCTTTCCGCCCCCTCATCCACAAAGTTCTCTGAGCTGTGTTGGGTGAGTTTTAAGGCTACTTCAGTGGTGAGCTCTTAGGAGCCTCTGGATCTCTGTTTGTTTAGGTTTTTGGATATTTTTGAGGTATGGTTTCACTCGAGCCCAGGGTGACCTGGAATTCACTATGTAGCCTCAGGGTAGCCTCGAACTCATGATGATCTTCCTACCTCTGCCTCGTGAGTGCTGAGATTAAAGGTGTGCACCACCATGCCCAGGAGGAGTCGTGTTTTATTGAATTCTGGGAGTAGAATGTGGTTCGTCCAGAGACAATGTCTCTAAAGACCAGAGTGATTAATCTTTGTGTAGAGTCATTATGATTTGAGGAGAGTCACAGGCTGTGCGCTGTATTTAAAAAAGTCCCACCCACCTTCAGCGTGGGGGTTTGCATCAGCTTGCTGGGATGTCCATAACAAAATATCAAAGACTGTGGGGGACATAAATAAGAACAATGCCTTGTCTCCCAGTCTGGGAGTCTGGAAGCTCAAAATCAAGTGCCAGCCTGGAAGGACACCACAGGCTTCCATTTCAGAACCAGAGTGATGATATGGGAAATGAGAAGAAATCCAGTCCTCGCCTAGCAAACCCTCATGGTGCTGGAAAGTGCAATAGGAGCTACTGGGTGACAAACGTCACCAACAGCATGACTAAGCAAGAGACCCTGCAAGCCACACAATACACCGGCTGGACAAGAACTGTACAATTGTGTGACAGTGGCACACAGTCTTGGTGGGTAAACAACTGCCCTCTGATCAGACATGAGGCCCGCTCAGTGGGAGAGAACGCAACACTGGTGCAGGGGACCAAGTCAGCACCTCATAGTCATGACAATTAGTACCCAGAGAGAAGCTCCTGGTACCTCCTGCACTGTATGAGTCCAGTGGGTCTTCTCTCAAGCTCCCAGGTATATCCTTTAATCAAAGCTGCTCCCATCCTTGTTTGGAGAATTTGCTTTATTTTACAGATGGCAGACAATACTGAGGAGAGCCAAGATCACTCAACACGAGAGAGAAAAGACAGCCTAATGCTCGCAGTGAGATGCACCTCCTCTACCACATCTCCCCGGGGGTCCAGAAGAAATTTAGCCTATGACAGAGGAATGTGAATTCGAAGCAAGAATGCCATTGTGAGCTTCTAGGTGGGGGAATTGACATCCGAATGAAGCCGGTAACAGTGTAAATAACAGAGCATTGCCAATGGGTGACATTTCAGGCAATAGCTGCAGTGACCGAGCAGTGCACTAAGCACAGAGGCTATGAGAGAGATCGTGACAAAAATGGGAAGTTCTGAGCCCTGGGAACAAAAAGACAAGGGGAATGAGATTGTCTCTTTTTTGCCTTTTCTTTTTTTTTTTCCTTTGGCCCTAGCTTCCTTTCACTAAGTACCAACCCCACCTATGTATTCTTGGTTTTCCTATCTCCTCTGAATTGCTACTATAGCAAAAATTCTGATATTCTCAGTTTCGTTAATCTTCCTTAATACAATCCCAGGAAACAAATCCTTCTGGTCACTTCTCCCATGTACTATTCTGTCACCTCTCTGAGACATGTTGGCATTACAATTGTTTCTTTTGATTACTTTATCTATCCAGTAGTTCCTCTGGATTTCTTGGTTAATATTTCTCCTTCCCTTTCTGCTGTCATATCCCATTCTGTCTCGGTTATTGCAGTGAATTATTTTCATGCCTAAGCTCACTTGTTGATTTACATGTGTAGAGAAAACCTTAAAGGCAGTATATTTCAAAGGAAGGAAACAAAATGCAAATTATGTACTGATTTCTGAGTTATGCAATGTGTTTTGGGGACGCAATTTCTCACAGTATTTCTAAAATGGGAGTAGATTAATACAGGAACCCACACAGGATATCATGGAAAAGAGGCCTTGAATAAATTTAGGGATAGTTGTTATAAAATAGGTTATAATGAAAGTTGTATTATTTGAGAATCTTTTACCAAGTATTTGAGATTTATGTACTAGCGATATTTTCTATACGCTGCATCTGAATTATTGGGAAGAGATTGATAATAATACATTTTCTTGGACACTAGCATCCCATGTTCTGATTCTACAGAGGGCTGTAGGTTTAGAGATCTGTATTTTGAGTGACCTGTGAACATATCCAAGTTTAGGAGTTGATTTCAAAGACAACAAATGTATTGCCTGGGCCCAACATCAAGGCCTGAACACTGAGTTGTAATATGACCACTTGAGCCACTACTGTAATTTCTCCTGAAAGAATGGAAGTGTATCTATTGACTTTGCCTTCAAAACTGATGAAATAGAACAATCTTATAGGTGTTTTTGGAAAGAAATGTCATGGTAATAGTGTTGAGATGGAGAACTCCTAACCCCTACCCCAACTAATAATATAAAATAAATTATCAAAAATAAAAATAAATATTAAGCATTAGCTGTGAGTAAAATTGACTTCTCGTTGTGGTTCAAAGATTCTGGCTTCCAATAGGCATACAGAAAAAAAAAATGAAATAAAAAGCAATGTTTTCCAACTGCATGCAAGGCACTGAGGACGAAAAACAATGGCCCTCAATTTCACCATGAAGATAATCTCTCCACCTGCACTCTTCATATGTATTATGGAAAGATACTTACATGAATAATAATCTTATGAATGCCAACCTAAGGCTGGCAGAATGCCTCAAGACTAATGGTTTATAGAAGATAGTATGACTTTACCTCAAAGCCTTCAGAGTCATTCTCTTACCGAGGACTTTTGTGGCTCTGAGCACCATCTAAGTTTCCCCAGATACTGTTGTCATCTGCTGACATAAAGCTCAGGGGTCAGGACATTCCCCCAGCCTGGCCCAGCTCATGGCCTTTTATTCCTCAGGGCTATTCCAAACTAGTGTCTTCATAGATGACAGTAAATTGACTGATACATCTTGACCACACTTTGGTACGTGTCACCTCTACAGTCTAAGAAAGTTCAACACATAGGAGACTTGTCACTCAAGGGTAAGAGGAACAAGGCACAGCCCCAATCTCCCCTGCCCAGAGGGCTAGCTGCTTATCTTGTATCTTGTCTCACTACACCCCTGGAAACTTAGCCAGTGAGGTAGGCCCCCAAACCTACAGAACATTCTCCTTTTATGTCATGCCTATTGATATGTAGTGCAAAGGAATGTTAGGTGCTTGCTACTTTTCCTGATCCCCAAGTCCAACAAGAATGTCATTAATGTCTTGGATGAGTGTGGTGTGCTGAGAAACGTCACCATCACAGAGGCTGCCCGGGACCACATGATGTTAGCAGGAGAATTGATGTAGTCCATTAAACATGTCCTTTGTGATCTTCCGTAGCAATGAAAATTGCTTCTAATTTCCTTTCCTAATGGGCATAGGAAGAATTAGAATCTGAATACAAAGTCCAAAGATGTGTTTGCGATTGTCTGGTAGAGAAACACCGTATCTGGAAACACAGGAGCACTGGGTCTAACTGCTGGCTGAAGTTGCTATGACTTAACTGTGATTCTCTGCAACCCTCCTGGCTTATCCCAAGAGTGAATAAGGGCAGGAATAAGAAATACTCTCAAGTCTTAGAGGAATTTATATCAAATCTATGCCGCAGGTATTCAGGCTTGAATATTGTTGACTACCCCAGGGAGTTGGGGACCCAGTTTTAGTTCCCAAGATCTCCACTCTGTTTTTTGCAAATTGAGTGGCTCTAACTCTGCATCAGGAAACCAATGCTGTGATTTTACCAGGTACTAATCATTTTGTTTCTATCAGACATTTGGAAGCTGGGAAAAATAACCATAGTATATATGTGGCTTTAAGTAAGTTAGTAGACAATACTTTAAACATGAATAGAAGCTAAGAGAATTGATGTTTTCTATACCACCCTAGACAACAGATAGACCTGGAGGGAGGCTGTCACTGACCCTACATCCTTGCTCCTAACCGTGGTCCTGATGTTTCAGAATTTCCCAGAATCAAATCGCTTCTGGAAGCACTGGCTAGTTCCTCTCTCCAGTCATCTTGACAATAGCCTTAGATTCTTTATAGAATGTTCTATGTAAGACAGCTCTTACCTATGACCACTTTATAGGATCCTTCATCAATGCTTCCCAATTTTTCTCCTCAAAAATATTGAGTCTGAGCCGGGTATGGTGGCACACGCCTTTAATCCCAACACTTGGGAGGCAGAGGTAAGAGGAACACCATGAGTTTGAGACTACCCTGAGACTACATAGTTAATTCCAGGTCAGCCTGAGCTAAAGCATGACACTACCAAAAAAGCAAAGCAAAGAAGAAGAAGAAAAAAAAAAAAGTGAGCCTGCAGTTAGATTTGAAAACGAAGAGGCTGTATTTCTTCACTTTGGCAATTTGAATTATGTTTCAGCAAAATACACCTAGAATCTTCCTCCTACGGATGTTGTCATGCCATACATGTGATAGATGGCCTGAGAGCTTAATGGGATTGTTGTTATGACATTAATCTTTTTTCATCAGTATGACGTATGTGAGGCTGGGAAACTTTATAAAGAAAAGATGTTTGAGGGCCAGGGAAATGACTCAGCATGAGGGCCTAAGACCCCCTGAATTTGATCCCCAGCACCCACATAAAAAGCTTGGCATGGTCACACATGTCTGTGACCCCAGTCCTGTGAAGGGGAAGATCTGAGACTCACTGGGGCTCCTACAGCCAGTCTGACCAAAACAATGACAGCTTGAGTTTCAGTGAGCAATTTCATTTCAAGGAGACAAGAAGGAAGTGTGATAGAGGGGACACCCATGTTCTCCTCTGGCCCCCACAGGTGTGAACATGAGGCACATGCATCTGCATACACACAATGACATCATATCATGCACTTATATACATGTGCCAAAAATTACAAAGAAGAAAGTTTCATTTAGCCACAGTCCTAGAGTTTAAGGCTTGGTGTGAGTATAGGCTGGGCTCTGGTGAGGACCTGATGGAGGGACACAGTGGTGTGAGCACAGGCGGGAAGAAGTGATCACACCTTAAACCAAGAAGGGGGCTGGAGAGATGGCTCTGTAGCTAAAGGCTCTTGCTTGCAAAGCCTGATGGCCTGGGTTTAATTCCCCGGTACCCACATAAAGCGAGATGCACAAAACGGCACATGTATCTAGAGTTTGTTTGCAGAGACTGGAGGCTTTGTTGTGCCTATTGTATCTCTGTATCTCTCTTCTCTCTGTCTCTGCTTGAAAATAAATAAAAATATTTAAAAATATTAAAAAATATTTTCTCCAATATTCTGAAATTTTAATGGGATGATGTGATGAGCTATGGCTAATTTTATTGCTTCTTTTAAAAATTGATTCTGCACTCCTCTTCAACACACTATTTGTACATTTTAGTTAAATTTTTCTCATTTTCCTTATCTTCTCTTTTTCTTTTTTTAAAGATTTTCTTTTTTAATATGTTATTTTTATTTATGAAAGACAGAGAGGCAGATAGATAGATAGATAGATAGATAGATAGATAGATAGATAGATAGATAGATAGGCAGACAGATAGATAGATAGATAGATAGATAGATAGATAGATAGATAGATAGATAGATAGATAAAGAGAATGGGCATGCCAGGACCTCCAGAAGCATGTGCCACCTTGGCTTAAGTGGATCCTGGAGAGTTGAACCTGGATCCTTTGGCTTTGCAGGCAAGCGCCTTAAGCACTAGGTCATGTCTCCAGCCCAATCTTCTCTTTTTCTAGACTATTTACTGAACATTATGTTTTCATATGAGTCCTTTCTCTTTCCTGCACTCTTATATTTTTCAAGTCTCTGTTATATGTTCTAGAGGATTACCTTACTTTTGTTCTCTAAGTTTATTTCAAAAACCATAATTTTCAGTGCTCTTTCTCATGCATCATATCATATATTTTCATCTATGAACATAACTTCTTAAGTGTCTCTTGGAACATTAATCTTGTTCCATGAATTACGTCCATTTCCTCTGATAAGTTTTTGTTCATTTGCTCCGATTCTGATCGTTTTCCTCTGTAGCTGGCACGTGTTCGGTTTAGATTGAGAAAGAGGGCAGGCAGGGCTGGTGAGATGGCCCAGTGGGTAGGAGCACTTGCTGCTCAAGTTCAAGGGCCTCAGTGGAGCGTGCCTGTGACCCTGACGCTGAGGAGGGGGGACAGTGACAGGAGGACCCCGGGAGCTTGTGGGCCGGCCAGGACAACTGCAACACAGCAGAGCTCCGGAGGAAAGAGGGGAGAACTATGGAAGAGGACACTCGATATCGCCTTCTTGCTTCCTTACACATACACATGGCACACGTGCATTTGCACATACACATTCATCTACCACAGACACACACCATCCTCTCTCTCTCTCTCCCTCTTTCTCTATCTATGTCTCAAATAAATAACAAAAATATTTTTTAAAAAGAATTATGACTTGAGCTCTGCAAAGAAGGGATGTTAAGTGCCATTTGACAGGAAGCATTTTGGTTGGGGGATTGCCCACCTGCAGATCGCTCAGCTACCAGAGGGAGGATAGCTTTTACCTTGAGCAGCGGTGTCTGCAAGTGAGGCCCGAGCTTCTTCACCAAGCCCCTTCACATGCCTCCAGAGGTATCAAGTCTGTGTCTCCTTTTGCTTCCCCCCATCAGTCTGGGGAAACCAAGACAGTCACTCATTCTCATTGAGGTGCACTGGGGTGAGACGGAGCAACAGGAGTGCCATCTGGAGTCTGGTCCACACACATCTTCAACAGACTTCTTGTCCGCTCCAGTCCTTCACGCCGCTCTCCATACCACCTTGACATGGAGAAGTCCCTGTGTTTTCTATAAACAGCACAGGATATTCTTGGTTGTGACTTCCCCTGCTGAACACACACACACACACACACACACACATACACACGTGTGTGTACGCACACACACACACTCCCTTCAGTCTTCCAGAAATCTACAGGCATCTTTTCCCTCCTAAAAATACTCATTTCTATGCTGGCTCGTTTTCCCCTTTGGTTTGTTGTTTGTCAGTGGAATGTCAACGTGGATAGGAGTCATGGAATGTGCCTGGTATTTGCCGTCTTGAACCAAAAACTCCTTTTACATTAGCAAGATAATACTCGTGGCTTTATACATGTTACTATGAAAAAAAAACAGTTTAAACAGAGTATAACGCTCCCATATAACTAACATCTAGCTTTTACAATCTTCAAGGTTTTGCTGTACTTGCTGTATCCAACCTGTTAAATGATTTTTCCTCCCTTATAAAACATTTATAGAAAAATCTTAGACATCAACTTATTTCGTCCTTATATACATTAATACACATGTCTTAAAATGACACGTTTTACATAGCTGTAGTGATATTATCTACAGAATTACCAATAATTCTTTATGAATTTAATATTTAGTTATGATTAAATATTCATAATTGGTACCCAAATGTCTTTTGATAGTGACTACATGTTTCTTCTTATGCATATTGCTTTTCGGGGATTTTTAAATAGACCCCACATGTTGCATGTAGCTTTATTAAGTCTTTTAAGTATGTTTCTATCTAGAGCAGTTGCCTTTCTTCTCTGTTTTTATTTCTCCTGCCATTGAATTCTATCTTGAATATTGACTGATGTATTAGCCAGGGTTCCCTAGAGAAATGACCAACAGAATATGTAGAGGAAGAGATTTATGATGATGAGTTGGTGGATGGGATTTTGCAGGCTGGAAATCTCACCATCTGCTGTCTACCAGCTGGAGACCCAGAAGAACTATTGTGAGGATTTCAGCCCGTGCCTGAAGACCTGAGGAGCAGGGACGCTGCTGATACAAATCCCCATCTAAGAGCAGGAAAAGCATTACCCTAGCATGAGCAGCAGACAGGCACCAAGGGAGCAAACTCCTTCTTACTCTAACTAGTGTTCTGTACAAACTGGGACTGGATTAGACGATGCCCACCCTGGGCAGGAAAATCTTTCTTGGGTTTACCATTAATTGTGAAATGTTGATCTGATCTGGAAGGACCCTCACAGACACTTCCAGAAATCACATTAATCTGAGTTGAGTTGACATATAAAACTAAGTATCACATCAACATTCTAGGTTCATCACTTTGCTTTTTGTTGGTGTCTGTGATGACATATATTGAGTGTCAATTTGATAGGACCTAGAATCGCCAGTGAGGGATTAACTATGTTAGTTTAGCCTCTGCACTTGTATATAAGGGATTATCATGATTAGGTTGATTGAGTCATGAAGACCCACCTAAATAAAATATTTAAAAAAATTAAACATCCAAACCATTTTTTTTTTTTTTTTTTTTGGTTTTTAGAGGTAGGGTCTCACTCTAGCCCAGGCTGACCTGGAATTCACTATGTAGTCTCAGGGTGGCCTCGAACTCACGGCAATTCTCCTACCTCTGCCTCCCGAGAGCTGGAATTAAAGGCGTGTGCCACCATGCCTGGCTCCAAACCAAATTTTGAATGTCAGTCCCTTCTGTTTCTGAAAGATGATCAAAAACAAATTGCTATTTAAGAATTTTCAGCTAAAGCCAAGCATGGTGGTGCATGTCTTTTAATCCCATCACTGGAGAGAAAGAAGTAGGAAGATCACTGTGAATTCAGGCCCGCCCGGAACTACAGAGTGAGTTTCAGGGCAGACTGGGCTAGAATGAGACCTGCCTTTAAAACAAGAACAACAACAGCGAATAAAATTCTCAGCCAGATGTGCTAGCTCACCCCTTTAATCCCAGCATGTGGGAAGCTGAAGCAAGAGGGTTAGCATGGGTTCCAGATCTGACTGGGCTGCAGAGCGACATCCTGTCTCAAAACATAAAATTTATTACTTTTCTTCAAAAGATTACTTGTGCTAAATTCTATTAAAGATTCTTTTTTTGAAAAAAAATTTATTTTTATTTATTTATTAGAGACAGAGAGAAGATAGAGTGAGAACGGGCACACCAGGGCCTCTAGCCACTGAAAACAAACTCCAGAGGCATGTGCCACCATGTGCATCTGGCTTACATGGTATCTGAAGAACCAAACCTGGGTCTTTAGGCTTCACAAGCATGTGCCTTAACCACTAAGCCATCTCTTCAGCCCAAGATTCTTGACCAGCTAAAGTGATGCAGGAGTTAGGTTAAAAACTTCCACTGTTAATGGACTTCTGTATTCTATTTTGCTAAATAAATTTCGATGCCATGTTAGTTGATAAATTCATAGCTATTAAAACTTCAATTTAAGATGATTTTTTTTCTTCTTATCAAATGCCTGTTTGCTTTTAACCTGGCTGAGAGTATGGACTTGTTTTTGTTATTGTTGACAATTTTTTAGTCCTTCCTTCCTTCTTTCTTCCCTCCCTTCGCTTCCTATGTTCCTTTCTCCCTTCCTTTCTTTTAGAGAGACAGGGTCTTATGAAGCTCAGGCTCGACTCAAACTCACTGTCTAGCTCAGGGTGACCTTAGACACCTGAACCTTCTGCCTCCACCTTTCAAGTGCTGAGATCGTAATCTCTTTAATATTTTATTTTTATTTATTTGGCAGAGAAAAAGGGAGAGACAAAGAGAGAGAGAATGGGTGTGCTAGGGCCTCCAGCCAATGCAAACGAACTCCAGATGTGTGCGCCCCCTTGTGCATCTGGCTAACATGGGTCCTGGGGAATCAAACCTAGGTCCTTTGACTCTGCAGGCAAACACCTTAACTGCTAAGCCATCCCTCCAGCCCAAGATTGTAATCTTTTTGATATTTAAAAATATTTCTGGGGCTGGGAAGATGGATCAGTGGTTAAAAGGTACTTGAGCTTGATAAAAATATTCCTAATTTTTAGTTATCGTATTCTACATATTTCTCTTATACATGGAAGATAATAAAATTTGTTTAGGAATACTACTTGAATTTTCTTGTCATTAAGAAATGAGTTTCAGGCTGGAGAGATGGCTTGGCTGCTAAGGTGTTTGCCTGCAAAGCCTAATGAGCAGAGTTCAGATTCCCAGTACTAATGTAAAGCCAGATGCACAAAGTAGATCAATCATCTGTAGTTCACTTGCAGGAGCTAAAAGCCCTGATCTCTCTCTCTCTCTCTCTCTCTCTCTCTTTCTCTCTCTCTCTCTCTCTCTCTCTCTCCTGGACATGGTGGTGCACACCTTTAATCCCAGCACTTAGAAGGCTGAAGTAGGAGGATCACTGGGAATTTGAGGCCAGCCTGAGACTACATATTGTATTCTAGGTCAACCTGGGCTAGAGGAAGTCCCTACCTCAAAAAAAAAAAAAAATGAGTTTTGACCATTTCTGTTTCCTGATATATATCTAGCTTCATTCTGACAGGAGAGTTTGGGGTGTGTGTGTATGTGTGTGTTTTTCTTCATTTCTGCTCACCGGAGGCAGAATTATTTTTCTAAATCCATAAGAAATTAGTTGACTGAGACCTCTCTTTCTATAAAGTGGGCATGTTGGCACACAGCTATAACTCCAGCACTTGGGAGGTGGAGGTGCAGGGCTTCGTCAATACTGCAGATTTCCCTGGAACGCTATTCTACAATGTCCCCTTAATTTGAGTGTTATGTTTCCACTTTCTTTTCATTTGCCTGTGATATTTCATGGCTTATTCGGCCCAAATGGCTGTTCCTGGTGTGTTGCTAAGTTTACACACATCTGTGGATGTCATCCAGACTCCATGTTGCAGGATGCCCTATAACCCCCTATAACCACCAATTTTCTGTTTGCATGCCTTCTGATGCATGTGTGAGCGTGTGTGACATGCATACCCATTGTTAAGAGAAGCATGAGTGAATGCACCCATGACTTTCCTGGTCCCCATGACCTGACCTGGCTGAGCAGCTTAAGGAAAGGAGGGTTTGTTCTGGCTCACGGGTTGGGTGCTCAGTACATCGTGACAGAGGAGTCATGGAGCATGGGAGCCTGGCTTTGTGGCAGCAGCAGCACAAAGCTACTTGCTCACCTATGGATGGACCAGGGAGCAGAAAGCAGGCAAGAAGTGGGGCAGGCAGCAAGCTAGAAAAGGGCTCTAAGGGGTGGGGGGGGAGGAGAGGGGTGGGCTTAAGGGGATGGTTCTGTATATGTGTAAGTTGATGGACATATTACTGCAGGTGGAAAGGCCTAAGCGAGGTCAGGGGAAGAGAATAAATAAAAGGAATGCAGGAGGAGGAATAATCAAAATCCAGGATATTGTGAACAAGCCACAGGATAACCTACTTTTTTGGATGATGGCACATCCAGAATCCATACACTAGAAAAGTGTCAGAGCCAGGGATGGGGTATCTTCCAGTGAGTTGCTGGCCAGGGAGGTTCTTGATGCCCCCAAATTATTACAGGCCGTTGCCAAGGCTCTTGGTTTCCCACCAGGACTAGATGATAAGACCCTATTGCTGAAGACTCCACATGCCTGGGCTGCAAGGTCACTAAGAAATCAAACCAGGACTGAGTTGAAAACCTCCTCCCTGTAGACCAGCTGACTGAAAGCTGGAAAAAGCTGCACTGTATGCAGCCTTATGGGAGACAGAAGCCATCAATGGTGAAAGCAGTGGACACTGCAAGCCTCAAGTTTGGCCAGCTAGGCCAAATGACCAAACGGATACATTAGTGGCATGTCTGTTATGGGGAAAAACTGCTCTATAATTGGACTGGAGACCCGCCCGCCCCATGGGAGGGAATACGTGCCTGGTACTGAAAACCTAATCAAAAGCCTATGGTGAGGGAGGTCATGAGCATTAGGAGTGTAATACCTGATCTTGTCTGGCTAAATGCATATATTTTTCTCACCAAACTACCCTGTAAGCATTTTACTTAATATTCAAACCTATATATTAATGTTACTCTCACTTGTGTTTAGGGAAGCTTCTCTTTCCAGATGGCAGTGACCACTGGGATGTTCCAAAAGGTACACAGTGCTGAGAAGACGTGACGGAGGAATGTTTAGCACTAAAACATCTCTAACACACCTTCCAAGGCTCAGGGTCCATTGCAGAAGAGGTGGCAGAAAGAATGTAGGAGCCAAAGGAAGGCTAGGACAGTTACAATGCAATTGACCAGACAGAAATTGGCCTTGATATCCATGACCTTGCAGTGCCTAGCAATACCTACACAAGACCCACACAATAGGAGGAAAAGGTAATGGCATCAAAATAAAAGACAATTAATTGAGATAGGGGAGGTGATATGATAGAGAGTGGATTTGTGAAGGGGAAAGTTGGGGAGGGAATTATCATGGTTTATTGTCTATAATTATGAAAGTTGTCAATAAAATAGTTCAAAGAAGAAGAAGGAGGAGGAGGAGGTGGAGGAGAAGAAGAAGCCGGGCAAGGTGGCACACACCTTTAATCGCAGTACTCAGGAGGAAGAGGTAAGAGGATTGACATCAGTTCAAGGCCAGCCTGAGACTACATAGTAACTTCCAGGTCAGCCTGGACTAAAGTGAGACCATACCTCAAAAAAAAAAAAAAAAAAAAAAACAGTAAGTAAGTAAATAAATAAATAAAAGAAGAGAAGAAGGAAAGATACAACTGTTTGTGTATCTGGTCCTTTTCTACAATGCTAAACCTGAGTATTTCTTTCTGACATAGTTTGTTTGACCAATTACTACAGGGAGCAATAATGTATTTTTAATTCCCATGAGTAAGTTTTATAGTTTTTATTATAGCTTCCTTTTTTTCCAGAAACTTAACTCCAAATAAATACAGCATCAACTGGAATTGAATATAAATCTTTATTATTCAATCCCTTTTCGCTGTTTAGGATAGAAATATTCACTCTGTGTCTAGAAAGATGGCTTAGTGCTTAAGGCACTTGCCTATGAAGCCTAAGGACTGAGATTCAATTCCCAGGACCCACCTAATCCAGATATGCAAGGTGGCTCATGCATCTGGAGTTCATTTGCACTGGCTAGAGGCCCTGGTGTGCCCATTTTCTCTCTCTCTCTCTCCCTCTCTCTCTCTCTCTCTCTCTCTCTCCCTCTCTCTTTCTCTCTCCCTCTCAAATAAATAACTAATATAAAAAAGAAATATTCACTCTGCTTCAACAGAAGACATGTCGGAATGTCATGAAGGTCATTGACTCAATCATAAATTTTAATTTGCATCACCATGCTAAAAGTAATCCAATTTACTTAAAAAGTGAATATAATGAATTAAAATTAAAATCTTGATCTGGGGAAATGACTAATTTGAAATGTGCTTGCCACATATGCATGAAGACTTGCATTTGGCTGCCCAGAACCCATAAAAACGCCAAGAATGGCAGTGTCTGCCTGTTAGGTCAGTGCTCAGAAGACAAGAGAAAGGAGGATCACTGGATAGCCTGGTCAAATCAATGAACTCCAGTGAAAGACCCTGTCTCAAGAAATAAGCAGAGGGCTAGAAAGATGGCTAGTGGTTAAAGGCACTTGCTTGCAAAGCCTGATGTCCCAGGTTTGATTTTCCAATCCCCACGTAAAGCCAAATGCACAAAATGAAGCAAGTGTCTGGAATTTGTTTGCAGAGGCAAGAGTGGTGTGCCCATGCACTCACACACTCTCTGTCTGTCCCTCTCTCTCTATATATATATATGTGTGTGTGTGTGTGTCCATATATATTAAAATATGTGTATATGTATATAAAATATGTATATATATATATGCTTTCAAATAATCAATAAAAACATTTTTAAAAAGTAACTAGAAAGAGCTGGAAAGATGGCTTAGCAGTTAAGGCGTTTGCCTGTAAAGCCAAAGGACGTTGGTTTAATTCTCCAGGACCCACGTTAGCCAGATGCACAAGGGGGCGCACGCGTCTAGAGTTCATTTGCAGTGGCTGGAGGCCCTGGCACGCCCATTCTCTCTCTCTCTCTGTCTCTCCCTCTCTCTCTGTGTGTCTCTCTCTCTCTCTGCCTCTCTCTCAAATAAATAAAAATAAATAAAATATTCTTTAAAAATAAGTAGAGAACAAATGAGGAAGATACCTGCCATCAACTCCATGTGCACACACATGAAGGCTTGCACTCCCGCCACACGTGGTCATACACAAACACCTGACCCCACAGGCGTGCACACCACACCATACACATATACACCCATGCCAAAAAGACAACAAATGCCCATTTTTCTATCAGAAAAAATGAGATTTGAAAAATTTTATAAATTTAAAAATTTTACAATATAATAGACAGTGAATATGACTGAAATTTAAAAATAAAAAATAAAGAAGCCGCCATGGCGGCACACCCTCTTAATCTCAGCAGTTGTGGGGAAGAGGTTCGAGGATTGCTGTGAGTTCGAGGCCAGTCTGAGACTACATAGTGAATTCCAGATCAGCTTGGATTAAAGCAATACCCTACTTAAAATTATAAATAAATAAATAAATAAATAAATAATTTTTTGCCAAGATAATGGCATTTCGTAGTCACAAATGTTGCTATTGTTGAATATTGTATATTACTGAAAAAAAAAAAAAAGATTACAAGAACAACGGGATGGCCCCCTTCAGGTGTTTGGTTTTGAGTGATAACATTATACTCTTTAGCTAAAAGGCCACTGATAAAGTCCAACAGATCAGACAGCGGCTGTACTGGCTATACTCCTTGCTGCCAGAACACCCAGGGCCCCTGCTGCCGCTGACTAAAATGAGATGTTGTTTTATGTTTGTAATGGAGCAGTTGTGGGCTAGATCCAAGTGTGGTCACCTCCAGGGGTTCTAGCAGCAGAGATACGGAGCTATGTAACGCCATCTTCTGGTGAGACTGTTTAACTCCTTTCAGTACTTCCCAGAGGGTGTGAAAGATCCAACAATGCAATCTTTGTTACATGGCTGACTTTTCTAAACCCGTTCATTAGAATACATTTGTTTGTTACACTAACGAAATAAAAAAAAATATGACTAAAATAAAACCACCTGTTTCTACTTGCAAAGAGTTGTTCAGTTTTAGAGTCTGGGACTGCAAGTTTTCTGTTCAGCATTGAATTCTTGGTGCCAGGTGCTATTGAGAACACATACATCTGATCAATAATAGTAATAGGCCTTATTACCGTCTTTACAAGGTCTTGGCTATACTTCCTTGGACCAACGGAAATTAGTTCCTGAGTCTGAAATTTTGGCATCATGCTCCCTTTGTTTCATCTAACTTACTTCAACTGAATTTTTTTTATATTTTTAAATTTTTTATTTTTTTATTAATTAGTTTTGTATTCAGCAAATACAGTCAGTTTGGTACCATTATTAGGCTCATCCGTGACCTACCCCCTCCTCTTGGCCCCTCCTTGTTGAGGTATACGGGTCATGCATTGTGGAGTTAGCCCACAGTTATGGGTAAGATAAATGTCTCTGCATATCATGACCCAACATGTGGCTCTGACATTCTTTCCGACCCCTCTTCCACAAAATTTCCCTGAGCCATGTTGGGTTCATTTTTGGTCTGCTTCAGTGATGAGGTGTTGGAGGCCTCTGGGTCTCTGGCTCTCTGATTTGGTAGGAGTTGATTTTTCTTTGTATTGATCTCCTTCCCCCTTGTGCTGGTATCTGGTTCATCAGGAAAATAGCACCCTTGCTTGTTTTGCCAATTTTTCTTAGTTTCAGCTGGGGCCCTTTTGAGATATGATGGGGTGGCTCTCTCCTTAGGATCTACATCTATCTGACAAAGAGAAGCAGATTCTCCAACGGAGAGTAAGTTAGCACCAGACAAATGAGATAATCCTTACTTTTTTATAGAGAATTTAATAGGTGTAGGCCCTCTTGTAGCCCACGATTGATGGTAGCTTGATAATGGAGAGTGGGCTTATGTTTGGATATGGTTCTGACTTGTTTCCCAGCTCCAGCTATGGGTTCTGTACCACTGAGGGGATCAGTTAGCCAAATCAAGAGCAGTTGGTTCCCTACTATGGCTGTGTGCCACTATTGCACTATTTGCTGCTAAGTAGGTTAGGCCATGAGTTGCTTGACAGATATTGGTCACTTTCCCCCAGTCGCCCATGTAGCACCTTCTGGCACTAGACGCACTGACTGTCTGGGGACTGACTCTCTTCCAGCCATGCCGTTCCATTTTATGTGTCAACCACATAAGGTGTCTTCAGCAGTATCAACTGAATTTTAGAAAGCCCTAGCATACTAGAAAAGGGGGATTTGATTTCTTATTCACACGTCTGTTCTCTTCCAGCATCCAGGTTAACTTCAGACAGCTGAAGTGTTCTTCTGGGACACACTCATAATGCCTGAGCTCCTGCCCAGCTCTCTGGCATTGTCAAGTCAATTCCTTAATTCTCCATCATGGCAGGTTTGGCCATAGTGCTGTGTGGTCCTCATAATGTTTTAAGTAAGTTCACAATTTAGTGATAAGCCATATTCATTGCTCTCTTCTGCCCCAGGGACTGGGTTCTAGACCACTTAATTTATTTGTGAATAATACAGTGGCAAGCAATTTGAAGACTTGCAGAAGGCCTATAATGTACATCGAGGGAGAGGGAGAGAGAGAGAGAGTTGTAGTATCGCCCTCCATTTTTCCTCTTAAATTTTTCAGACATACATGTTCCTCTGGAACAGGAAAAAGCACTTGGAAAGAAAAGCTGTTTCCTTAAAGTCTTGCAGTGAGAAATGATTCCTTCCCTTCCCTCTTTGATTGTGCCGTTATTTTTTCCATAGTTTCTGGCAGCTGTCTAGGTGGAAGTCTGGTCAGATGAGTTCTTCCTTTTCTGCCCTTGATGTCAGAGCCCTCCCTTATTACCTGTCACTTACTCCTTCCACACCATATTAAATTTTCTTTGCACCCTTCCTGACACACTAATTTCTCTGTGGTGGTGTTTTCCTGCCCTGGCTTTGCCATTTCTTCACTGTTCTGTGATGACCATGGTCACAGATATTTTTTTTGGTTAAACAGTTTTGAAGTGAGGCCTTATAAAATTCCTTCCCAGGCAAATAAGCATGTGATTTGTATATGGGTCTTGACAGCTGCATTCTCTCCCATCTGTTAATTAACAAAACAGTGGTTAGTGTGGGGGGGAAGCGTTTTTCACCCATGATGTGAAATACTTAGAGACTTATCTGGAAGTAAGCACTATGTCACTCTACTTGACAACTAAAGGGCCAGGGCGTCAGAAACCAAACACGGCAGGTGTCAGGAGCGCAGCAGAGTAGGATCCAGATTCCATGTTCTTCTCTTGATATTTATGTATTACAGACTTTCCGTGTCTGAAAATACATTTATACTATCACATCACTGCAATGTAAATCTGGAAATAACCTGTAACGGTTAATTTTTCCAATTTGAATGCATCTAGAATCTTCTACGAGGCCAGTCTCCGGGCATGAAAGAGTTTGTAGATTAGGTTAATTGAAGCAGGAAGAGCCACTCTACGTGTGGGCAGCACTATTCCCTGAGTTAAGGTCCTGAACTAAATAAAAAGGAGAAATCAAGCTGAGCACCAGAATGAATTACTTCCTACCTCCTGACTATAGATTGAACAGGACTTCCCCACCATGATGGGCTGTGACCCCTGGAAATGTAAGCCAAAATAGACCCTTCTACCTGTAATTTGCTTCACATCCTGTATTTCATCAGAGCTATGAGGAAAGTTATTACTACAAACCCCAAAGAAATAACTATTATTTTAATGCCTTCTCTGTTTAGGATGATTATAAAACAGCAGTGATGGATAAAGCTCTTGTGATGATGGAAATCTGTCTGTAGTGTCTCCATGGCATCTGTTAACTATGTGAGCGTATGGAACATATGAAACGGGGATGGTATGACCAAAAACAAAAAAAAAAAACAGGCTGGAGAGATGGATCAACAGTTAAAGGCATTGATTGTAAAGCCTGGTAGCCCAGGGTTTAATTCTCCAGTACCCACGTAAAGCCAGGTACACAAAGTGGCACATGCGTCTGGGAGTTCATTTGCAATGGCAAAGGGCCCTGATGTGCCCATTTTCTCTCCACGTATATCTGCCTCTCCCTCTCTCTCAAATAAATAAATAAAATATTTGTGCAGAAACCCAAGTTTGTCATTTGAAAAAATATTTTTTATTCTTTATTTGCAGGAAGTAAGAGAATGGGCATGCCAGGGACTCTAGCTGCTGCAAATAACTCCAGATCCATGTATCACTTTGTGCATCTGGCTTTCCATGGGTCCTAGGGAATACAAACTGGGCCTTCAGGTTTTACAAGCAAGCACCTTTAACCACTGAGCCATCTCCCCAGGCCTGAATGCTTAATTTAATTGATTTTCAATTTATATAACATTAAGGATAAGCAGTCAAATAAATTTGAATAAAGAGTGATAAATTACTCAAACTTTCATGCAGTTGTTTCCCATTATGCCAGTATTACAACATTATATGTCCATTCCTCAGTCTTCTGCTCCATTCAGCCACTTTTTGCTTGTTTTTCAAGGTAGATTCTTGCTGTAGCCCAGACTGACCTAGAATTGACTATGTAGTCCCAGGCTGCCCTCAAAGTCACAGAGATCCTCTTACCTCTGGCTTAGAGTGCTGGGATTAAAGGTGTTTGCCACCACACAAGGCTCATTGAGCCACTTTGAAGTCACTGGGAAGTCAAAAGAAATAACTTGAGGCCTTGATTGTTGCCATGGTAATGAGAGTGAAAGGTGACCACTTTTGATGGTCATTTCTAAGAGAACTATGATGAGGTGGAGGTGGGGGCCTTGCATCTTTTCTCTTGCTTAGCTTCTCACTCAGTGTTAAACACCTGACACCTCTGTCTTTAATTGGGACTTAATTAACTTCAGTGAGGAATGGAAAGATGTTGCTCTCACACCACTAGTTCACAGCTTAGTCCTTCCCTTTCCTGCACAGAGTCGTTTCTTCCTCAGTGTAGGTTTTGTGGGCACACCTACTGCTTGCAATACGAAGGGAAGATTTTCCTCATCCACTTACAGTCTCTTCTCTAAGTCAGAAATCACTCTTCATATGTAATCTGTGCACTAAAACATTAAGCTCAGTAAAATAAAACTCATCATGGATGAGAATGGACTTTAATTCATAAAAATTTTAAGTGCCTCACGAACATTTTAGTGAGCAAAAACATACAATGAAAATCTGTTTGAAACAAATGAAAACTATAAGTTATAGAAGTCTACAATACAGATCCACATAATTTATTTCTACATCATCTTTTAAAAATATTTTATTTTTATCTATTTAAGAGAGGAAAGAGGAAGAAAGAGAGAAAGAGAGAGAGAATGGGCACACCAGGGTCTCCAGCCACTGCAAATGAACTCCAGATGCATGTGCCCACCTTGTGCATCTGGCTTACGTGAGTCCTGGAGAGTCGAACCGGGATCCTTTGGCTTTGCAGGCAAACGCCTTAACTGCCAAGCCATCTCTCCAGCCCTATTTCTACATTATCTTAAAGTGTCATTTATTGTTTAGTCATTGCTTGATTTTGTATGTTATCATAATTATCCTGTCAGGAGACATTATTCCTTTTGCACATGTATGTGTGCGATCTGTGTAGTGTGATGTGTATTATGTGTGGTATATGCACATGTGTGTACAGATGTACACGCCCCATGCACAGGTGTGCAGCATTCACTCGTCCTCATGTTCACTTAAGATGGGGTTTCTCCCTCTACCTGGAGCAGCTGTCAGTCAGTGAGCCCCAGCAATTTTCTGGTCTCTTCTACCGTTTCCACTGCCCGTAAAACAGGGTGATAGATGTACGTAGACATTCCCAACTTTTTATGTGGGTTCTTGGAGTGCACCTTGGTGGTCTCTGGCCTGAAAGGCCCATATGCTTAAACAACAAGAGCATCTAACCACTGGACCACCCCCAGACAAGGAAGATACTCTAAAGTGAGATTCTTGTGCTTCCCTCTGGCTATCAGACTAGCGAAAACTGTGGACCTCAAGGAACTGAAATTTCCCCAGGAGTCTCATGCCAACGACAGGAATAAGCTGAAGCTCTGGTGCCAACCAGAGGAAGAACTTGTCTCCTAGGAAGAGATTTCCCAGAATTCTGACAATTTCTCAGACCACACTGCAGGAAAGAGTGAGGCCAAGACGATGATGGGTCACTGATGGGCAGGCCCACGCCTTGCCCAGGACCAATGTCTAGCAAAACCCTAAACGTCCTGTCAGGTCCTTGAAGATGGATTTGGAGGGTCACTGGACCCCCCTTTTTTTCTTCTCCTTGAATAAATCTCTTTTTTCTGCTTTTCACTAAAATTTGTCTCATTAATTGGCATATTTAGAACAAGTGGCCAAGACTATATTGTCAGGTCTGCGAGGGCCCAAGCTTTGACCTTAAAAATCTCTGCTAATACTAGAAAAACAAATCACTATTTTATCAAAACAATCCTCTGAACTCTCCTTTAAATATTTATTCATTTGTTTATTTTCAAGGAGAGTGAGAGAGAGAATGGGCACACCAGTGCTTCTTCCTACAGCAAATGAACTCCAGACTGCATGCGCCACTCTGTGCATCTGGCTTTTTACACGGGTACTAGGGAATTGAACCCAGGCAAGGAGAATTTGACAGCAAGCACCTTTAACCTCTGGACCATCTCCCTGTCCCTGAAGTCTCCTTTAACTAATGAATTCAAATATTTTATTATAATAAGTTATAATTATCTTTCTGAGAGGGTATATGCTGCTGACATATGATCCACCTAACATGACTTTGATAAAGGCCAGTGTGGGTAATGATGGTAAACTAACTTGTATCAGTTACTTTCTCATTGCTGTGGACAAATATCTGAGCAGAAGCGACTCAAGAAGGCTCTGTTTGTTGGCTTACAGTTTGGAAGGGAAGTTTCATAGTGGAAAGACAAGGTGACCGGAGCAGAAGCAGAGCTGGTCACATGTGTTACAGTTGGGACGGTAGAGGAGAAACAGGAAGTAGGGCCAGGCTATAAAACAGCAAGGCCTGCGCCCACTGAAGCACTTCCCCCAACAGTGCCCCACCTCCTGAAGGTTTAGGAATCTTCCCAAACGGCACTACCAGTGCGGACACACATGAGTCTATCGGGGAAATTTTACATTCAAACCACCATGCTAGCAGGTTCAATTGAAAGGTTGTACTTCAGAGAGAATGACAAAATTTCAGTCGCAAGATAAAAATGTTCAAGCCCTGAGCATGTTGGACTTACGGGGGTTTGTTATCCACAACTGTAAACCATGTGGTTAACCCCAATCACTCCCAGTGGAACACAATGCAACCTATTACGTCCAAAGCTTCAAGGACACTTCTCTGTTGTTCTCCCTTGGAATTCTTCACTTAGGGCGTGAACCAAGTAAGAGGAAATGAGTCTTTAACATGATTTGAAAACAATTACCCAGTGCTAGCTTGCTTCCTACTTGCAAAATTTTTATGTCCTGACACAGATAGGTATAGAGACTCATGGAAGGAAAATTGAAAAAAGAATTTAGAGTTTAACATTTCTCTTAATATAAGAATTCCTTTATAAAGCTTTGGAAGAATTTTCATTTATAATTTTTTTAAAAAAATAGTACATCTGGTAAAAACACAACTGGGAGGATTTTATATCTGGACATCTTATATGAGCTTCTCCGCTAGCAGCTGCTTTTGTGAGGAAGGTCACTTAGACCTGCAGGTAACCGAAGTGGGATAGAAAGACAGGGAAAACAGTAATGGCACAGAAAGAAGAGCAGGGGTTATGTTTCTAAGATCTAATCTGCTTTTACTGTGGACAAAAGTCAGGGATCTTCAGACTTCAAATGCTACTAATAGAGGCCAAATGGCTCACTGTGATAACACTTTTGTTTTGTTTTTGTTTTAGTGTGTTTATCTATTTATTTAGACAGAGTCTCACTCTAGCCCAGGCTGGACTTGAATTCACAGTGATTTTCTTACCTCAACATTTCTAGTGCTTGGATTAAAGACATGAACAACCAAACACAGCTAAAATAACTCCTTGAATCCTTTGCACTCCTCTCTCATTCCCAGAACTGGGACAATACCATGCCCAGACCCAACATGCACCCATTAACTTTGTTTACATTTACTTTTAAGCTTGTTAAGTATGTTAGGGAGAAGGAAAAGGTAGTTTCTCAGCAACCTTTAGGAATGTATCTGGAAAACCCCCAAGTCCCTACATACATCCATTACCAAGACATTTAAGTGCTGTGCTCTCTTGAGGAACCCATAACCCACACTCCTGGGACAGAGTGGAGCCGGAGCGTAGTGGAGCTATGCCTCTGTACCCGTCATCACTGTGAGTGACTAAGAGCAGAATGAAATCCTGGTATCTCTGCCTTTATGTTTTGCCTATCTCCTTCCCTTTGAGTCAGATTCTGGCTGGACCCTGCACGGACATGATAACCACCAAGCAGGGTCTTTCTGCAGAATCTGTCTCCTCCATCTGCAGTGTTGATGTCCTTCACCTTTCCTCCTGTCACTTTTAATTCTAGGAACAGCAGAATCCATCCACAAACATCTTTGCAACAAGGGACTGAAATTTCTTCCAAGCTGGGCAGACACCTCTATAAGAGGACAGTTGTCTAAGATGGTGAGGCCACATCTTAGAGCCGATCACCTTGTAGGAACCAGATTGGTCTCCACCCTTTCCTCAGATAGCAATTTCTCAAACCACATTGCAGGACCTGACCTGAAACAATGATGTGTAGGACAGCACCTTAACCAAGACCACTTAATTATAAATATATCCATCCCCCTGCCTCAGTTTTTCCTCGACTTAAACCTAAAGCTCATGTTAGCATCCTAAAATGAATTTGGGGTCACTAGACCCCTTCAGCTATTCTCTCTCTGTGTTTAACTCATTAATTGGCAGTTTTAGATAGGTAACTGAATCTATTGGGGCCACCAGAGTCTAAGTCGCCAATGAAACTACAGTTATATGCTGGCTAGTCAGAAACTTCCGTGTGTCATGAATTCCCTGATGGAAACTTGGAATGATAAAGATGCCTTTTCTGCCTATGGAAAAGTACAAATTATCTTTCTCTTTTATCATTTATATACATTTCTATCACATAAAATTTAACTTGTGCCGAAATCATAAAATCGTTTTCACTATTCCAGTGTAAGATATGAGAACAATTTATGTTCTAAATTTAACATTTGCCAAAAAATTTTTTTCTACCACTATTTTACTGTTGCCGTTTTTCTATTAGTACTAGTCATGTAACTTTTCAGGTATTTCACATAAATAATATTTCTAGGAAAATACTGATTTATACATTTTATACATCCATTTTGACCCTGTTTAAGTCCACCATGTTAAATAACTATCTTATCATTAATTGTCTATGTTAAAAATAAATAAAAGAACTCATTATGATTAGAAAACATGCATCATGTAATTAGATTAAAAGTATGGCTAGAATAACTAGTACAGACTGTCTCCTCTGGGTTATTTTTGAAGACATCACTAATAGGGCTTTGTATATCTCAATCGCTATTTGAAGGATGCTGTGTATTAACCGTTGATCTAAAGGCTTCTCCTGAACCCTGTCATGGAGCCACTTTTCAGGCTCTCTGCCAGACTTGGAATTACCATCACCTCCATTAGCATATGTACAAATTGAAGTTCAAAAAAGGAAAGACTGGAGAGAGAAGAAGGAACGCAAGAAGACAGTCAACAGGCAGAGCATGCAGGTGACTGACACCTGTCTGTAGCAAGTGACGGTCAACTTGATAAACAGAATAAGAGGTAAACAGAAATACTTTCAAAAGTAATGTGCTAGTGAAAAACTCATCACTGAAGGAATGTGAGCTTAGCTAAAAAAAAGGTTTGTCTGTAAGAAGAATTACAACTATCAAATCTATCAAATTCAAATCTACTGAAATACTGCTTGAAAGATAAAAAGGAAGTCTCCATGTTTTCTCGTAATAGTGACACTGTAAAGCCCTTAAACACAATATTTTTATGAAAAAAATGCTTTTAAGTCAAAGAGAGCTTAGACATTTACTCATTTTTAAGTAACTTGTTGACACGCATTTTACACATTAGGATAAAGGAGCGTGGGTAAAAAGTGATGTGGAAAAGGTCCTACATGTGACTTTTTTGGTTGAAGAGACCATCTAGCCATCTTAGGGGAGGAGATTAAGAATAAGAGTCTAACCTTCTCTTTGGTCATCATCAGTATTCCAGTTACGTCCACGTGTCACATATCAATAGGGTTACAGTCCCAGAACATCTCTTGGGTGATGTCATATCATCTGTTTTGTTGGTGGTTACTGCTAAAAAATACTCTGAGGTTAAGTCTGTTAAGGAACAAATGCTGAAAGTAGGAGTTTATAACTGTAAAGATTAGAAAAAAAGAAAAAAGAACACCAAAAAACCCTGGGCCCACTTCACAGGAGAGAGTAAACTTGAAACGTACGACAAGCAGAATTCCTTTAAAGGATTACATTTTATTTATATAAAAAAAAAATCTTCATGTAGGATTAGCAGAAAAATCCAGACTGCCTCAGCTCCAAGGCTTCCCGAGACTTATTTAACCTTAGAAATAATGTTTGCTGGTCTGTCCCCTGGAAAGCATGGCATTGAAACTGGCAGAACCTGTGGAGATACTCCTCACCATAATAAAGTGGTTAGTCCCAGGTTAGAAATGCATCCACTACCTAGCAGAGAGAAAAAGGCATGTCTGTGATAGAGGGAGAGAGCCCCCTTCCTGCCTCTCTAATTTCCCATAGACATCCTTCAGTCAAACATACACTCACAAGAAAACATTACAAAGGGGATGAGGAGATGGCTCAGTACTTAAAGGCACTTGCTTCTCTCAAAACCTGAAAGCCAAGGTTCAGTCCCCAACTACACATGTCAAGCCAGAAAATGGCAGGATACCCTGCTGTGTGCACATACATAGATATACATGTGTGTACATGAATTAATTTTTTTAAACTTAAATTACAAAATGAATGAAAGAATAAATTATGATGGTGAGCCGAGCGTGGTGGCGCACGCCTTTAATCCCAGCACTCGGGAGGCAGAGGTAGGAGGATCACTGAGAGTTCGAGGCCACCCTGAGACTACAGAGTGAATTCCAGGTCAGCCTGAGCTAGAGTGAGACCCTACCTCGAAAAACCAAAAAAAAAAAAAAAAAAAAAAAAAGAATAAATTATGATGGAATCTTAATTGAAAATATAATAAAAACACATTAAAATACTAAGAACTTGGATTAATCAGATACAAAATCTTAAGTAATTAGGTAGTGTTTAAAGAAACAAAGGCAGAATAAAGATTGAACAAGGAATAAATGAGAAAATATAACTTAGTGTGTGTTAAAGAGACTAGTTTCTCCATAAATAAGAAAACTAGAATGCAGAATATCATTATACACAAAGTTCCATACAACAGAACAAATATTAATACAGTGTATAGACAGGACCAGAAATCAGTACTATGTGAGAAACTATAAAAGATAGGATGGGGTGCAGAGCACAGTGCTGCTTATTACAATTGTGTACATTTCAAACATTGGATATGCATTTCAAACACTCATCCAAATAATAAGTAACACATTAGAGCAGATTTTGAAAGAGGGAAGTAGGAGTGTTGAATGAGGATGGAAATGAGTGGATAGGGGCTGGAGAGATGGCTTAGTGAAGTTTAAAAAATAGCTTTAAATGTTTAATCTTTGCTACATGCCTCTTATGTTCCAACAGTACTTTAAGTTCAGAGAAATCACTTGGATGAGTTTAATATGGAAGAGTCAAAATCTGTGATAGTTTAACTTAAGAGAAAACAAGAAGTTCAGAGTTAATTGTGTATCAACTCTCTGTAGATCTCTCTCTCTCTCTCTCTCTCTCTCTCTCTCTCTCTCTCTCTCTCTCTCTCTCTCTCTCCCTCCCTCCCTCCCTCCCTCCCTCCCTCCCTCTTTCGAGGCAGAGTTTCACTTGATCCCAGGCTGACCTGGGATTCACTATGTAGTGTTAGGATGGCCTTGAACTCATGAAGATCCTCCTACACCCACCACACTCAGTGTGCACCATTTCTTAAATGTGACAGTGTTATTTGTCTCACTTGATACTGTCAGGTTACAAGTCAAAATTTTAAAATATTGGACTGCATATGAACAGAGATTTTTAACTTTTGTTTTGAAGTGCTGACTTTTTTTTTAATTAACCTGACTAGGAAAGGCCAAAGTCATTTCAAGTTCCGATTCCTTCAAATGACTAGATTCTCTCATTCTACTGTGTTCCTGGAACTATTTTTGCCAATGGAAACAGAGATATGAGGAAGATCAATAGTTTGAGTTTGTCTTGGACCATGTTGTGTTGCAATAATAAAATATCTAAAAATGAGTACATTATAAGTGTTTAAATTGGGTTTATTGAGCTCACACAACTGGAGAGTGAAGACCATAGTACCTGCACCTGCACCTGCACCTGCTCAGCTCTGGAGAGCAACTGGTAGCATTTGGCAGTTCATGAGAGATCACATGGTGAGGCAGGAATCAAGAATCTGAAGCCGGGCATGGTGGTGCACGCCTTTAATCCCAGCACTTGAGAGGCAGAGGTAGGAGGATCGCCGTGAGTTCGAGGCCACCCTGAGACTCCATAGTGAATTCCAGGTCAGCCTGGGCTAGAGTGAGACCCTACCTCGAAACCCCCCCCCCCCCAAAAAAAAAAACAGAATCTGGGCAGGACCAGCTCCCTCTCTTACCTTTGAAAACATTCTCCAGGTAATTAGCTTATTCCTAGGCAAGACCATTGGGAGGCAGGGAGAGGGCTTGTGTGTGAGATAAACATTCTTAGAAGAGGCTGATAGCAAGTCCTTCACACCAGTCACCTTGCAAGTGAGAAATTGCATCCTCAACAGACACCAGTCAGGCAAAACCTTGATCTTGAACTTGAACTTGCCAGCCTCCAGAACTACAAGAAGTAAATGTCTATTGCTTGCCTTTATGGTAGTGTTCATCATAGCGAGTGGAGCAGACAAGAAAAGTGCATGTATAACTCAGTGTCAGAGAATGGTAAGTGCTCTAAAGAAAACAGTAATGAAAGGTCATGGTTCAAGAGGGATGTGGTGTCTAGTGCCATTTAGAGGCTGACATCTGGCCAGAAACCTGAATGAGGACAGCAAGTGAATCCTGAAACATTTGAGATAAGAACAGCCATCCAAATGTATTTTATGACTAGAGGAGAACTCAGGTCAGCATACCTAACTTGTGAAATAGTGAACAGTAGAAAAGCAGACCTAACATTTTTTGTGGAGATAAAAATCAGCTTCCTGTTATGGCATGACAAGTCATGGGACTTGAAAGTCACATAGACATAAACACTCACTTGTATGGATCTGTGCCAGGGGAAAAATAATGATTCCTTACCAAGCAAATTATATGTGCAGATAAAGGCTAATGCTATCAACAGGCTTTAAACAAAAGAGAAACTTATTCAGAGGTCATAATTTGACAAAAAACAAATTTCCTTTAGGGTTTTGACTGGGTTCAGACCATCTGTAAAAGTGAAAATTTATGGGTAGAAAAATTTGATAGCTAAATATGAAACAATAAGAGGAAGTCTCAGCCTACATCCCAGCCCTGTCAGAGAAACAGCTCTGCTCCAGCTCAGAGGAAGCCGGAGTCCTCCATTCCACTCCTAAACGCAGTCCCATTAGATCTTTGTGAAGTTGAGCATGTTAGAAATTAGAATTTATTGAGATAAGGTGGCCATTATTTCTGTAAAATATCTATTTGAAACTACATAATAATTGGAGAAGCCTGCTTTGTGTCTTAGAAAAGTTGATAATATTTCAATGTACTTCTATCTAGATGATTGTTTTACCAGAGGTACATTTTATGGGGCTGGGAAGATGGCTCACTGGATTAAGTGCTTGCTATGCAAGCATGAGGTCCAGAATTCAGACCTCCAGCACTCACACAGTAAAGTAGAAGTGACCACCAGCCTGAAATTTCAACCCTTGGGTGCCTTAGACAGAGGATCGCAAGGGTAAAATTAGCTAGCTAGGCTAGCCTACTGGGTGAGCTCTGGGTACAAGTGAGAGAGCCTGCCTTGATAGATAAGGTAAAAGAGTGACTGAGGAAGACACCTCAAGTCAACTTCTGGTCTTCACACACACGTGTCTATACACATGCGAACATGCACACACATGCACATGTACACTCCCACATAAAATTTTCATAATCAAAACTTTTAACAGACAGCATGTTCTTTCAGTTTTCTACTTTTGCTCATTTTCTAAATGATTTTAAAATGCAAGCCTTTTGTCTTTATTTAATTTTATTTATTTATTTATTTGAGAGCGACAGACAGAGAAAGAAAGAGGCAGATAGAGAGAGAGAGAGAACGGGCACACCAGGGCCTCCAGCCACTGCAAATGAACTCCAGATGCGTGCGCCCCCTTGTGCATCTGGCTAACGTGGGTCCTGGGGAGTTGAGGCTCGAACCTGGTTCCTTAGGCTTCACAGGTAAGCCCTTAACCACTAAGCCATCTCTCCAGCCTGCCTTTTGTCTTTCTTAATGATTATTTACTGGACTGTGTGAAAATAAACTTTAGCAACAATATCACAAGGGGCTTTCTAATTCTCTTTGAGATTATTGGTTGTATATAGTTTAATTTTTAACAAATTATGAGTGAGCATATATCTACACAATTGAGAAAATGTACAAAAACCATAATATATTTTTTGAGAATTATGACAGCAAAATAGAGTGGCATTTTCCCCTCATTTTCTTAGAACTCAGGAATACTTTAGACTTCACAAAGATCACTACTGCTTCACACTAAGTAATATCCCACCATCTTGGAGTTCAGGCAAGAGCTCATGTCAGAATTTGTCAGATTAAGAAAACTAGGTGCCGGGTGTGGTGGCTCACACCTTAATCCCAGCACTCGGGGAGGTGACCAAATGCATTTTCATGTGTTTAAGTGAAATGCTGTACTACCTTTTGCATTTTTCTATGTCCCCCAATGTGCAGAGGATCACCTCTATGTCCATGAGGGTAAGAACAAGGATGGCTGCAATTTTAACTGACTCATATCGCCTGCAAGATTTCCTGTAATTCTTTCCTACGTCAGACCTCTCCCTGAACAACACATTCCTGGGGTCACTGTACTCCTGGCCTTGTCACTTTCACATTTTCTGGTAACTGAAAACTTTTGCACACATGTTCCCACTACCTGATTTTTCAAGTAGGTTTCCTTTTGCATAAGATCTGTCTTTCATATGTGAATATCAATGAAAGGGTAAAAAGTTATATTAGGTTATGCTTAGATATAAATGAAGTGAATGAATAAAGCAAATGTTCAAAATCATTACACCAAATAGAGGAAGAGATATTTTAGGAACATTGATAACTGAGATTTATAAAAGATATTAAGTACAATTAGCAATTGAATGCACTATGGAATTCTGAACACCCTCCCTCCACATTGGCTGTATGGGTACAATTTTCAAATTGTACTTATTTCAAAGCGGTCCAGCCCTCAATCTTATATAAATGGAACTAGAGCAAGGTATCTTTCTCGACATGTGAACAGAGGATGGGTAAGCACCAAGAAAGTCTCTTGTCACAAACCAGCTTTGGATGTGGCGGAGAGGAGGGGATTTAGTCACTTAGCTGAGGAAATGACAAGAAGGAAATTGTTTTGTGTCTGGGGAACCATGTGGAATGCCAAGATAAGAAAAACAGTTGCTAATTTGAGTATAAAAGCAGGAAGCATGATACACTTATTTCCTTTCATGCAAACACAAGTATATGAGGGGTTGTGTGGAAATTATTTTTCTCCTGCTAAACCACAAAGGCATAGAATCAAACTGCTTCTTTTTGACACACTGGCTTTTCTGTCTTGTGGATATTATGGCTAATAACACAACAAGTTTAGGGAGTCCATGGCCAGAAAACTTTTGGGGTAAGCTGTTGTTTTTTCTAACTTTTAATTTAAATTAAATTAAGATGAAAAGAAAAGTGCAGCATAATTTATTACGACATTGGAACTCGGAGATACTTCACTTATTGTAAATTGATTGCTAAAAGTTTTTATAGATTTATTACAATAAATATACTTATATAAAATGCTGTTACAGCAGGCTGCAGAGGCAGTCAAGAAGAGTTAAGAATATAGATTTTGTATGGTATTGCAAAATATAATTAGAAAATAATGAGAATTTTAAAATGGGAATGAAAGACAAAGAAATGTAAGGTAAAAGTCATTGCTATTTGGAATATGTCAAGGGGGTTTTGTTATAAATATATCTGAGGATTATAGGTTATGTATTTTATTTATTGAAGCCAAGGTGCTGGAGAGAAGGTGTTATGGTAATTTATGTTGTCAATGTCATCCTATTTCATTCCCAAATTGAGTTAAGCAAGCACCTTTAACTGCTGAGCCATCTCCCCAGCCCTCCTAAGTGAATCAAAACAACACAAACGTGCATGAATGAATTTAGAGTTTAATAGTATAAAAAAATATGGAATAAAAATTAAATTATGGAATTGGAAAAGACTAGGTGGAAACAGCATCATATTCAATATTACACGGGAAACCTGTGGAAAAGGAAAGGGATGGGATCCCAAAGTGTGTTTGGCCCGAGCTCCCTCTCAGATGATGGTCTGGTGCTCCCTGGTGCTCCCAGTGCACAGGAATGTGCCTAGATCCATACTAATACTCACGTCAGGCTGGAGTCAAGAGGAGAAGGCTGGGACCCTAGAGTGAAGTGACCTGCAGAGAGATTTAAAGATAAATGGGACAATTTAAGATAAATCCATATAGAAATTTGAAGGGAGATGGGGCTTATGTAGAGACCTATGTCCAAATGAGCTTTTAAACCTCTTGGAAAATTATGTCAGACTCTGCTGTGATTGAAGGTAGAGTTTTGGAAGCTATCTGGTAAAAAGTGTGCAGGCATGGCAACCTGGTCCCTAACGATGGTGACCTAGTTTTCTATCATCACAGAAATTTGCATGAAGGAGAATTAATTAATTCTTTTTTTAAATTAATAACCATGTTTGCTTCAAGATTAAAGACCATGACAGCTAAACATCTTAATAAAGTTATGTAATAAAATTAATGATAAAAATAATGTTTTCATATAGCGAAGGGCACTTATAGCAGATTATTCTGGGTAGATACCAAGAGAAAATAAACCTGTTGATATGGGGGATTTAATGATGCATTTATGAGAAGACGATTTGCTTTCTTTATTTACAGAGTCACTAAATATGCTAAATACATGAAGAACAATAACTAGAATTATTTTACATCCATCACTGCAAAATAAGTAACTGCTTAAATTGTTCAAAAGCAAAGTCCCAGCAGGGGTAGGTACCGCATGCCTATAATCCCAGCTGAGATAGGATCACCAAGAGTTAATTCAATGCCTCATACAGAGAGAACCAGGTCAGCCTGGGCTGCAGAGAAACCTGCCTCAAAAAGAAAAATCACCCCTGGGAAAAAATAATAATAATAATATGTAAAAAAAAAAAAAAGATAGTTCTACCATTTCAGACCATTCTAAATTAGTTCTCAGACTTACATAAGAAAATAATTCACTATTCAGTGATTAATCTGCTCTTTTAAAATCATCCTAAATTAATAAGAGAATGTTTATTTGAAGTCCACACCAGTACTATAAGCAAGCAAGCACACTTCAGGAACTCCAGGCAAAGCCCCAGCACTTTGCCTATCTTTAGACTGGAATTCCAAATCCACCCCACACCTTGGTAGGATCTGCCCACAGTGACACCTCCTCCTGTCAGGTAGCTGGAAATCCAAGAAGCTTTAATAACACTCTTGAATCTATTAGAGGATATCTACTCAAGCTACCACAGTCACCTAGCTTAATATAATTGTTTCCAGATACATCCATTTTCCTGAAAATTTTGTCATTTCATTTTTCTAAATTCTATTGTGTATATGTACCATATTGTCATTATCCACTCATCTAGTTGGTTCCATTTCCTAGCTGTTGTGACTAGACCAGCAATAAACATGGCTGAGCCAGTGTTTCTGTAGTGTGCAGAGCCCTGAGTTTATATGCCAAGGAGAAATATAGATAGGTCATAGGGCACTTCTATTTTTAATTTTTTTGAGAAACCTCCATGCTTATTTTTATAATTAGCGTGTACTAGATTTTATAATAAACTGTACTACATTGCACTCCCACCAGCAGTGAATAAGAGTTCTTTTAAGAGAATTACATTTTGGTATTATCAGACATGGCCACTTTACCACATATTATCCTCATATTGCATAAAATGACAGTAGATAATATGTTATGGGAGTTAAAGATATGCTAAAGTTGTCCTTGAATCCTTCATAGAGAAAATTGAGACATTGCCTACTTTTAGGAAGTCTGCTAAGCTAAGTTGCACATAGGGAGGTCATTCCTGGGCACTGGAGGGAAAGAGATTTGAGTTCATGATCAAGTCTTGTCCTCTGCTGACATCTACTAACAGTGTAATTGGTGGCATTGCTCTGTCTCCTCCTGTCTTCATTTCTGGAGCCTCTTACTATAAAACCTTGCTGTGTAACTTTGGCTAGCAGCATGATTTTCTTTTTATACAAAGCCCTCTGGTCTACTGTCCCTCGTTCAGCTACTGTCTCAATGGCACAAAACAATGTTTAATCTTCTCTAGTTATTCTGGAGCTGCAGAAGCTGGGCTACTTGTTCTGCCCTTCGGACAGCCAGGGCCTCTCAGAGGGTCCTGTCGTTCTGTCTACGTGTTATCTACCCAGAAAGCTGGCGATGGGTATCAACTCCTGGGGTTCTCTAACACAGTCCTTGACTCACTTAAAAAGGAGATGAAGGGATTGAGGGATCGACGGATTGTTCTTTACTCCAAGGTTCCCCACTACTCATATACTGCATAGCTTTTCTCCTTTTTCTCTCCATGACTCCTCTTCTTTATACTGCTCATGAAAAAGTAACTCTGAGTATATTTTACCTTTCCCAATATTGTTTATGGCAAAAAGTTACCTCCTTGAGTTATTTAAGTGGCAAGTACTTTGAAGCTAGACAGATAACTGTAAGCCACAAGCACCCTTTCTCTCTGAAAATGTCTGGATAGCACAGTAAAAATGTTGCTTTTCCTATGATGATGTGGTCTTTACAGTTAACAATGGATTTAGAAACTTTACAATTTAAAATGAAGCAACTCGTTCTCTCTCTCTCTCTCTCCATCTGCCCTTCTCTGTCTGTCTGTTGCTCTCAAATAAGTAAGTAAAAATAAACAAAAAAAATTTAAAGAAATGGCTGGAGAGATGGCTTAGTGGTTAAGCGCTTGCCTGTGAAGCCTAAGAACCCCATTTTCGAGGCTCGATTCCCCAGGACCCACGTTAGCCAGATGCACAAGGGGGCGCATGTGTCTGGAGTTTGTTTGCAGCGGCTGGAGACCCTGGCGTGACCATTCTTTCTTTCTCTCTCTCTCTCTCTCTCTCTCTCCCTCTGTCTGCCTTTCTCTGTGTGTCTGTCGCTCTCAAATAAGTAAGTAAAAATAAACAAAAATTTAAATGAAGCAACTACCTCTGTGCATCCTTGCTAACAACTTTAACCCTCTCTGAGGTAACTGAAGACATGGGGGCTGTAAAAATGTTAACACCTCACTCTGACACTTTTGGGGATCTATCTAGCAGGTGAGCAGAAGTTGCTCCCAGAAGAGTTGGGCTGGTCACGAGTTGGGAAGGTGCTTTTGTGTTTTACTGTGTTAGGAAATGTTTAGTATACACCAACATTTGAAGAATTCTTTAGTCAACACAACCTATTCTGTGCCAGGCTTATTTCAGTCACCATAATGCCTTCCATGTTCATGTATATTGTTTAAATGACAGGATTTCCCTTTTTTTATTATTTTTAAGGCTGAGAATAATACTTCATTATTATACGGTAATTATGTACACATAGTCTAGTGCTGGTTAACAAGGATACATTCTGAGAAATGCATTGTATGGTAATTTTGTTGTGCAAGCATCAGACTTTATCCACACAAACTAAGACAACTTTGACATTACTAGGAGACACAATCTTGTGGAATTATTGTCATATATGTAATCTATCACTGACTATAACATCATTGTGTGGCTAATGAGTATGTATATTATGCTTTATTTACTCATTTATTCAATTGTGGACATTTAGAGTTATTCTGTATTGGTGATGGTGATAACAGCACAGAGAGCAAGGGAGTGAAATTACTGCTTAGACGTACCAATCCTAGTCCTTTGAATACATAATAATAGGTACTGCTGATACATGTGGTAGCTCTCTTTAAACTTTTGGAGAGCCTTCACACTATTTTCTGTAATGATTGTACCAGCTTACTTTCCTACCCACAGTGGACAAAAGTTCCCTTCCACCCACATCTTCATCAATACTTATTTTTTCTGTTTCCATGATGGTCATGCTAATAGATGTGAGGCGACAGCTCATTGTGGCTTTCATTTGCCTTTCATTAATCATTAGTGTTGCTAGCGTCATACACTTGGACATTTTTATGTGTTCTCTGGAGAAATATCTATTCAGGTATTTTGTCTGTTTTTAAATGGCAATTCATTAAAACAAAAAACATTTTTGAGAACTTTAACAGATGAACATACCATGATTTCATTGTATTCTTATCCCATAACTCTCTCTTGAGTTGAGTATCCTATATGTTGAATATTCACCCTCTAGCAGAGATGCAGTTTCCAAGTGTTTTCAGGGATGTTAGATTGCCTCTTCACTGTTGTATTTTGCCTTTGTAGCTCAGTGCATCCCGTCAGCCTACTTTTGCCTTGGGAAACATTGATTTTTGACGTCATGCCCAGGAAACAGTTGTCTAGATCAATGTTAACAAGATTTTTCCCTGTACTTTCTTCACTTAGCTTTATGTGCACACTTTACATTTAGGCATTTAGTTTATGTTGAGTTGATTTGTAGACCTGGCATGACAACCTTATTTCATCCTTCTGCCTGTAGACGCAGTTTTTCCTGTACCTTTACTGAAGAGAATGTTTTGTTTTGTTTCATTTTTCCTATTGTGCTGTCTTGACATCACTGACAAATATCAGCTAACCATAAACACATGGATTTATTGTGAAATCTTTATTGTGGTCATTAATCTAAATGTGGAATTTACCCTCATAACATGCTATTGTGATTATTTTAGCTTTGTAGCATGTTTAGAAACCAAATAGTGAGACACCTCCAGCTTTGTTTGTTTCTCTGGCATCTGTATATGCATGCACAAGTTACTGGAATGTAGGCTTTAAATGTGCTCCAACGTTTATGTGATAGAGAGCTGACTTCCCAGCCTGTGGCTCTGTTGGGAGGTGGTAGAACCTCTAAGAGGTGGGGCCTAGTGGAAAATATTCAGGTCGTCAGGAGCATGCCCTTGAAGGGAGTTACGGGACTCCAGTGTCTTCCTTCTTTCTCTCTGTTCCTCCTTGGCACGAGGTGAGTGGCCTTGCTGAGCCATATCCTCCACCATGATGCATCTGTCACTCAGAGGCCTGATGCGATGGATGTATCCAATATGCCTGGAACCCTCATAAATGTGAGCAAAAAAAAAAAATGCAGTATGTTCACCTATTTAAAATTCTCAATAGAGCTGGGCACTCAGGAAGCAGAGGTAGGAGGGTCGCTGTGAGTTCAAGGCCACCCTGAGACTATGTAGTGAATTCCAGGTCAGCCTGGACTAGAGTGAGACCCTGCCTCAAAAGAAAAAAAAATAATAAAAAAATTTCTCAATAGAAACAATAAACTATTTTTCTTGATAAGCTTATATATCTCAAAAAATAGTCTTAGTGTTGGGATGGAGGGATGGATCAGCAGTTAAGGTGCATGCCTGTAAAGCCTAACAACCCAATTTTAATTCCCCAGTACCCATGTAAAAGCCAGATGCGCAAAGCGGTGCATGCATCTGGAGTCTGTTGGCAGCAACTAAAGCCCCTGGCATGCCCGTTCCCTCTGTCTCTCTTCTATTGCTCTGCTTGCAAATAAATAAATAAAAATATTTTTAAATATAATAGTGACAGAAAGATGAATAACATGGAATTTTAAATCATTTGCAAAATGTCACAAAATACCTGTTGATTAGAATTTACTTAAATCTGTAAAATCAAGTAAAGTTGGCATCTCAATAATATTGAGTCTTACAATCCACAAATCTCTGTTTATTTTGCCCTTTAATTTTAGCAACATTTGATAAATTTTTAGTCTTGCATATACACTGAGGAAAATATTTCTAAGTATTTCATTTATTGTACTTTTATATTTTATTCTTATATTTATATTTTATATTTTTATATTAAGTACTTTTTATTGGATATGGAAATACTTAGTATGTAAACAACACATGTTGGTACCATCCTTTCCCTCCTCCCTGCCCCTTTACTGAAGAGGCTCTCCTCATTGGGGATACAGGTCAACCCCATGGGGATTTTGGGTCATGCATTATGCAGGGCAGAGGCAATGTCTCTGTGCAAAATGTCCCAACTTGTGGCTCTAAAAATATTTCCACCCCCTCTTTTGCAAAATTCCCTGAGCCATGCTGGGAGCATTTTAAGTCTACTTCAGTGATGGGCACTTAGGAGCCGCTTGACCTCTGGTTTGGCAGGTATTGAGTATCCTCAGTATCTTTCTCCATCACTCCTGTGCTGACATCAGATTCACTAGGAAAGCAGCACTCTTGCTCATTTCCCCAGTTCCTCTGTGGTTTCAGCTGGGGCTGGGGTGGAGTGCACTGGGTCGTTTATCTCCTCAGGTCCAGCTCCTGTCTGAAAATAAGGAAGCAGATTCTCCAATGGAGAATGTAGTCATCACCAGTTAAATGGGATAACCATTATTAATTTAGAAAGAATTTAAAGGGTGTAGACTCTCTTATAGCCCAAGGTTAGTGGGAGCTTGACAATGGAATGGATAAGATTCTGACTTGTTTCCCAGCTCCAGACATGGTTTCCTTTCTACTGAATGGATCTGTTAGCCAACCCAAGACCAGTTGGTTACTCAGGGATCATTTCTATGGTTCCTTATTTCATATTTCTTGATGTTATTGTGATTAACTACATTTCCAGTTGTTTGCCATTGTTACATAAAATACTTCTACATGTTAGACTTCTGACAATCTTGATTAAGGCAACTTATAGTTGTATTTTAGAACAGTTAGGGTTTTCTGTATTAAAAAAAAATCAGGCTAACAAATCTGTTTATGTAACCTACTCATAATTTTTTGAGATAAGGTCTCATACAGCCCAGGCTGGCATCCAACTCACCATGTAGACAAGGATGACCTTGAACTGATCTTCTTGCTTCCATATGAGAGTGTTGCGATCACAGGCGTGCATTCCCATGCCTCATGAACTCAGGGCTCTATGCATGCTGGGTAGGGCATTTTATATCTCCATCCCACCCTTCAATTCTTTAGAGCAATATCCTGCACATAACCCTTCAGATAGCAAGTACCTTAACAGCTGAACCATCTTTCCAGCCCTGTAATATACTTTTCAATGTACAAATGGTTATATTAATCTTTGTGCCTTACAATTATGCTATCTTTGTAATCAGATAGTTTCCCATTACTTGGTCACTCTCTTGTTTTTTGTTTATTTTTATTTTTATTTTTTTGCCTCTTGGAAAGCCTTGTAATTTATTACTTATTTTCCTCCTGGCAACCACTTAGGTGCAAAGTACTTGATCTTGGACTGATATGTACACATCTGTCTTTGTGAGGTCTTTTTCCCATTGATGACTACACTTAGGGAGTAACTCTTTGTCAGGATATGGAAAGTCTCTTCAGGTCCCTCTTGGTAGCTTTTGAGCTCAAGCATTTGTTTCCTTAACCTAATGAGATTGCTTGGAGTTTTACTCAGTTTTATTCTTTTGGGGCCTGTTGTTAAAGATTACTATGAGAAATTTTCTTTGCTCCTAGAGTTTCTCAAGATTGCATTTTGGTAGGTCTCTGAAGGTATCAAAGAGACCTTAATAACATATTTAAAGCAATATTTTATGCTTTTTTCACTGGTTACTCTCCTATATTCAGAAAGGTTACACTGCCTTTCCTTTTGGATTAAACATCTAACCGTGTAATGTTCTTGACTAATGACATCCATAATTTTGCTTATGCCTTGTACTTTTAGTCAAAACTCCTTAGAAATATTTCACACTTTTGTTTCTCCACCACCCTATACAAAGTGGTAGCTTAAATTGTATTTCTTTGATGAAATATGTTATAATCCTATCATTCAAATATAATAGTACTATTAAAATCTGCACATCTTATTTAATTATTTTTAAGAGTATGAGAATGAGCCCAAATTCCAATAATAAGAATAGGAGAGAAAATCAAACTAGGTATAAGACGTGGTACAGGGTGTAATTTTGCATATAATGGCCATGGTAGGTCACAATAAGGTTGAAGGGGACCAAATTTAAAAATCCAAAAATAGCCGGTCATAGCGGCACATACCTTTAGTCCTAGCACTCAGGCAGCAAAAGTAGGAGGATCACTATGAGTTCAAGGCCAGCCTGAGACTACACAGTGAATTCCAGGTCATCCTGGGCTAGAGTGAGACCCTACCTCAAAAATCCAAAAAAAAAAAAAAAAAAAAAAAAAAAAAGGTCCTCAAAACCATGTGGACTTCTGCACACGTAATTTTAAGAACAGATCACAGACAGAACAAGCAGCACCTCTAACATGTTTAAGGAACGGCCAGGATGGAGGAGTGGATGGAGCTAAGTGGTCCAGGGCAAGGGTAGAAACGGTGAGCTCAGATCACCACCTCTCAGGTAGGGCCATCAAGGGCATCTTGAGGCGTTTGCTTTTATTCTGGTGAGGTGGAAAGCTAGGACAGAGGAGAAATACGATTGTATTTACATTTTGAAAGCTTCCCTCTGACTTCTACCTTGAGAGTAGAGGGAAGTTGGGCACTAGCAAGGATGCAGGGAGACCAGCAGGATGATTGCTCGGAAGAGCGTTTTGCAGTGCTTGACCTGCAGGTGGTCATCAGAGAAGCAGCTGCATAGACAGTGAGAAAATGTTGAGTTCTGTTTTGTTGCTGCTTAAAACTCAGTAAGTTTGAGCTGGGCATGGTGGCGCACGCCTTTCATCCCAGCACTTGGAAGGCAGAGGTAGGAGGATTGCTGTGAGTTCAAGGCCACCCTGAGACTACATAGTGAATTCCAGGTCAGCCTGGGCTACAGTGAGATCCTACCTCAAAATAAAAAGTAATAAAATAAAAATAAATAAGCTCAGTAAGGTTTCTGAGCAGATGAAACTACTTAACTCGTTGCACACTTAACTCACTGAAATTATTCATCTATCTGTGCCCTAAATATTATTCCAAATTTCTTTCACCAATTCTTTCCATTGCCTCAGCCATCCTCCTTATGCACTTTAAGATGGGAGCATTTTATGACCCACTTTGGGAAAAGGTGAGCTTTTCATCTTTAGAACCGCAAAAAGTGTTGTGCATTTTAATGAGTGTTCCATTTTATGGTCACTGACAAAACTTGCTTTCAGATATTGGTATGATTCAACTTGAGGCCACTAGATGGTGACCTGTACTAAGTTTTAATATCCTTTGTAGACTTGGATATCATGATTCCATTTTACTAAAAAAAAACATGGTTGATTTTAGGGTATTAGCATTTGAAAGCGCTGTAATGCTGGTTATTATGAAGCCAGAGGGGATAAATAGATTGAGTTTGTTACACAACTATTATAAGCAGTAGTAACCAGAATTGAGCAAGGGCTTAAAAGGCTAAGGAGCAGCCATTTACTAGTTGTACAGACAAATTACAAATTAGGAAACTAGTGCTTAATTTCTATGATAGGCCTTGTGGTGTTAAAGTTTGTTTCTTTTGCTTTTAGAGGGAAAACTACACTTAAAAAAAGTAACACATTGAGCCAGGCGTGGTGGCGCACGCCTGTAATCCTAGCACTCGGGAGGCAGAGGTAGGAGGATCACTGTGAGTTCAAGGCCACCCTGAGACTCCATAGTGAATTCCAGGTCAGCTTGGGCTAGAGTGAGACTCTACCTCAAAAAAAAAGTAACACATCATCTCATCAGTTCCATTACTTTAAAATAAAACCATGATGCTTTTTTTGTTGTCTAAGTTTGTTGAGAAATAGAAGATATACAGCTTCAAAGAGTCCTAATCTGTTGTCATATTTGGAGGGTGCACTTTATTTTATAGGGGGTTTTAAAAAAGGGGACTCCTAAAAATGTATTGGCAAAAATCTGCCAGAATGGACATATATATGTGAGAAAGTAAAAAAAAAAAAATGTATGACTGATAGATGCAGATCCCATGATGGGATTTTTCTGAGTTCTGCAGGGGTAAGGAGGGATCATAAAAGTCATCAACTATAGCTAGTAAAAGTAATCTGTATAAAAAACAACCCACGGGCAGGAGAAGGGCTGACATTCAATCATGACTGATATTTCTTCCAACTCTTCTGCAATTCGGCACTTTTTTGTGTAGTTTGGACTTGCAGGAGCATAACAAGCTAGGTGAGCCGTCTACCGTACAGCTTAGGATCTTTGGTCTTCACTATTCTCATGTTATTTGTAACTACTTAAAAATTCTGTGTATATTAAGGTTATAGGAACAAGGGCGATCATTTCAAAAATAAATACTGTGTTGACTATATGGGTTAGAAAGTCATTTAAACTGAGCAAGTATTAAGCAAATTTATACAACAAAGACAATGTGTTCTCTTCAATTTATGACCTCTTTAGCTCACCATATCCTTCTTTACATCCATTTAAAATGTAAATTTATGTTTATTGATTTGTGCATATTATCATCATGCATGTTTTAAATTTGTTATGTAATCTTCCATGGGTATCCGTTTAGCTCTATATTTGATGATGGTCTTGAATCAGTTTCCCAAATTTGAACACATATATCAGCATATAGTATCAACTAGAAATATAATCAAGCCACAGATAATTACCACTTCAATAGACCATTAAATTGCTCCCCCTGAAATATTATTCTGGTTTTAGTGACATATTTATTTTTGTTTATTTTTATTTATTTATTTGAGAGTAAGAGAGAAAGAGAGAAAGAAAAAAGGAAAGAGAATGGGCACATCAGGGCTTCCAGCCACTGCAAATGAACTCCAGATGCATATGCCACCTTGTGCATCTGGCTTCTGCAGGTACTAGGGACTTGAGCCTCGAACCAGGGTCCTTAGGCTTCACAGGCAAGCACTTAACTGCTAAGCCATCTCTCCAGCCCTTTAGTGACATATAAAATAATCTTTTTCCTCACAAAACACTAATTTGTTACTTGAGAATCTCTCACATATCCTCTGGATAGTACCCTAGTACTCTTATATTAGAACAATAATACATTTTAAAACAAAATGTTCATCTAACATAAAAATATATTTCTCACTCAATGTGTTTTGTTCTCCATTAATTTTTCAGATAAGTAGACAAGAAATTATTTTCCTTTGACTACATATTTCCAAAATTTCTATTTTCCTCTGAAGCTAACTCTAGCTATCACTATTGATATCATTCATATTGGAACTTTTTTTTTTTTTTTTTGGTTTTTTGAGGTAGGGTCTCACTCTAGCCCAGGCTGACCTGGAATTCACTATGGAGTCTCAGGGTGGCCTCGAACTCACGGCGATCCTCCTACCTCTGCCTCCCGAGTACTGGGATTAAAGGCGTGCGCCACCACGCCCGGCAAGAACTATTTTTTTAAAATACATGGTTGGAAACTGACTCAATTTTGTCCTTTCTGATTAACTCCATTTTTCATATATGAAGTAAATAAGTCTCTTATTCTTCCAATGAACCCAACCTTATACCCCTTAACCAGTTGGTTTCTCGTCCTGGCTCTTTCAATACAGAATCTCTCCATAAGCAGTTAAATATTTGCTTACCTTTCTACTTAACAGTAACTAATTTTTGTTGTTGTTGTTTGAGAAAGAAAATACTTGAAAAGATTCTTTAAAACTGAGTTCTTTAGATGGAGGACTAAAGCATTAGAATCCACATAAAAGGAAGAAATGCATGAGAAAGCACAGACTTCTTGAGGAAGGGACAGACTTCAGGGTTGGGAAGAAAACCGTCATGACCTATGGTGGGATCACGGGGTGGAGGATAGAGAGTGTGGTAAATGGAGAGCCTACAAGGGTCTTCAGATACCCAGAGAAGTTTTCCACTAATATAGGGGCTCAGCTACTCTACTTCATTCTTTACAAATAGACTTTCAGTTTGCAAGCTATGGTAAGGTAGCATTTCTGTTGGGGGAAAGTAGAAGATACCCTCGCAACCCCCCGCCCCCCCCCACATTAGTCAGCAGGGGAAATCTGAACTAAATACAAGAGGTATGAATTGGAGGGTACTGGTGCACAGTGGGGACTCGATGGAGAATCAACAGGGAGGAATTTCATTACCACAGCAAGGACATACTGGAAGAATGAGCTGGAACTTAACGAGACAAAGCCCAGACTTCTGTACAGGTCACATCATGGTGGAGTCAGAAATGTGAGTCTAGGAATTCAGGAAATAAAGCATCGATCAGTCAGCTCTCCAGATGTCCTACCCCAGAACTTCCTATTTCAGAATGACACAGGAAGTGAGGCATCAAGGAGACTGCAGGTGGGAGAAATCACTGCGAATGACAAAAGCAGACAGGAAAAAGCAAGCCTGACATAAGGATGAAAGTCTTTATCAAATGAGCCCAGTAGTTACCATTTTAATTCAAGAGGAAATGATTTTGGGACATTTGCAGCTCTGTAAGAAAAAGTGATGAGCTGAAGCAGAGCTTCAGTGACACTATTTTTTTTCTTCTATTTCTGAAGATGATAACAGAACAGAGTTAATTGGGAATAATATAGCTAATAATGCTATTTGATCTCTCTGTGTTTGAATAAATAAAATCACGATCAACTTGTACATATCCCCATGGTTCCATTTTCTATTCCCC
The DNA here is from genome assembly GCA_036346955.1 of Dipus sagitta. NCBI lineage: Eukaryota > Metazoa > Chordata > Mammalia > Rodentia > Dipodidae > Dipus > Dipus sagitta. Next base: position 127,183,254 of record CM070778.1, read on the forward strand.
TGCCTTAAGGTATGTTTGAAGTCAGCATTCTATAAGTTACAGTTTATACTCTGCCCTGTGCTTTTAATTGAGTATCTGTTTAAAAATGAGTTACTGGGCTGGGCGTGGTGGCGCACTCCTTTAATCCCAGCACTTGGGAGGCCGAGGTAGGAGGATTGCCATGAGTTCGAGGCCAGCCTGAGACTACAGAGTGAATTCCAGGTCAGCCTGGGCTACAGTAAGATCCTATCTCAAAAAAATCCAAACAATGGGAAAACCAGTTATCTGACTGATTCTTTGTTTCAGATGACCTTATAATATCCTTCACCGTATCCATGGCAATCGGGCTTGTGATTGGAGGACTGATCTGGGCGCTGTTCGTCTGTCTGTCTCGCAGAAGAGCCAGCGCTCCCATCTCGCAGTGGAGCTCCACCCGGAGGCCGAGGTCGTCCTACAGCCACGGTCTCAACAGAACTGGGTTGTACCGCCACAGCGGCTGCGAACGTCGAAGCAACCTGAGCCTGGCCAGCCTCACCTTCCAGCGACAAGCTTCCATGGAACTAGCAAATTCCTTCCCCAGGAAATCCAGCTTCAGGGCCTCCACTTTCCATCCATTTCTGCAATGCCCACCGCTCCCGGTGGAGACGGAGAGCCAGCTGATGACCCTGCCCACGTCCAGCGCCTCGCCAGCCCTCCGCGCGGCGCATGGTCTGAGCAGGCCCGACTGCCGCTGGTCCAGCAACAGCCTGCGGATGGGCTTCTCCACTCCGCCCCCACCCGCCTACGAGTCCATTATCAAGGCCTTTCCAGATTCCTGAATAGGGCCTTAATGCTTCTTTTTTAAACTTAAAGATATATATGATTATATATATATGTATACACATATATATTTAATCTTGCCTTTCATTGAAAGGAAATCACATACAAGCTAAACAGAACTTTGAAAGTATGGCCCCAGTGATTTCAGTTTACAAGTATATGTTTATGGAAGGTGGACATTACAATGTAAGACATTTTCTTTGAGCATGTTTTGTTGTTGTTGTTGTTGTTTTGCTTTGTCTCACCAAAACAAAACAAAAATAGCATTTTCTCAAATAGTTTCATATTTATGTATCAGAATTCAATGTGAGGCATTGGATTCAAGATACTGACTACAGGCTTTTATACACACATTCTGCATGTATGTTTTAGATGAAAGACTTTAGATGTTTGTAGTTTAGGTTTATAAGCATCATTCGCTTTCCTACAAGGAAAAAAAACTCACATTAAAAATATTTTTAAGGAATTTTAATGTTAACATTATTTAGGATTGCAAGTATCTTTACAATCCTGTATTTTTAAAATAATGTCTATGTGTCCTAAATGACAGAACATAGGATCTAAAATGCCTTGATTCCACTCACTTGTGGTAGGTGTGAGACCCAAAGGAGGAAAGCTGAACTCTGTTGATGCCGTGGCATAGTTCAGTTTTAATACCCCCCCCAACATGCCTTTTGCACTTTTTCCCAAAGTAATTATCCACACGATAGAGCAACATCTTGGATTTGCTAATATGATTTAACATCAGCGTTGTGGGGATGTTATTACAAAAACAACTAACATATCCAACACTTTTGTCCTAAAAAATCAGATTTTAAGTTTAATACCAACTTCAGACTTTTCTTAAGGGATAAATTTCTTTCGTAGACTTGGATTTGAAACTTGGAAAGCACTTTAATACAGAGAACTTATCTGGTAAACTGCAGCCAAATAAGGGCGGGTAGCCTGGGTGGAAGTCTGCTATGGACACAGACACCTCTGCTCAAGAGCTCTGCCCCCTGGATGAGGGCGACCCCAGGCGCCGACCCCTGCTGCTTCACCATGAATCCCGGTAGCCCCTGTTTTCTAACGTCTTCTTCATACAATGAAAAAGCAGGCTTAATGGTCATCAGGACAGTTACCCAAGGAGTCCACACCCACAGATCGCCACCCTCTGCTAGGAAGAAGGCATCTGTGAATGTGAGCAGTAGAGAATTTCAGGTGACTTCCCCTTTAAGGACAGGAGTTGTCTGTCCTGAACCAGTGGAGGGCTAATTATCCAGGAAGCTTGCCCGTTCATATCTTTCAGAGCAAGCACTTAGTTTATGTTGACATTTGTTCTTCTGAGCATGGAGACGTTCAGTGAAGAAAATATACTCATTTTAGTCTTTATTCCCAGTGGCCACAGCTCATAGTGCCTGAACATGCTCAAAAAACAAATTGCCATTTTTTTAATGTAGTAAAAGATTCTATATAGCAGTTTTTTGTTGATTCATACTGCTTACATTATCTATTGTTCCTCGAGGGAAATTATTTTTCCAAATATCTCCAGAAAGAGGCCCTCTAAATGTGTGAGACAAGAAGAATAAATGAAAGGAAAGAAAGAAGGAGGGAGAAAAGCTAGAATGAAGAAAGCGTGCACACACACACACACACACACGCACAGATAACAGAAAACCAATTCACTGAGGCTTGATTATTTAATAAGGAGATTTAGAAGCTGTAATATAGCCAAGATTCCAGGAGCGCTTTAACTTAGTAGCATGGCTAATTTTAGTTTGCATGCCATCCTTAATGTGTAACATGAGAAGTAAAGAAAACGTGGTTTTCCTGGAATTTGTATTGGAAAGAACATCTGCTTAATATCTCTCCAATGAGGGAAATGAGAGCAAAAATGCTCTGGTGCCTTTAGCAATGTGGAAGATTTATTGCCTGCTCTTCACCTCTACCTAGAAAATAGTCAAGATGAGTATTTTATAAACATTGTGCTTTGTACGAAGTGTGAAATTAAAACAAGAACTCAAGATATTTTTGGTTTCATTTGAAATGTTTTGTCAATTATGAGATAAAATTGAATAGCAATTTTTATAAATTCATTTCTTGGCTAATAATACTTTTATTATGTAAAAGGGAAGGGACTTTTAAAGCTAAAATATAAATCAGAAAAAAACATTGTCAATGAAGAAATATCGCATTATAGAGATTCACACTTACTGAAATTCATTGAGCTGGGTGTGGTGGCACATGCTTGTAATTCTAGCACTGCGGAAGTTCTGAGGATGGAAGGTCAAATGTGAGTTTGAGAGTAAGCTTGGTTACACATCAAGACCCTAGCTTTAAAAAATATTATTTTGGGGGCTGGAGAAATGGCTTAGCGGTTAAGTGCTTGCCTGTGAAGGCTACGGACTCCGGTTCGAGGCTCGATTCCCCAGGACCCACGTTAGCCAGATGCACAAGGGGGCGCACGCATCTGGAGTTCGTTTGCAGTGGCTGGAGGCCCTGGTGCGCCCATTCTCTCTCTCTCTCTCTCTCTCTCTCTCTCTCTGTCCCTCTCAAATAAATAAATAAATGAACCAAAATATATTTTTAAAAAATATTATTTTTGAAGTCGGCATGGTGGCGCACGCCTTTAATCCCAGAACTTAGGAGGAGACAGAGGTAGGAGGATCATTGTGAGTTCAAGGCCACCCTTAGACTGCATAGTGAATTCCAGGTCAGCCTGAGCTAGAGCAAGACCCTACTTTGAAAAAAAAAAATCATTGGTCTTGATGTAAAACATCTAGTAGCAGTCTTTGAATGAAGACACATATACCCTCCTCTATAAAAAATTTTAATATGAAGTTTTCAATGAATTAGTATATAGAATAACAAACTGTTTACTAAAAGCATGAATTTGGATTCCAGAGTTATTAAGACATGTATGATAAATGAAAGATATATTTTAAAAGATGTTTTAAGCACCAAAGGGATGGAACAAATTACATGGAAATGCTTCGATTATTTTAAAAATTCTGAAATGTGTGTATCAAAAAAATAAGTTTATCCAAACTTCAAAGAAAAGGAAAAATGAAAAACAAAGGAAGAAAAAAAAATCATTACAAGCAGGGACAAAATAGCCAATATCTTCAAAATTTGATAAGGTCCTATAAGTCTATAGAAAGCACTTAGTTCTAAATAGATGAACACATAAAGAGAGAGCCCCTCAGCATGTATGCCAGAAGGTAATTTCTCTTGACCCAGGCTAGTGGACACACGTACCTGGCGGAGCACCTCGGTGGGGATTATGTCCCCATGCACAAGTATGCTCATGCATGTGGAAGCCAGAGATTGATGTCTTTTCTCCACTTGCTCCTCACCTAACTTGTTGAGGCTGGGTCTTGCCTGGAACCTAGAGCTCACCAATTCAGGTAGACTGGCCAGCCAGCAAGCAGTAGGGATCCTCCTGCCTCCACCTCCCCAGAGCTGGGAATACAGGCACCCTCTGCCTTGAAGCTAGCTTTTGGATGGGAGCTGGGCAATCCAAACCCAGTTCCTCATGGTTGTGCAGGGAGCGCTTTAACCTACAGAGCCAACTTCCCAGCCTCAGGACACCCGATCTTCGACCAGGAGCTATGTGAGTCCCAGCCCCTACTTCCCTCCTCTCGAGTGTTCTCTGATACTTTGTACTATGGGCAAAGTTGACCAGAATCCTTAGGACCATGAAGTCTTTTGTTTATCGGGTTGTGTCTTAGAGTTTCAGTTCCAATGGGAAATCAGACCACATCTTCAGAGAAAGATGTATAACTTCTCTGGAATCACATGGAGTTGGACCAAGAGAACGTTTCTTTATTTAAAATGAAATATTTTCATGGGCACTGACAGAATGATGCACAGTTACAGAATTTTTATTTATTTATTTTTCTCTTCCCATTTAAAAAGCCATGGAGAGATAACTATATCTCACATGTTCTCATGGATTATTTAGAACATTTTAACCATTTTTTCATACAGGATAAGTTACCTGCAAAAAAAGAAAAGTGTTTGTGTAGGATTTCACATACCCCGGGTATGTTCCTGAGCTGAGATAATGTGGCAAGACATACAACATTTTCTGACCTGCTTGGAAAAGCAGAATCCATGCTTTGTTGTGGTAAAATGAGTGACGCTTCGCACTCTTGCCTTGTAGATGCTTGTGTTTACTCAAGAGCTTTGAATATTATAGGTGTCGTGTCAGAGGGCCAACAGGTGAGACCATGCAGGAGGCGGAGATTTAACTGAAGCTTCCTATGGTAAGAGAAGCTGCAAGCAGCCCAGGTGTACGGTGTGTGGTAATATATATGGTGTGTGGTAATGCATAATAAGGTGGCTGTTGGGAGAGCTGGTGGGGAGGAGACAGAGCCTGTAGAAAAGTGTCTGACCAGCAGGACGAGGCAGATAAAGGTTTGTCAGTAGAACCCAGAGTCATTGTTGCATGTGACTAGTCTGTCTGCTACAACTATGGAAGAGCAGCCTGGGAAATGGGACTCCTTGTTTGTGGAGAGTCTACGGAAAGAGCAAGCTTTACAGATACGCCTCTGCCTAAGGGAGACGGGCAGAGGGAGAATGAAACTTAATTGACCTATTGCTCTTTTAAAAAAAAATTATTGAGAGGGCTGGAGAGATGGCTTAGCGGTTAAGCGCTTGCCTGTGAAGCCTAAGGACCCAGGTTCGAAGCTCGATTCCCCAGGACCCATGTTAGCCAGATGCACAAGGGGGCGCACGCGTCTGGAGTTCGTTTGCAGTGGCTAGAGGCCCTAGTGTGCCCATTCTCTCTCTCTCTGTCTCTCTCTGTCTCTCTGCCTCTTCTCTCTGTCTGTCGCTCTCAAATAAATAAATAAAAATAAAAAAAAAAATTATTGAGAATTTTCTTACATGAACATAATTAAATTTGATCATAATCTTCTCCCATTACCTTCTTTCATCCTCCTTCCTCACCCCATTCCACTGAACCTCTTCTTTCCAATTAGTCCCTCTTCTATTTTGTAAATATTTTATTTATTTATTTATTTTGAGGAGAGAGAGAGAGAATAGGCATACCAGGGCCTCTAGCCACTGCAAACGAACTCTAAATGCATGCAGCACCTTGTGCACCTGGCTAACGTGGGTCCTGGGTAATCAAACCTGGGTCGTTTGGCGCTGCAGGCAAATACCTTAACTGCTAAACCATCTCTGCAGCCCTCCTCTTCTTCTTCTTTCATTTTTTTTTTAACTTTTTTCTTTATTTGAGAGACAGTGAAAGAAATAGGCAAGAAGGGAGAGAGAGAGAGAAAGAACGGGTGCATCAGGGCCTCCAGCCGCTGAAAATGACCTCCAGATGGGTGAGCCCCCTTGTGCATCTGGCTTACATGGATCCTGGGGAACCAAACCTGAGTCCATTGGCTTTGTAGGCAAGTGTCTTAGCCACGAAGTCATTTCTCCAGCCCCCCCCCCCTTCTTTTTTGATGTCTTTTCTTCTGCCCTCCTCAATCACCCATGTTGGAGTGTCGGTGATCTCAAGGCGAATGGTGAGGCCATCAGTTTATATGGCATATGGTGGCAATAGCTTGAATTGTGTGTTCAGAGATGAGCAGCAAGCTGAGAGATAGTTTAGATGAAATGCAGGACAGAGTTAATGCTATTTTCACAGGGAGTTCTTATGATCAAGGAGGGAATCTTTACAAGAGAAAAAAATTAGGAGATTCAGTGGTAAATTGAGCATAACAAATCTTAAATACCAAAAGGCAGATATAGATAGGAAGAGAGTGAGGGGTAGAAGAAGGAGAGAGAACACAAGAGGACAGATGAGACAGATGACATTTGAACATAACTGAAATGTCCAATAACAGAATTAGTGTAGTTGAATTTCGACAGAGTGTTTACTCCTAGCATCAGAGTAAATCAGTTTCTGTAGTTTGCCCAGTGTTGTGTTTGTGTACAGAAAAACTCACAAGTCTTTACACAGTCATGCTTTGAAGCAATGAGGAAAAAAAAGAACTTTTAAGGAAGCAGTGCCCTAGCAACTATAAAAATAGCTCACATACACAAACACAACACAGGGCAAACTACAGAAACTGATTTACTCTGATGCTAGGAGTGAAACACTCTGTCTCTTCTGTCCTCTTGTGTTCTCTCTCCTTCTTCTACCCCTCACTCTCTTCCCATCTATATCTGCTTCTCTATATCTGTTACATCATCTCTTCTTTACTTTTTTTCCCCACTTTATAGCATAAGAAAAAGTTGTGGTCACATGTAAGGGGACAGAATACAGCCAGAAAGTTGTTGAATATCTTACTTATTGGGTAATGGAGGAATAAGATTACAGTAAGAGCATAGGACTCTGGCTTGGTTCTACCTCTGTGCTTACAAATAAACAAATATAAATTAAACATAAAGGTCTTCTATTGTATCAAAAAATTTCCATTATAGGCCAATTATAAATCTTTCCTAAAATGAAATGCCTCAGAAAAGCTGAAAGTTAAAGGGTAGGCAAAGGGTTGTAGACATAGTTCAGCAATAGAACACTTGCCTAGCACTTCCGAGGAAATAAAAAAGGAAAGTGCAGTGAGGTGTGCCTAGTGTGGCTAATGGTGAAAAAGCCCAAGAATCAAAAATGTAAAATATAATAAAAATATTATTTACAGTATTGAAGAATGTAATCCAGCCAGGCATGGTGGTGCATGCCTTTACCAGCACTTGGGAGGCAGAGGTAGAAGGATCACTGTGAGTTTGAGGCCACCCTGAGACTCCATAGGGAATTCCAGGTCAGCCTGAGCTAAAGTGAGACCCTACCTCAAAAAACAAACAAAAAAAAAAGTAATCCAATGAGTTATAAATAGTTATGAGTCTTGATTAGTAACTAACAAAGCAGCAACATGTCTTTATAAAACAAACTGCAAATAAAAACCAGGGTGAAAAGTGGTATTTCATTGAATTTGAAGGCTTGCCTTCATCATAGACAAGTGTCTCCATATTTCCAGAAAATGATAAAAGTTAATAATTTTTTTAATGGCTTGGAAAACTGGACAGCCAATGGAGAAAAAAAACTCTCTCATCTCAAAATAAATACAAAATTAATGTGGGTGATAAACCTGAAGAACTTCTTAAAATATTTTTATGTATTTGAGACAGAAAGAAGCAGAGAGAGAGAGAGTGTGTGTGTGTAGGGGCGGCATATCAGGGCCTCCTGCCACTGTAAACAAACTCCAGATGTATCTACCACTTTGTGCATCTGGCTTTATGTGGGTACTGGCAAATCAAACCCAGGCTGGCAGGTTTTGCAAGCAAGCGCCTTTAACCACTGAATCATCTCTCCAGATCCCGAAGAACTTCTTATTAATTGTTAGCAATCACACAGTCTTGCTTTGAAAGCCTAAAATTTTAAAATGAGCTGGGTGTGGTGGTGCATCCCTTTAGTCCCAGAACTGAGAAGGCTGAAGTAGGAGGATCGCTGTGAGTTCAAGGCCAGCCTGCGTCTACAAAGTGAGTTCCAGGTCAGCCTCGGGTACAGCGAGACCCTGCCTCAAAAAAAAAAAAAAAAGAAAAAGAAAGAAAGAAAGAAAGAAAGAAAGGAAGAAAGAAGAAAGAAAGAAAAAGGAAGAAAGAAAGAAAGAGAGAGAGAAGGAAGGAAGGAAGGAAGGAAGGAAGGAAGGAAGGAAGGAAGGAAGGAAGGAAGGAAGGAAGAAAAAACTAAACCCACCAATCCTTCATTAGAATAGTGTGGGGATTTCTGCCTCTGCATTTCTCATGACACAAAATGGCATGAGGGGATGAAGAGCAACCTTCGCTGGCTTTCAAAGACTAATTCCTCCTCAGGCAAGAGTCTCCTTCACAATCAGATTGTAGACTTCCTGTTAATGATGAATAGCTTACCATGCTTATCTCAGCTCCACAAGCTGGGCCACTCTTTCAATGATCTCAGTCCTCCAACCCTGGAGAACAAATCTCCACCTTAGTTACACCCATTTCTTCTGGAAAAAAAGGTAAAAGTTATTGCTCATATCCCTTCCAAACATTGCTGGGGAAAAACATGCCTTTTTTTTTAATTTTTCATTTTTTGAGGTAGGGTCTTGCTCTAGTCCATGCTGACCAGGAATTCACTCTATAGTCTCAGGGTGGCCTTGAACTCATGGTCATCCTCCTACCTCTGCCTCCCAAGTGTTGGGATTAAGGGTATGTGCCACCACGCCTGGCTTTTTTTTTTTTAATGCCTTCATTTTTTGTATTTAGAAACTTCCATTCTTATTCCTGGATGGTAACAAAGACATAAGCAACGATACCCTTAGGTAGAAAAACGAGAGGGGATCTGTCTGCAGTAGCGACGTAGTTGTTCTCTCCCGTTCCTCCCTGCACAGACTTCTCAGAGATCACGCCTTACAGAAATCCTCATTACAAGAGACACTTCAGTCATATTTCCAACAAGCGTTGACATGTTTTTGAGTAAAAAAAAAAAAAATCATTCTATTGGGTTAATTCCACCCCAAGGTATTTGCATAAGTGGCATGGGTCTGGCCCTTGACGTTAACTTCCAGAATGATCACTGATTACTCACTCAGGCATATTGTAGACACACCGTCTCATTGAATCTTGCGCTCTCTTCGCCAAATCAAATCTGTAAAGTTCACTTGCACTGTAATGCATTGTTTTTGAGTCATCTTGACATTTTGACTTCGTAAGTGTAAACTGAAAACTGCATTTACTGGAAATTTGTTTTTAAAAATAAAACAACACATGCCAGACCCCTGATCTTTGGATGCTTTATAAAATTAGATAATTCCCATGAGGTAATGCTGCTGAAAGAAAATTTAAAAAAGGAAATTTATCTCTAATACTTCTGTGACCCATAAAAGAACCAGATTCTGCACACTACCAGAAGAAAATGTACGGGAAGAATGTCTATCCTGAGGTGGGGTGCAAACACCGAGTGCTGACAGAATGAAAGCGCTGGGAGTGTTCAAAGAACTTGATGAGAAGCTTACCTTTATTTCAAAGTTGAAAACACTATAAATGAACTGCTAGGCAACCGAGTTTGCATTAAGAAATCAGTGGGGGGGCTGGAGAGATGGCTTAGCGGTTAAGCGCTTGCCTGTGAAGCCTAAGGACCCCAGTTCAGGGCTCAGTTCCCCAGGGCCCATGTTAGCCAGATGCACAAGGGGGCGCACGCGACTGGAGTTCGTTTGCAGTGGCTGGAGGCCCTGGCGCGCCCATTCTCTCTCTCTCTCTCTCTCTCTCTCTCTCTCTCTCTCTCTGTATCTGCCTCTTTCTGTCTCTGTCTGTCGCTCTCAAATAAATAAATAAATAAATAAGAAATCAGTGGGCCTAGTGTGACTGTGCATACCTGTAATTCCAGCTCTTGGGAGGCTGGGACAGGAGAATGACAAGCTCCAGGCCAGCCTGATTTACGCACCAGGAGCCTGAACCTGCCTCCAAACAAAATCAATGTACAGTGATGGGAATTACGAACTTTGGAACTTGCACAGAGGGTGCTTTTGCATATATCCATCTTGCTACACTGATCCACGCCGATGCTTGGTGGTAAACAGGAAAGGAAGAGAGTTTTAATTTTTATTATTAGTATATATTCATTGTATGAAAGGTAGGCTTTATTATGACCTTTTATACATGTATATCATTGTAATATACTCCTAACCCAACTCCACTTTATTCTCTCCTGCTCTCCCTATCCTCCCTCCTTCTCTTCTTCTTCTTCCTCCTTTCCACTTTCAAATAATAACTATATCCCACATGGAGCAAGTGTGTGATATTTGTCTGCGTCTGGCTTACCTCCTTGAACATGACTATCTCCAGTTCCATCCATTTTCTTGTAAATGACATGATCTCATTCTTCATTATGGCTAAATAAAACTATTTCTCTTCTCTCTCTCTCTCTCTCTCTCTCTCTCTCTCTCGTGTGTGTAACATTTTCATTAGCCATTCACCTGTTGATGGGCATCCAGGCTCATTCTATAACCTAGCAGTTGTGAACAGTAACACAATAAACATGGATGTGCAGGAATCTCTCTTAGTGCCACTTAGGTTCCTTCAATTATTTGCCCAAGTGCTTACCTCATAATGTTATAAGGCAATTGCTAGACTAGGGAATAAAGCTCAGTGGTGAGACACTTATTTGTAAGGCCTTAGGTTTGATCCCCAACACATATGTACACAGGGAGAGAGAGAGAGAGAACTAGTTTTGGTGCTTTGTATTTTGCAGTCATCCAATTGTAAATCGATAAAGTAATGTTTATTTCTTTCCTCTGCCTAGTTCTAAATGTTTCATCTTACATAACCTTACAATTCAAAATTCTGGAGAATTGCTTCCTTCATTCTATCATTAATTTCTTTCCTCTTTGGACTTTGTACCATATTTATAAAAATGCTTGTAAGCAAGATAACATATGCCTATATAAAATAGGGCCAATAGGAAGTAGAGTTAGAAATTAGGCTAGTGCTCACAAAGGAGTCTTCCATTCTAATTGCCAGCTGTGGATCACATAGGTTAGCCTTGAACCTAAAGCAAGGCTAGGAATAGGTACATCACAGCCCTCATTAAAAAAAAAAAAAAAAAAGACAAACCTTCCATTCAAGAGAAGCAGTTCTGGTTTTAAGTTTTAGCCATCTCTGTGCTGTAATGACCAGACCTAAGGATTTTCCCTAGGGGAGCTGCCTTGAGGCAAATTCTGGGATCAATAAGAGGCTCTGGGTCAAATAAGAACTTGCAGGGGAGAGACGGACACCCAGCTTTCTGCTGTGGCCACTGGAGGTGAGTGCATGGGGAAGACGCAAGGACACATACAAGAGCATACACCACATACCACACACACACACTGTACACACGTGCATATACACACCACATTACACATCTACACACAAGCAAAAATGAAAGAAGAAAGAAAAGAACCTAAATGGAGTCAACAGATAGTGACCTCCATAACTTAAATGGATATCTTTGAAAGAGCAGACTAGGAACCTTATAATTTGTGTTCTTTACTGAGCGTGTGTCAGCATGGCTGTGTGTTTCTGACCTTGACTTTTATCGGTGGACCTTTGCTTCATAAAGGGTAAAGACTGAGCTAGAGAGATTGCTCAGTGGTTAAGGTGCTTGCCTAGAAAGCCTAAGGACCCAAGTTCAATTCCCCAGTACCCTTCTAAAGCCAGATGCATAAGGTGGCACATGAGTCTGGAATTTACTTGCAGTGACTGGAGGCCCTGGCACATCCACCCTCTCTGTCTCTCTGTCTCTCTCTCTCTGTCTGCCTCTTTCTCTCTTTCACTGTCTCTCTCTCAAATGAATAAATGAATAAAATAATAATAAATAACTAAAAAGAGCGAAGATGGTGTAAAATGGCTTCCCGTCCAACATGAGAATCTCTTCTAAGATCAACTTCTCATAAATGTGTATGAAAGTTACCTTTGCTATTGTGCTTTCTGCCTACTTGTCGAGCGAGGATTGTGCACATCACAGTAAAGGATTAAAGCCTATGCTCTCTGTATTAGACAGCCAGGATCAGTGACTTCCTCTGATGAAAGCTGAGGTGCAGATTTAAGGGTAATCCATAAAGAAATCTACTGCATTATGTGAGGGATAAGCATAAAGTACTGTCTTAGGAAGAGACCCGTCTTCCCAGGAAATAATATAAGGGACATTCCGAATAAAATTTAAAAAAACTTTGCGTTTCTAACATATCACACAGTAGTGTATTTCACATCAGTGTATTTAAAGCAGGTGTAGCAACCAGCCATATTGAACATTACAAAAGAAAAAAGTTAAATAAATCATCCCCAGACTGTCTGGCTTTGAGCAATGCAATTTCCTGGAACATACTGAAATAAATTGCCTGCTAAATGCAGTCTTCTGTAACTGAATGAGCTACCTTGCTCAATGGGGTTCAGCCATAAATAAATTAAAACTTTTAGTTCCGGACATGGAAAGAAAAGTAAACCAGCCGGGCGCGGTGGCGCACGCCTTTAATCCCAGCACTTGGGAGGTAGAGGTAGGAGGATCGCCATGAGTTCAAGGCCAGCCTGAGACTACATAGTGAATCCCAGGTCAGCCTGGGCCAGAGTAAGACCCTACCTCAAAAAACAAAAAACAACAACAACAACAAAAAACAGAAAGAAAGATTTACTAGTGGCCTTGGAGACAGACACAGGCTCTGGCGGAACCCAGGCAGGGATATCCAGATGCTGAGCAACCCCAGTCCCATTTGAATGTGATTCGGAGGAAGATCTATTTCCAGGCCAACTCGCGTTAATGGACCTATGAGTTCTCATCATCAGAACATGAATGAGGGGGCCTCGGTGAATCCAGACGGCCGGGCAGCAAGGTGGTCGCACCCTCTCTGACTCCTCCTGTCACTTCTGTCTGCAAGACCCCATTCTCCATTCCGTGGTAGTGTGAAGTCCGGGCTTCCAAATGTACATGGACAGAGAGAAGAGGGGCCTCGGTCACTCTGCCCCTTATTTGAGAGGATATGCTTCTTTGGCATATAAAATGGCTATAACTTCTCAAAACACAGTGCCAGAACTAAATCATCTCAAATTCTGTCTTGCTGAAAATTCTGATTTATGAATCAGAAATTGGTCTCCCGGGCTAGGAAGTACGGTGAAATGATTTCAGTACAGGATATGAGAATGATGATTAAGAAGAAAACTGGTTTCTCGGACAGCCACAGCTCCTGTTTCCTAAGTGGTCAGATCATCTTTCCTGAGAGTCAGGCACTAGGAAAGCTAGGGACATGGACGCCATGGTCCGTTCAGGGGCTCCTTCCCTGGGGCTGTTCCACGCTTCTCAAGTTCCCCATTGGGATCTGGTGCGGGGCTTCCAGCGGCACGCTGACCTTGCCTCTGAACACGAGGCCGCAGTGGACTCAGCCTCTTTTCCTGAAGGAACTCGAGTAGGGCTGGGGCTGAAGTGGGCTTCAAATGTAGTTATGTTTCAGCCACAGTCTTCAAAAATCGATTGCTCATCAATGCGACAGCCTGCTAGAGGCTAGAATGACCTTGCTTCAAGCTTTTTCAGTGATTTCTTAAAGGATTCAGCTAATGAGGAAGCCAATGTCAACGCTGGGGCACTGAGTAACAGCAGAGATAGACAGGAACGTGTTGTTATCAGGGATAAGGGCTACCTCCATACCACCCATGCTCCACTCTAGAACGGAATCCAGTGACCAGGCTTCTATTTCAGGATCTCTCCTCTCTCTCCCTTTCTCTCTCTCTCTCTCCCTCTCCCTCGCTTTCTTTACATGTGTCTGTGTTTGTGTCCTGCATGCATTTGTGTAAGCATGTTTGTGTATGTGCAGGTACATGTGTGCAGGTGTGTGTATGCGTGCATGGCAGGGCTTCTTGCTGAGTCTACAGATCACTGATTCAGGTAGACCAGCTGGTCAGGAGACCCTGGGATCCTGTCTCTTCCTCCCCAGCACTAGGATTACAGGTGCATGCCACCACGCCCAACATTTTACTTGGGTGCTGGGGATCTGAATTCAAGTCCTCATGTTTGCACAACAAGCACATGATCCACTGAACCATCTCCTCTTGGTCACTTTTAAACTAGTTCTGAATCACAGCAGAATGCAGAACTCTGGAAAGCTCCTTCTAGCCATGTGATCATACAAAACTAATGGCCATTTGCAAAGCAATAGTTCCCATGGCATGACATAAACGAACAGCTTCAAAGCACTCACTCTGATTCCTGTTTTCTCTATTCCACAGAGCATGTAATCTGAGCAAATGTAACAATTTTTAGATTTAAAAAATCTGCCAGTTTAGAATTTACTATCCCTTCTCTTTCCTCGGTGTCTATGCCTCTGAGAGTAGATATAGCAACATGCAATCTCAGGCTGCCTCTGGCCCTGAGATGCTCTGTGGCTGGCTGTCATCCCCTGAGGCCTGAAGGAAACAGCTGGTCCCTGGCAAAGGTCATACTCATTGATTCTTGCCATGTTCCAGATCTGGATGCTGGCAGCCCCTTTCGCTGTCTTTTCCCCTGAGTGCATTTGGGACCTTCCCAAGCAGTGTGTGGAACTCTCTGTCACACAGTTTGGTCTGCTTCTTCCCTTCCTTCTGTGGAGTCTTCTTTCTGCTTTGCTCTGTGTCCTGGTCCCCAGATATAAAATGAACCTCTGCTGCCCTCTACTGTTTACTCCCAAGCTTATTAAAGCAGGTCTCTGCCACCTGCTCCTCTCTCAACCATCAACTCCTACCAAGCCCCAGCATGCGCGCCTCCTCGATCTCGGGTAATCTCTTCTTCCCCAGCGCGGGTGGGGGGGGGGGGGGCTTCCTGTTGTGTAAAGGATGTGTACAGTGGTGGTTCAGAAGCTATGAGAACTCAACCAAAGTATTCTTGTCTAGTTTTCTACTTTGACATAGAGACTTCCTTACTTCCTTAAAGTTAAAAGTACGCTAGAGGGCTAAGCAGTCAAATGTGTGTCCTGTGCAAACATGAAGCCCTGAGGGGCGGGACGGTAAAACTGCAAGTTTGAATCTCCAGATCCCATGTAAATACCTGGGCGTGGCCATGTGCACCTGTAACCCCAGCCCCACAGGGGAGCAGAGAGCCCAGAATCTTCAGAGCCCTGCGAGCTCTGGAGTCAGTAAGGAGACTGACTTCAAGCAAAACCAGGCAAAAGAGCGATGGAGTGGGGGACACCTGACTTTCTGCTCAGTCGCCATAAACAAGCAACACCTCTCTGCCCACAGCAGGCAAGTACATGAGACCCTGCAAAGGCTCGTGCATGCGTATATACCCCCATCCCCACCTCCACACACACACAAGCCAAAAAAGAAAAAGAAAAAAGCAGGTTGGAATGTGGATGTGGAAGGGGGGAAGGACATATGACAAATGACATTGCGAAGTTAATGAAATTCACCTTAACATCTTAAATGTTGTATGATTACACTCTCACATCTCAGAACTTCATGCAGTTGTGACTTCTCTACAGCTTTCCTCCCCCCCTGCCAAAAAAAAATCTACTTTGAGAAAGGTTTCTGAGAGACAACCCTCCTAAGATATAACTCAGAATCCATAGCACATAAACGACTTTCTACATATGTTGAATTACTTACTTTCCTCGTTGCTGTGGCCAACTACCTGACAAGAAGCACCTTAAGGAAGGAAAGGGTTGCTTCTGGCTTACAGTTCGAGGCAAAAGCAGGCCAGCTCATCACATCACACCCACAGTCAGAAAACCGAGAGTAAACAGGAAGGTGGGGCTGGGTTGTAAGACCTCGAGATCCACGCACTGTGATGCAGTTCTTCCAATGAGGCTCTACCTCCTAAAGGTTCCACTCTGTTCCTAAATGGTGCCACCAGCTGGGGACCAAGGGCTTGAATGCACGAACCTATCAGGGACAATTCAAACCACAACACGTGTCTTTTGGCTCAAAGCAGGAAGCTTCTGAAGTGAAGAACGTTCTGTACGGTCCTCAGCATCAGCGAGTGGTCAGCATGGGTCGATGGTGCTTCAGCATCAACAGAGAGTTGGTCCTCAGTCATGTCATTTAAACTGCCACATGTCCAGTTGCTTAATGTACATGGTATCAGTGGCTTATAACAAAATAACTGACAACAAAGCCACCTAAGGGGAGGGAGGGCTTATCGTGCCTCATGTGGCAGGATATGTTTGCGTTCTCACATTTCTGTCCATCGTGGTAGGAGGGCGTGGTGGTGAGGGCAGTGGTTGGTATCCTTGGCCAGAAAACAAAAGACAAGGAGAAGTGCTCAACCTGTACTTTCCTCTTCCCTTCTGTGTTCACACTGGGACTCCAGCCTGTGTGATAAAGCTGCCTCTTCAGGGTGGGTCTTCCCTCCTCTCCAAACACCCTCCCATGCACACACTCCAAAGGTAATCCCCTCAAAACCCTTAGTATTACTTAAGCCAATCAAGGTGGCGATCAAAAAGCACCATCACAAGCCGGGCGTGGTGGTGCACACCTTTAATCCCAGCACTCGGGAGGCAGAGGTAGGAGGATCCTCATGAGTTTGAGGCCACCCTGAGACTACATAGTAAATTCCAGGTCAGCATGGAATAAATAAGTAAGTAAAATAAATAAAAAGAGCCATCACAGTAAGATGCTTAGGTAACTTTAAAGAAAAAGAAAAAAAAATGATTGTTTCTATAACATTGTTTCCAGCTCTCACAAGAATGTAAGAATTCTGAGGCTGGGGATGTAGCTCATTTGATAGAGCACTTGCCTAGAATATAGAGAAACCCCAACGCTGCATAAACTATTTGCCATCGTGGTGTGAATTGAAAGCCAGGCTGGGGACACATGAGCTCTTGTCTAAGAAAAAAAAGAACTTCTTGGACTGGGGAAATGGCTCAGTTGGTAAAGTCCTTGCCTTGCAAGGATGAAGACCTGAGTTTGAGGCCCGGTGTTCCTGAAAAATGATAGCCTTCCAATAAGGACCCTCCTCAGTGGGGTTATTAGTACTCACTACTGGCATTCACATGCATTCATGAGTGCATCAGTCAGTCTCTGTGGGGGAAGGGGCAGTGCCTCAGACTAACTCCTTAGCGCCCTGTGGCTCTTACAGTCTTTTCTCCCAAATGTTCCCTGAGCCTTGGGAGGCATGTTGTAAGTCTGTTTCAGTGCTGAGTTTGCAACCTGTGGATTTCTGCATGATGAGTTTTGCGTGTCATCAGTGTCCATCACTGTCTCCCTGGAACTGGTTGTCAGGTTAGCAGTGAGCATAGCACAGGGGTTTAAGTCACCACTTTGTCTGTGGTGGCTCCTAGGCTCTGCCCGATGTGCTAGAGGTGGCTCATCTAGTGCTAGGCAGTCGGCTATCTTTTCCTGTCATGTTCATGGACCTTGGTTCTCCCTGGCTTTTGCTGCAAAATATTACTTATATTTTTAACCATTTAAAAATATGAACCTCATTCTCATCTTGAGAGATGTTAAAAGCAGAGGGTGGAGCCTATTTGGCCCACAGCAGTAGATTCCAGCTCCTTAATGGAGCCATTCACCCCCTAAGGCTTCCCGTGGTGAGGGAGAGCAGGTCTTGGGGCTGGGGTTGAGTTTCGGTGAATTAGGCAGCCTCAGCTGGTACACACACAGGCAGAAGACCAAAGTGAGACACATCGTGCCTTCTGACAATGAAGACACCCTGGAAACCTTTTGCAATAAGAAACAAGGATAAGGGCTGGAGAGATTGCTCAGTGGTTAAGGTTCTTGCCTATGAAACCCAACGACCTGAGTTTGATTCTCCAGTACCCACGTAAATAAAGCCAGATGCACAAAGTGGTGCATGCATCTGGAGTTTATTTACAGTGGTTGGAAGCCCTGGTGTATTCTCTCTCTCTCTCTCTCTCTCTTTCTCCTTGAAAATAAATAAATAATTTTTAAAAAGAAACAGCACTTGGAGGCAGAGGTAGGAGGATCGCCATGAGTTTGAGGCCACCCTGAAATGACATAGTGAATTCCAGGTCAGCCTGGGTTAGAAGTGAGACCCTTCCTCTAAAAACCAAAAAGAAAAAAGAAAAGAAACAGAGCTGAAGCTGGATTTCTGCCTAAGCCTGAAAGTCCCTCTAGTCCGAATACTCTGAATCTAGTATAATTTAGTTCAAAATGGCAGCTCCCTGTCCCAGCTCTTGGTTCTGCTGGTCAAAACAGTGGAGAGGAAATGCTAATAGTTTTAATGAGCTATTTCATTATCTTTCATGTGAGCATCAGTAACTTTGATGGCAGTGACTACAGAGTATTACCAGCTCTTAGCTGGAGGAATGCTACCTCAAAAGCACAAGACTTGCCTTCTAATCTCATGTTCATCACTAACCACCAAGTGATGGTTCCTAAGACTCTCTGGACTCAGTTTGCTTGTTTATAAAAGGATTTTGTTCTTTCTGTGTAGATAAATTAGCATTCCCCTTATAACAGATGTTGTTTTTCTCAGAAGTCTTAGCATAGGAAAAAAAAAAATAGTGCTGTGAGAAAATTGTTCTCAGAAGTCTTAGCATAGGAAAAAGTGGGGGTGAGGAGAGTGCTCACCACCGTGGCCATAGTAGAAAGTCAGGTGTTCCGCTCTATCACTGTTGTGCCTGATCTTTGTTTTGAGCCATAATCTCTTTACTGATTCTAGGACTTGTGGAGCTCTGTTAATCCTCAGGTCTCTGTTTTCCTGCGGGACTCGGGTAACCACAGGCACACATGGTCATGCCCAACTGTTTATGTGGGATCTGGAGATTTGAACTCGGAGTCTTGGACCCCCTCAGCCCTTCCTGTTTGCACAGGAGGATCACTTTACCACTGAGACATCTCTCTAGCCTCAGAAGCACATTTTTAACTCTGTGAATGAAGACTTTGAACTGCAGATGGTGCTATGAGTTCATTTGAAAACTGATTTTGTTTCCCATGTAAATTCATAACAAAAAGGCCATTCTCAGATATACTCTATTTTTTATTCAAAGGTAAGAAAATTAAGTTTACTTTTTGTTTTATTATTATAATAGGAGAAACTATCTTTACTGTTGAGAAAATGCCCCCATAGTTACGAAGGCCAAGTGCTTACTTAGAACACGTAAGGTTCAACTTTTATGTCTTTTCTGCTGTGTATCATTCAGCTTTGATTCATCTGTGGTCCTAATCAATTTACTCTGCTATTGTTGGCCTTAAAATTGCTTCACTGCAAACAGGGTGACGAAGAGCTAAGGATGAAAAAAATTCCATATGAGAACCATTTTAACCTCTAGTTCATACTAATCAGTTAAAAAAAAAAAAAAAAAAAGATTTCCTGGAATTAAGCCACAAGAACTCTGGCTTAAGTCAGAGCTGTCAACTGGGAAACAAATTTCCAGACATTTTGAAATTTAATTCATTTAATTTTTCTTGTAACTGGATTAGAAAATATGATGAAACACAGCAAGAGATTCTCTCGCAATAGGGTAACGTTGAATGCAGCAAGTAGATGCCAAAGCCTAAAAGTAGAAGAAAGGAAGAGGGCTTTAGAGCCATGTTCTCTTGAGGAATGTTCAAATCAAGTGCTTCAATTTAAAGAGAAAGATAACATTTTACTTTGTTTACCATGAAATTTCTCATATAGCTGCATTTGACCTTAAACCTTGAGTAAATGTAGGCCAGGCTACTCTAAGCATAAAACCCACAAATAGAAATGAAGTCTTTATCAAGGTACTCTAGAAAATCCTTCTAATTCTCTGAAACTGCCTATCTATACAGTGATTGAATCACGAATGCTCAAACACTGCACTGAAGTCATTTTGGGAAGCAACAATGAACACAAAATAATGTCAACTAAAAATGATAAGTTTAACTTTTAAAGAGGAAGGAAAAAATTCAATCCCTGACAGATTGCTAATTTGTTTTTGATCATTTGATATGGTGTGTATAAAAATGCATTGGGAAGTACTATGTTCTATACAAAATACAAACTAGTGATTCTGCTATTGCTTTATCCAACAGTGTGTCTTAGAGACTGACTGGAACTATTTTTTTGTTGTTGTTTTTTAATTTATTTGCTTTTCAAGGTAGGGTCTTGCTCTAGCCCAGGCTGACCTGGAATTCACTATGTAGTGTCAGGGTGGCCTCGAACTCAGAGCAATCCACCTACCTCTGCCTCCCGAAAGCTGGGATAAAAGGCGTGTGCCACCACGCCTGGCTCTCTGACTGGAACTATTTCCCTAGTATTAGTTTCAATATAAAGGATAAATAATGACATAAAATAGAAAAAAATTCAAGTTACCTTTAAAACTAGGATAGATTTCAAGAAAACCCAAATTAACATAAAAGTAAGAAAGGCATTAGGGAAATTGAGTCTTTGTAACAAAAGAGAATTATAGTTCATAAGCATAATGCAAGTTTTTGCTTCTTGTATTTGTTTCTGATGAAGTCCTTAGTTTTTGAAGGAATCCCTGGGGCCCTGGCTATAACACTACAGCTCATTCTCTTAGTTCATTACAACTCATTAAAGATCAAGACATTCCACATTAAGCTTGATAGGTTTTTGTTGTTGTTGTTTTTTTTTAAAAAAAGCACATTTCCTCTTTT
This sequence comes from Dipus sagitta, assembly GCA_036346955.1. NCBI lineage: Eukaryota > Metazoa > Chordata > Mammalia > Rodentia > Dipodidae > Dipus > Dipus sagitta. Next base: position 127,204,029 of record CM070778.1, read on the forward strand.
TATGTTACATCTTGAAGTTGCTCACTATAAATTTATATAAAATCAGACATGATGACAATTTAATAAGAATTTCAAGACCTATTTGTCCCATGGGATTACTACGGTGACGTCTTTCAGAGAGATTTGTGATTGCTCAGCCCTAAGTACAAGCCCTATAAAACCAGGGACTTGCAATGCTGGTCAGGGTGGAGCGCAGAGCAGTAGCTGACACCTCGCCAGTTCGAGAGGCAGATTGGTGGAGACTTCCCCTGCAGAACTTCAGCACCACAGACAGTTCCAGGCTTCTTTGGCCAGGTAAGTGATAGCCTTGCCTTCATTTTCCTCTCTGCTTTTGAGACTTTATTTAACATGTCTTGGCTTTACGAAGAGTTTTAGAGTGTTTCTTATTTTTAATATTTAATAGGAATAATAATGAACTTCTCAATTCACTTGGCAAGGATAGAAATGCCTCAATTTCTTGGATTGTTTGGAAGATTATTTAACCTGATTTGTTAAGTACTAATGAAAAATAAATAAATTTGGATTTATTTGTTTTGTATGGATGTCTGATCAAAGACTGAAGTGGGTGCATTTGTTGTTTTTAAAGTTTTTAAGTTTATTTTTAAAGCATTGTTCGTGCTATGTCTGGTCTTGATTAAGTGATCCTAGAAAGCATTCACTTTCCTCTTATAAGTTTGAATTGTGTGATCTTTGCAGGCTGAAACAGAAACTGACCTTGGGTGCCTGGATTTTCACTTAGAAAGTTGTTTAGAAGTGAAATGTGTTCGTGGATGAAGTTTAAGGAACACAAGCTCTGCATGGATGATGATATAGATATTCCAGATATATAGATATAGTGGATATAGATTCCTTTTCTGGGAAAACTTATTTCAGTGACAATATGCTCTTTAATAATTTGGGGGGGGCACTAATTTCCATCATTGAGTCAAGTTGTTGAAACCCAAGCTTAATGAAATGAGTTAAAAGTAGTACCCATAATGAAGAGAGGAAAAAGAAATGTATGTATAGATTTTCCTTACTAACATGTATGTACACTTCATATCCATATATGCACACACACATAAATATATGTATAATTTACACTAGAAGAATTATTACATGGGTAATTTCCTAGTTTTATAGTAAACATACTCTAAACTTTAAAGAAATAAAAGAAAAATACTATGTTTTCTGACAAAGGTAAGAAGTATCATATTGTGGTTTAACACTTTCTTGAGGATGAAAGTGACTTTCTCCTAACTCTGCAGTAGACATCACCGGTGTCATTAGACTCTCAGAATGCCTTTGCTGGAGAGTGTCGCTGTAGCACTCACAGCTATCCATCCCCTCAAAGGGAATAGAAGGGACTTTACTTTGGAGGCAGATATGAGTGACCCTGGCCCAAAAACACAGGCTTGAGTTACTCCAAATTCCTTGTTGCAATGTGTTAACAGTTCCATGAACTTTTCATAGCTACAGAAGAAAAGAAGGTCATAAACCAAGGCACTTTGCAAATACAGAGGCCATTTGCAGCACGGCAGGGACATCTCAGCCACAGGCTTCAGGTTGACAACCTTGGGCTTTGGTTAGTGGAAGCTGGTGCACTGTTTGTACATCGCAAAAAGATTTCACCTGGCCACCGGCTAATCACAAGGATGTTAGGTCAGAGACAGAGGTGGGGAATAAATGGTTATTCATCTCTCCACCATCACAGAAGTTCCGTCAGTCGGTCAACCTTGTGGGATGCTTGAAGTATGTGCAGCAGCTTCTTGGGAACTGTAGTTCAAAAGACACTTTGAGGAGTGGTTGGGGAGGCCTCCGTGACTCTTTTTCTCTCTGTGTAGAGACGCAGGGATGGAAGGCAGAAGCAAGCCTCAGATTCTGGTCCTGCTGACCCTTTCCAGCATGCTCTTCTCACACACACTGGCCTGGCCTCTTTTTGGGGCGCCTTCAGGTCTGAGGTAAGTTTCCTTCAAGATGAGTTCACTTTTGAATCACAGACTGATATCCCTTCTTTCACTAAACAAGAATTTTCTATATGTTGTTTTGGGTAATGCGGTAATTTAAATAGTATAATATTATTTACTTTCTTTTTTGATTACTGGGTAGACAGAGATCATTTCCAACAGGTGCCATCATTCCTGTTCTGATCTCTGGATTCATTTCCAGGGCTGTAGAGACAGAATCAGTGATCAGTTTTACATGCAGCGTGGATTTCATTTCCAAACTTGAAAGTATGTGTGTTGGGGGGTAATCTTTGGCCCAAACCAGTGTAAGATGATTAATAAACTTCTATGTAACTGTCATCTCAGATCAGTCCAGTTTCTGATAGAAAAACACTTGTTTAGTTGCCAACCTCATTTTACTTTATATTTAAGATCAATAAATAATTATGAGATTAGTAGTTTGTTAATAAAATATGTATAACATCATGTTGGACATAAATATATCTAGGAGGAATCACTTTTCCAATATTTCATGGGGAAATTTATCTACTATGATACAATCCCCCATAATGTATTTGATCTCAACTTATTTCCTTATTTCTTCTGTTTGTTTTAGTCTATGTTTCAAGGTCACAAAGCATACTCTATCCCACTGAAAACTTTACCTGAAGTAAAGTAGACTTATGGTGGGCAGGAGAGATTGCTCAGTGGTTAAAGGCACTTGCTTGCAGATCCTGATGGCCTGGGATTTGATTCCCCAGTACCCACATAAACATGCCTGCATCTGGAATTCATTTCCAGTGGCAAGAGGCCCTAGTGGTACACTGCACCCATTCTCTCTCTCTCTCTCATAAATAAATAAATATATAAAAATACTTATGTTAAATAAACACACATTAAATTAGAACATGATTTTTTTCCTTCTGCTTTACAGGATCACTATTATCTAAAAACAAAATACTCTTCCTTTGCTTATTTCTCCACTCTTGATTCTTTCCTGGAGCTAGACTTATGCTCACTAGAGTAACTTGTCTGTCAGCTAATAGTGCTCACTGTGGATTTGCTCAAAGCCATCTCCTGCATGCTTTGACAACTAAGCAGAATGTTTCTAGCTCATGGGTTATATCACAGCAAATGAACAAGGATGCTGTGGTTCATAGCAACGGATGGGCCTCAGGCCCACAGAGGACCTCCTGTTACTAGCAGCTTCTACACACTCCCAGAGACACACACTGCCCCAGAGCTGTCTCTCCTTGGAGGTTTACCCTAATGTTACAAATAAACATGGAGGCGGGAGGTGCGTGTAGTAACGTCCTGGAATTAAAAATGCATGTGAACTTACAAATGTGGTAATATTACAACACTTACCTTTCAGTATACCATAGTACACTCCTCATTAAAGCTGTGTTAACTCATAAGGTTTACAACCAGAAGAACTCATAAAATTCAGTGAATTTTCCCTCCAGGGGCCAGGGACAGTTTTGGAAGAAGGAGTAGGAAGAATGTAACAACCAAAGGAAGGGGAAGAAGGCCTACAATGCTGTCTTCCACAGACAAAGTGGCCTTGATATTCATGACCTTAAAGTAGCTAACACTGCCTACACAAGACCTGAGTAATAGGAGAGAAAAAAAAAACGACGTCAAGATAGAAGAGAGACTAGTTGGAGAAAAAAGAAAGAATTCAGTGGAGTGAGGTGGTAGGGAGGGGGAAAAGGGACGGTGGTGGGAGTGGATTATGATAATGGTATATTGTTTATATTTATATAAGTTGCCAATAATTTTTTTTAATTCAGTGAATTTGAGTAACTATTAATAAGGTAGAGATTCTTTGGATCTGATCAATATGGAGAAATAAGCAGCGTTAATGTAAGCCTCTGAAGCCAAGCTTAAGGACCTAAACAGAAAGAAGCAGTTCCTCTTCTGCTCTTGGAAGATAACTGGGACAACTGGCACTAAGCATCACTAAGCGTAGGAATGACTCTCAGTTTTCACATTGAATATGTGCTCCAATCTAAGTTTCTTCTTTGCATGAAAATCTTTCTATCAAATTTCATTGTGGAAAAAATGAAGGGATTCATGATGTAGTGGAGTACACCATAGTAATGTATTTTCTAAATGCTTAGATAGGGTAAGTAACATTTATGTTTGCTGTATATGGCTTACAAAAGTTGAATTGCCTCTGTTTTAAGAGACCATTCAAAATTACCAGTATATTCTCATTAAACACAGAAGCCATTGTGTCCTATTCTTAAATTGTGAATGGGTGCTACTCCCCAAAGTTTGGGTGTCTTATTTCAAATAATTTCAAGATCATAAGCACAGCTTTAGGAAGAAAAGAATATGTGTTATACTTATCGCATGTTTTACTGTAATAGGTTGGATGACAGAGGACAGCTTGAAGGAGCAAATGACCTTGACCAGGCTTCACTAAAAGCAGATGCTGACATCTTACAGAATGCTTTGGCTGAAAATGACACCCCCTATTATGATGTATCCAGGTGAGTCTGTTTTCATGATTTTAATCTGCTTTAGAAAATATATTTTTGAAATGTAAATATCCTAGTGTGATCTCACCACACTAGGTGTTTCCATGTGTGCATCTCCATTCAGCCCAATTTCTACCAGTTTAAGCTGTTGTGCGTGGCTTCCACGTGGGAAGTGGTAACATGCTGGAGTGAGCACGTCACTTCAACGACACAGATTAGATCAATGCTGGTCAAAGAACAACTCCTCGCAATTCCAAGATGGAAGAGGTGCCAAGGAAAAAAAAGTCCTTCTTTTTGAGGAGAGAAGATGTCGAATGGAGCTATTCACTCATAGAACTGCTTGTGCAGAGCAGATTTTCAGTGCAGACTAGGCCTTTACATTGAAGCAAAAGTCTCCTGAAATGTTTAAAAAAAAAAAAAAAGGAGCTAGAGAGATGGCTTAGTACATAAGGTGTTTGCCTGAAAAGCCTAAGGGCCCAGATTCCCCAGTACCAACGTAAGCAAAATGCACAAGGAGGCATATGCACGTAGGGTTCAGTTGCAGAGGTTAGAGGCCCTGGCTGGTGCATCCATTCTCTCTCTTTTTCTCCCTCTCTCTCAAATAAATAAATGAATTTAATTAAAATATTTTTTTAAAAAGTCAGCTGATAGCTCTCGGACCTCTGTATTATATTCTAAGAGATTTCGTTCTCTAATATTTTGATGGAAAAAAAATAACAAAAAGTAAAGAATGCTTGTGATCTTTCCAAAATCAGTAATTTTTTGATTGCAAGGTTTTTTTTCTTTAAAGTAATAGAAACAAACACCTGAATATATAAGACTATTTTTGCACCAACATTTCTTTAAAAATAACCCATTTTAAATGTTCTTCGGAGTAATAATGACATATATGTCTAAAAGAGCCCATTTCTTCAAAATTTTTCAATGTCTGGGGCTGGACGTATAAAACATATCTTGAGCTAGGCATGATGGCACATGTCTTTAATCCCAGCACTCAGAAGGCAGAGGTAGGAGAATCACTGTGAGTTCAAGGCCACTCTGAGTCTACATAGTGAATTTCAGGTCAGCCTGGACTAGAGAGAGATCCTACTTTGAAAAACCAGAAAAGAAAAAATCTTGATCTAAGCAACTAGTAAACATCTAATGCTATGGCTTTGGAAAACTTGCTTTTAGACTTAAATTTTAACAAGAAGTTTTCATACGAATCTGGTAAATTTCTTTTTCAATTTATGAGAGAGTATAACACAGTAGGAAACTACTCACAAAGTGACAATTGTCCTTGCCTCCTTGTAGAAATGCCAGGCATGCTGATGGAGTTTTCACCAGTGACTTCAGTAGACTCCTGGGTCAGATTTCTGCCAAAAAGTATCTCGAGTCCCTTATTGGAAAACGAGTCAGGTAAAGAGAATGCATCTATTTTCTTCAAAGACAAATATTCAAATTCTGGTTCCATTGTGCTATGTTACTTATTTTGTTTAAGAATGATGACTCTGGGGCTAGAGAGATGGCTTAGCGGTTAAGTGCTTGCCTGTGAAGCCCGTGAAGCCCAAGGACCCTGGTTCGAGGCTCGATTCCCCAGGACCCATGTTAGCCAGATGCACAAGGGGGCGCATGTGTCTGGAGTTCATTTGCAGTGGCTGGAGGCCCTGGTGCACCCATTCTCTTTCTTTCTTTCTCTGCCTCTTTCTCTCCCTGTCTGTCGCTCTCAAATAAATAAAAATAAACAAAAAATTTAAAAAAAAAGAATGATGACTCTGAGGCCGGGCGTGGTGGGGCACGCCTTTAATCCCAGCACTTGGAAGGCAGAGGTAGGAGGATTGCAGAGAGTTTGAGGCCAACCTGAGACTACATAGTGAATTCCAGGTCAGCCTGAGTTAGAATGAGACCCTACCTCAAAACAAAACAAAACAAACAAACAAACAAAAAAGAATGATGACTCTGTGATAATGTACAATTTACTTGAAGTGATTATATTCCTGAGCAAGACACACCAGGCCACTAAAGGCCTCGGGGGGCTTTTTATTCATATGTTTATTGACTCTAGGACACTGATTTTTCTTAAGTACCAATCATTTACAAAAGTCAATAAAATTTAGCTAAACATGGTAGAAAATGATTTGGGACATGGGTGTATTTATTACTTCTTGTGAACGTCTTTAATCTATCTTCTTCTTACATTCTTTAGCACTAACATCTCAGAAGACCGCGTACCAATCAAACGACACTCTGATGCAGTCTTCACCGACAACTACACCCGTCTGAGAAAACAAATGGCTGTAAAGAAATATTTGAACTCCATTCTAAATGGGAAGAGGAGGTAAAGAAAGAGAGAGCTTATTGAAATGGAAAAACTAGAAATGACCTCCAGCCTTTAAACCGTATCTGTGGATTTCTCTATTTCTCCATCATACTGTTTATACCGTGTGAAGTACTCTTTCTTAACATTGGCTGATGTTAGAATTCCTTAGAGAAATTAAAAAGAACAAAACATAGACAGGTGTATGGCTACTGGCCTGAAGCCATTGGGAATCAGTACGTCTGGCTGTGCAGAACTACAGCTGGGTTTTTTTGTTTTGTTTTGGTTTGGTTTGGTTTGGTTTGGTTTGGTTTGGTTTGGTTTGGTTTGGTTTGGTTTTTCGAGGTAGGGTCTCACTCTAGTTCAGGCTGACCTGGAATTCACTATGTAGTCTGAGTGTGGCCTTGAACTCACAGCGATCCTCCTACCTCTGCCTCCCGAGTGCTGGGATTAAAGGCATGCACCACCACGCCCGGCTTAGAGCTGGTTATTTTTAAGAGCTTTCTTTGAGTCTACAAAGCCATGAGGCTTGAAAAATGAAAGTTATGCTACATGGGAGACAGGTTTGACAAAAAGTGTTGAGGTTCAAAACATGCAAAGAACAGATAGCAATCTGGTATTGCAGGGGGCCCACTCATTTGCATGTTTAACACTCTTAGTTTATCAAACTTAACCATGAGGTGTTTTGTATGATCTGGTCCTATACGACCTCTGTCTGTCTATGGTGTATGAATATTGGACACAATGCTTCAGGAGTGGAGTGCTTCCTTTACTTGTCAGAGCTGTTTTGGGATGCATAGCGAATATTAACATAACTTTATGTGGGTGAAATCAAACAAAAGCACTCTCTTTGCCCACTAAGCGATGGCTCTACAAGCCTGGATTAGGCACTAAGCCTGTAGAACAGCCCACAGGCAATGAACAACTGCAAATACTTGCTTTTTGCATAGTGCACATGACCGAGCACACAGAAAACCCCAAGCATCACACTGTCTCTCTGGAACCTTCCACATCCCAGAGCGTTCACATGTGCAACTTCTTTTCATAGCAGCGAGGGAGACTCTCTCGACTTTGCTGAAGAACTGGAGAAGTGACCAGGAAGTCCTTAGAAGCAACGAGGACAAAGGGTGAGTGTGCCTGGGTCTGCTCACAGCGACCACCAGCACATGGAATGGGAGGGTTTCAGTAAGAAACGATGCAGTGCTAAATAATTTTTATTCCAGGATACTTCACCCAACACCTCCAGCGGAGGCAGACACTACTCCAGTACCTTAAAATGATTGATGCAATATTCTGATATGTATGAGAGACCGTACAAGGAGCCATTTTTCATGAATGGCTCTTGTAGAGTACTCAGCCTTACTCCCATCCTTGTGTTGAGATTTAAATTAAAAAAAAAAAAAAAAGAGCCCAAGTCACACTCATGAGAAACACTAGGTTCATTTTGAGAATCAAACTATGGTGCTTCTATTAATTTAAGACTTAGTCCCATGAGCTCCTGTTAACTCTTTATTTAATAAGTATAAAGAAATATCTCACCAAAGCACCATATAGGTCATGAGGCACAAGGGATTCTAGGTTTGATAGTTTTCCTTGAAACACAGCCAGTTTCATGTAGAAAAAGTAAAATTTTGACCTACACTATTCTACATCCAAGCAGAATTCACTATACAATATTTTTGAGTAGAAAAAATATGCACAAGAATGTTTCTTTTGTAAAATAGTAAGGTGGATCCCAAAATCCTTTGTCTATAAACATGGATACAAGATGTTTTATTTGAACATTAGTTCATGTGAATCTATTTATAATACTTGGCAAGTGATTTAAAAAGTTTCATACCAGGCTGTAGGAATGGCTTAGCAGTTAAGGCACTTGCCTGAAAAGCCAAAGGACCCAGGTCAATTCCCCAGGACCCACATTAGCCAGATGCACAAGATGGCACATTCATCTGGAGTTCGTTTGCAGTGGCTGGAGGCCCTGGTGTGCCCATTCTATCTCTGTCTCTCTCCCTCCCTCTCTCTCTCTCCTTCTCTCTCAAACAAATAAATAAAAATAAAAAACTAATTTTTAAAAAAGTTTCACACCATCACCATATGAACAGCTAGCATATTCTTCTTTATAGGGCTACTCAGTAAATGTTTGTAGCTTTGTGGTCTTTCTGGGTTCTGTTACAACTAATCACCCAGTATTGTACTATAGAATGAAAGTCATCAAGAAAAAAATATGTAAAATAAATAGGAGTAGATAGCTTCAATAAAACTTTATTTGTAAAATCTGAAAGTGGGTGGAATTTCAACTCTTGGCTAGATCAAGGAAAGGAGACTAGCTCTAGGATTGGGCTAAGGGCAATTCAGCCTCTCCATGGACAGACATTTTAGAGAACCAGGTCCTTTGCTTAAAGATGAAAGCTAGGCTAGCAATGTCACTTACTGGTAGAGCACTTGTATAGCATGAACAAGGCCTGTGTTCTGTGCCTGGCACGACATTTTAAAAAGATGCCAAGATGATAGCTTTTTTGTTGTTGTTATTTTGTTTTCTCGAGGTAGGTTCTCACTTTAGCCCAGGCTGACCTGGAATTCACTATGGAGTCTCAGGGCAGCCTTGAACTCACAGCAATCCTCCTACCTCTGCCTCCCTAGTGCTGGGATTAAAGGCACGTGCCACCACACCCAGCTAAGATGACAGCTTTAACATACAACGCACACATATATATATATAAACTTCCTTATCAAATTAAGAAATATGTTAAATATAAGGGTACATTATAAATTCCTCCACCCTTGGTAAATTATGAGACTACATATAAGATCCCATTTTTCTTACATATGGAAGAGTAGCTCTGGATAAGTTATGAGAATAGGAAATCCATTGGGTTATCCACTTGTGAAAAGTACAAATATATAATTAAAAATGACTCATTAGAGAGCCCTTCACATTCCAGGTGTTTGTTTTTTTTTTTTTTTTTTGTGTGTGTGTGTGTGTGTGTGTGTGACAATTAGTCTTCTGGAAAATGTTGTCTTCATTCTGCCAAACATGATCCTTGCCATAGGCTACTGACAAGGGACAAGAAGAAACAGATGTTTACCAAATGAGTGGATGAGTCAATGAAGTGAATGGGCTATGAATTTTAAAAGATATATGTTTAAAGCACTCTTTCTTTCTCTTTCAGAATTCTTGAAAGAAAATAACAACATAATCACCTTTTGAGTTCTACATATCTAATTCAAGAAAACAACTTCAATAGCAAAACCAAATAAGATGTGTTGTGAATGTAGTGATTTACTTTATTCTGATGTAATAACTGTGATGTTTACATTGTAAATATTATTTCAGAGTTCAAAAATGTGTCTTTAGATCATGAAAGGCTTGTAATTTCACATGCTATATATTCTTTCTAATGAAATTATATTTAATGATAACTGGATTGTAGGTTAACTCTAATCATTTGAGGCTTTTCTTGCAACGGTAGTAATGGAGGGAAATTGATGTGTTTATTTATAGAATGTAGCTGGTGATTCAGAGGAACAGAACAGATAATCAGTGAGTCCAAAGTTGAATGCTAAGCAGATAGGATGCTGTGTTACAGAAAACTCAAAATATCCAAGAGAATACCAGCAAGGAAGACTAAATGAGATACTTGTCAAAAAAAAAAAGAAAAGGTTTTCAGCAAAATGTATGCATTTCCACACTTACAGATGACTTTATCTCTAATAAAGGGACTAATGGTCTCTCAGATTCAGATCTGTAATCACCAAAGGCGTTCTTAAGGAGACGAGCCCTGCTTCTGACTCGAACCTTCTCTTTGTGTTGTGTTATGAGTATGTGAAGTATGAACTGAATGATCACTTGACTTTCAGTCATGAGCACTTTTTCCATGACCACTCAAAATAATGTTTTGTCATATCAGCTTCCTTCAGTGAGAGTACATTTGGAGACATAACTATTTTTCCAATGTGATTGTAAGAAATTGAATACAGGAAATAAAGACCTTTGATTATCATTGCAGACACTTTGGATTGTCTTGGTTCTTTTAATAATTTGCAGTATATACTTGTTCTGGGCAGTTTTCATGGTACTTGAGATGACAGTGCATTTGATTGTGAATGCTAAACCAGCAGAAACTTAAACATGAGAAAGAGGCTGGGTGTGGTGGCGCACACCTTTAATCCCAGCACGCGGGAGGCAGAGGTATGAGGATTGCCATGAGTTGGAGGGCATCCTGAGACTACATAGTGAATTCTAGGTTAGCCTGGGCCAGAGTGAGGCCCTACCTCAAAAAAAAAAAAAAAAAAAAAAAAAAAAAAAGCATGAGAAAGGTTTCTTTCTACATAAGATCTGAAATTAGTGTGGTGTTTCAGCCCCACACAGCTTGTCTTGACAGTCTAAACCCATTCTATCTCAGTCCTAATCTCTTAGGGTTTAACATTTTGCTTCATGCTCCAAAATCACAATTAGGGTTTTAGCCACTACATCTGCCTTCCAAGAAACAGAATGGAAGAAAGGACGTGTGTAGTAGGAACAGAGGGTCCATAGTGGTTGTCTTTGAACTGATTTCCTACACTAACATTCCTTGATAAGAACACAACTAATGGCCACAGTCATTTTCAGGATAGACATGCAACTGCGCTTTGTTTTGTTTTGTTTTTTCTCTTGGGGATGGACATGAACCCAGCTATAAACTGAGAGTTTGTTAATCTAAACTATTAGAAGAAGAAGTGCATGTAGATGTTTTTTTTAAACATATACGTTCTCACTAAAAGAAAAAGGAACAGCCGGGCATGGTGGCACATGCCTTTAATCCCAGTACTTGGGAGGCAGAGGTAGGAGGATCGCCCTGAGTTTGAAGCTACCCTGAGACTACATAGTGAATTTCAGGTCAGTCTGGGCTAGAGCAAGATCCTACCTCAAAAAAAAAAAAAAAAAAAAAAAAAAACTGGCCTGAAGCCATTGGGAATCAGTACGTCTGGCTGTGCAGAACTACAGCTGGGTTTTTTTTTTTGTTTTGTTTGGTTTGGTTTGGTTTGGTTTGGTTTGGTTTGGTTTGGTTTGGTTTTTCGAGGTAGGGTCTCACTCTAGTTCAGGCTGACCTGGAATTCACTATGTAGTCTGAGTGTGGCCTTGAACTCACAGCGATCCTCCTACCTCTGCCTCCCGAGTGCTGGGATTAAAGGCGTGCACCACCACGCCCGGTTTAGAGCTGGTTATTTTTAAGAGCTTTCTTTAAGTCTACAAAGCCATGAGGCTTGAAAAATGAAAGTTATGCTACATGGGAGACAGGTTTGACAAAAAGTGTTGAGGTTCGAAACATGCAAAGAACAGATAGCAATCTGGTATTGCAGGGGGCCCACTCATTTGCATGTTTAACACTCTTAGTTTATCAAACTTAACCATGAGGTGTTTTGTATGATCTGGTCCTATACGACCTCTGTCTCTCTATGGTGTATGAATATTGGGCACAATGCTTCAGGAGTGGAGTGCTTCCTTTCCTTGTCCGAGCTGTTTTGGGATGCATGGTGAATATTAACATAACTTTATGTGGGTGAAATCAAACAAAAGCACTCTCTTTGCCCACTAAGCTGATGGCTCTACAAGCCTGGATTAGGCACTAAGCCTGTAGAACAGCCCACAGGCAATGAACAACTGCAAATACTTGCTTTTTGCATAGTGCACATGACCGAGCACACAGAAAACCCCAAGCATCACACTGTCTCTCTGGAACCTTCCACATCCCAGAGCGTTCACATGTGCAACTTCTTTTCATAGCAGCGAGGGAGACTCTCTCGACTTTGCTGAAGAACTGGAGAAGTGACCAGGAAGTCCTTAGAAGCAACGAGGACAAAGGGTGAGTGTGCCTGGGTCTGCTCACAGCGACCACCAGCACATGGAATGGGAGGGTTTCGGTAAGAAACGATGTAGCACTAAATAATTTTTATTCCAGGATACTTCACCCAACACCTCCAGCGGAGGCAGACCCTACTCCAGTACCTTAAAACAATTGATGCAATATTCTGATATGTATGAGAGACCGTACAAGGAGCCATTTGTCATAAATGGCAGCCATAGTGTACTCAGCCTTACTCCCATCCTTGTGTTGAGATTTAAATTAAAAAAAAAAAAAAAGAGCCCAAGTCACACTCATGAGAAACACTAGGTTCATTTTGAGAATCAAACTATGGTGCTTCTATTAATTTAAGATTTAGTTCCATGAGCTCCTGTTAACTCTTTATTTAATAAGTATAAAGAAATATCTCACCAAAGCACCATATAGGTCATGAGGCACAAGGGATTCTAGGTTTGATAGTTTTCCTTGAAACACAGCCAGTTTCATGTAGAAAAAGTAAAATTTTGACCTACACTATTCTACATCCAAGCAGAATTCACTATACAATATTTTTGAGTAGAAAAAATATGCACAAGAATGTTTCTTTTGTAAAATAGTAAGGTGGATCCCAAAATCCTTTGTCTATAAACATGGATACAAGATGTTTTATTTGAACATTAGTTCATGTGAATCTATTTATAATACTTGGCAAGTGATTTAAAAAGTTTCATACCAGGCTGTAGGAATGGCTTAGCAGTTAAGGCACTTGCCTGAAAAGCCAAAGGACCCAGGTCCAATTCCCCAGGACCCACATTAGCCAGATGCACAAGATGGCACATTCATCTGGAGTTCGTTTGCAGTGGCTGGAGGCCCTGGTGTGCCCATTCTATCTCTGTCTCTCTCCCTCCCTCTCTCTCTCTCCTTCTCTCTCAAACAAATAAATAAAAATAAAAAACTAATTTTTAAAAAGTTTCACACCATCACCATATGAACAGCTAGCATATTCTTCTTTATAGGGCTACTCAGTAAATGTTTGTAGCTTTGTGGTCTTTCTGGGTTCTGTTACAACTAATCACCCAGTATTGTACTATAGAATGAAAGTCATCAAGAAAAAAATATGTAAAATAAATAGGAGTAGATAGCTTCAATAAAACTTTATTTGTAAAATCTGAAAGTGGGTGGAATTTCAACTCTTGGCTAGATCAAGGAAAGGAGACTAGCTCTAGGATTGGGCTAAGGGCAATTCAGCCTCTCCATGGACAGACATTTTAGAGAACCAGGTCCTTTGCTTAAAGATGAAAGCTAGGCTAGCAATGTCACTTACTGGTAGAGCACTTGTATAGCATGAACAAGGCCTCTGTTCTGTGCCTGGCACGACATTTTAAAAAGATGCCAAGATGACAGCTTTTTTTGTTGTTGTTATTTTGTTTTCTCGAGGTAGGTTCTCACTTTAGCCCAGGCTGACCTGGAATTCACTATGGAGTCTCAGGGCAGCCTTGAACTCACAGCAATCCTCCTACCTCTGCCTCCCTAGTGCTGGGATTAAAGGCACGTGCCACCACACCCAGCTAAGATGACAGCTTTAACATACAACGCACACACATATATATATATAAACTTCCTTATCAAATTAAGAAATATGTTAAATATAAGGGTACATTATAAATTCCTCCACCCTTGGTAAATTATGAGACTACATATAAGATCCCATTTTTCTTACATATGGAAGAGTAGCTCTGGATAAGTTATGAGAATAGGACATCCATTGGGTTATCCACTTGTGAAAAGTACAAATATATAATTAAAAATGACTCATTAGAGAGCCCTTCACATTCCAGTTTTTTTTTGTGTGTGTGTGTATGTGTGTGTGTGTGTGTGTGTGACAATTAGTCTTCTGGAAAATGTTGTCTTCATTCTGCCAAACATGATCCTTGCCATAGGCTACTGACAAGGGACAAGAAGAAACAGATGTTTACCAAATGAGTGGATGAGTCAATGAAGTGAACGGGCTATGAATTTTAAAAGATATATGTTTAAAGCACTCTTTCTTTCTCTTTCAGAATTCTTGAAAGAAAATAACAACATAATCACCTTTTGAGTTCTACATATCTAATTCAAGAAAACAACTTCAATAGCAAAACCAAATAAGATGTGTTGTGAATGTAGTGATTTACTTTATTCTGATGTAATAACTGTGATGTTTACATTGTAAATATTATTTCAGAGTTCAAAAATGTGTCTTTAGATCATGAAAGGCTTGTAATTTCACATGCTATATATTCTTTCTAATGAAATTATATTTAATGATAACTGGATGGTAGGTTAACTCTAATCATTTGAGGCTTTTCTTGCAACGGTAGTAATGGAGGGAAATTGATGTGTTTATTTATAGAATGTAGCTGGTGATTCAGAGGAACAGAACAGATAATCAGTGAGTCCAAAGTTGAATGCTAAGCAGATAGGATGCTGTGTTACAGAAAACTCAAAATATCCAAGAGAATACCAGCAAGGAAGACTAAATGAGATACTTGTCAAAAAAAAAAGAAAAGGTTTTCAGCAAAATGTATGCATTTCCACACTTACAGATGACTTTATCTCTAATAAAGGGACTAATGGTCTCTCAGATTCAGATCTGTAATCACCAAAGGCGTTCTTAAGGAGACGAGCCCTGCTTCTGACTCGAACCTTCTCTTTGTGTTGTGTTATGAGTATGTGAAGTATGAACTGAATGATCACTTGACTTTCAGTCATGAGCACTTTTTCCATGACCACTCAAAATAATGTTTTGTCATATCAGCTTCCTTCAGTGAGAGTACATTTGGAGACATAACTATTTTTCCAATGTGATTGTAAGAAATTGAATACAGGAAATAAAGACCTTTGATTATCATTGCAGACACTTTGGATTGTCTTGGTTCTTTTAATAATTTGCAGTATATACTTGTTCTGGGCAGTTTTCATGGTACTTGAGATGACAGTGCATTTGATTGTGAATGCTAAACCAGCAGAAACTTAAACATGAGAAAGAGGCTGGGTGTGGTGGCGCACACCTTTAATCCCAGCACGCGGGAGGCAGAGGTATGAGGATTGCCATGAGTTGGAGGGCATCCTGAGACTACATAGTGAATTCTAGGTTAGCCTGGGCCGGAGTGAGGCCCTACCTCAAAAAAAAAAAAAAAAAAAAAAAAAAAAAGCATGAGAAAGGTTTCTTTCTACATAAGATCTGAAATTAGTGTGGTGTTTCAGCCCCACACAGCTTGTCTTGACAGTCTAAACCCATTCTATCTCAGTCCTAATCTCTTAGGGTTTAACATTTTGCTTCATGCTCCAAAATCACAATTAGGGTTTTAGCCACTACATCTGCCTTCCAAGAAACAGAATGGAAGAAAGGACGTGTGTAGTAGGAACAGAGGGTCCATAGTGGTTGTCTTTGAACTGATTTCCTACACTAACATTCCTTGATAAGAACACAACTAATGGCCACAGTCATTTTCAGGATAGACATGCAACTGCGCTTTGTTTTGTTTTGTTTTTTCTCTTGGGGATGGACATGAACCCAGCTATAAACTGAGAGTTTGTTAATCTAAACTATTAGAAGAAGAAGTGCATGTAGATGTTTGTTTTTAAACATATACGTTCTCACTAAAAGAAAAAGGAACAGCCGGGCATGGTGGCACATGCCTTTAATCCCAGTACTTGGGAGGCAGAGGTAGGAGGATCGCCCTGAGTTTGAAGCTACCCTGAGACTACATAGTGAATTTCAGGTCAGTCTGGGCTAGAGCAAGATCCTACCTCAAAAAAAAAAAAAAAAAAAAAAAAAAGGGGAACAAAGAGCTGGAGAGATGGCTCCACAGTTAAAGCACTAAGGACCTGACAGGAGTTCAATTGCCAAGTGCCCATATAAAGCCAGACACACAAAGTGGCCCATGTATCTGCAGTTTGACTGCAGTGGCTAGAGGCCCTGACAGGCCTATTCTCTCTCTCTCTCTCTCTTTCCTCCCTCCCTCCCTATCTCTCATAAGCAAATAATTTTTTTACAAAAAATGAAAAAGTAACAAAGAAAGTGAGATTCAGATTCCAACCATTAAGAAGCAACAACTGGGCTGGAGAGATAGCTCAGTGGTTAAGTGTGCTTCCTGTTCAAGCATGAGGGCCTTAGGGGGCCTGAGACTGACAGAGTTCAAATCT
Organism: Dipus sagitta; assembly: GCA_036346955.1. NCBI lineage: Eukaryota > Metazoa > Chordata > Mammalia > Rodentia > Dipodidae > Dipus > Dipus sagitta. The sequence goes on from CM070778.1 coordinate 127,220,746, forward strand.
CCAGATCCCATGTAATGTGAACAGCTGGGCATGACCACTAGTGCCTATAACCCCAGTCCCACAGAGAAGCAGAGGCCAGAGCATCCTTGGAGCCCACTAGCTTTAAGAGACTGCAGCTCAAACACGTTTAAGTAGGGTGGAAAATCATGGGGCAGAACATCCGATGGTAGGCAATTGCCCATTCCCACCCCTACAGGTAAGCAAATAGGGATCTATGAGGGCACACACACACACACACACACACACACACACACACACACAGAAACAAAACAAGCAGCAGCAACATCAACAGGGAAGCAGTTCTGCCCATTGCATTTGCTCCATTTAGAACAAGTGGCCACGTCAAAAGGGCCTAGTCCAGACTTACTAAGGATTACAACAGTTTTCCCCAACGTAACAACAAACTGAACTGATTCTATCTTTTGTCCTCATCAAACTGTCGACCATTTACTAAACTTTGTTGTTGTTGTTGTTGTTGTTGTTGTTGTTTGGTTGGTTTTTGTTGTTGTTGTTGTTGTTGTTTCCCATGGGAAGCCCTGAATGGACCAACAGAAAACTTCTAAGAGTCATTTGTACACAGGAAGCTTATAAAGATCAAATGGGACTAATGTGAATGTGAAGCTGAACTTTAAGTCTTTCTTATAGATGTGAATCTTTTCAATTTACAACCCATTCCTTCAAGACATATTTCTTTTTGAATATTTTATTTTTATTTATTCATTAGAGAAAGAGAGAGAGAATGGGCGTGCCAGGGCCTCCAGCCACTACAAACAAACTCTAGACCCATGCGCCACCATGTGCATCTGGCTTACGTGAGTTTGGATGAATCGAACCTGGGTCCTTTGGCTTTGCAGACAAATGCCTTAACTGCTAAGTCATCCCTCCAGCCCTAGCCTGGCTACTCTTGCTCTTCTCCTGCTTCCTCCCTGCTGGTGTGATGGCAACAGAGATTTCCTGCTTCTGTCATACTCGCTCTGCCATGACAGACTCCGCCCTCTGGAACTATAACTATGTCTTGGTTTTTGTTGTTGTGGCTGTTTTTGTTGTTGTTTGAGGCAGGATAGCTCAGGGTAGCCTTGAAATTCCCATGTAGTTCACACTTACCTCAAACCCACCTATGTACCTCCTGCCCTGGTGTCCAGAGTGCTGGGATTATAGGTGTACACCACCATTCCTGGCCAGATTTCTTCTTTATATAAAGACACAATTCACATTTGATTAGAGTCTACCCTAAAGACTTTATTTTCACCCTTCAAATTCAAAATGTTATCTCTAAATAAATTCACATTCTGGGGCTCTGGGAGACGTTAGGACCTTCTACTTATGAATTAGAAATTAACCAAGAGTACTGCAGCACTCCAAATTTTGGAACAAATGGGGCAGAGAGACACTGAAAGGAAAGGATGTGGAAAATAGAGAAAAAGGGGCTGGAAAGATGATTCAGTGGTAAAAGATGATTGCTTGCAAAGTATCATGGCCTAGGTTTGATTCCCCAGCACTCATGTAAGACCAAACGCAGAAAGCAGTGCCTGTGTCCAGAGCTAGTTTGTAGCAGCAGGAGGACCTAAGGCATGCCCATTTTCTCTCTCCACATCTCCTCTCTCCTCATGTTCTCTCTCTTCTTTTTCCTAAATACTTTAAAAATAAATTCCTTATAAAATGGAAAAAAGTAGAGGAAGGCATAGTTGTAGACAAAAAAAAAAAAAAAGTGAAGAACGACCTCCCAGGAAAGAAGATGTTATTGAATCATATACTGCTGTGGTGTATAAATGTATTTGTTAGTTACTCATGAAATATATGCATGGTGCATAATGGCAGAGAAAATTTCTAGGTAATACATCATTAGGCGATTTTGACCTTGGGTGATCATCATATTAAGTATGCTTACCACGTGAGATAAAGTAACCGACTCCACAGCTATGCCACAGTGTGGGGCTTATTGATCCCAGGCCATCTACTTGACAGTGTGTTGTGTACTGAATGCTGCAGACAATTGTAACATAGTAGTATTTGTATATCTAAAAAAAACCCACATGGGTGGTACAATAAAATATCATATAAAGGCGTGAAAAGTGGTATATGAGCATAGAGCATAGGACTTTAGCTGTGACCAGAGCTTTTTGTAGAAGTGTACATTTCTCTGGGTGGAGGTGAGGAAAGATGAATGAATCTGAAGATAGGGCTGCATGTTAGGCTACACTAAATTTGTAAAATATTTATATTTACTTAATGAATTAATCTTGGTTTAATTTATTTGATAAACTTCAATTTTTTAAATGTTTGCCTCTTGTATAATAACATTTAACTAAACATACTCACTGTGTTGCTACACAAAAAAATATTTTTAACCATATTTTTATTCTAAAAGAATTTTTTTTTAATTGTTAAAATCTAAGACACGGCCGGGAATGGTGGTGCATGCCTTTAATCCCAGTGCTTGGGAGGCAGAGGTAAGAGGACAGACTTGAGATTAAGGCCACCCTGAGACTACCAAATGAATTCCAGGTCAGTCTGGGCTACAGTGAGACCCTACCTCGAAAAACCAAAAAAGAAAAAAGAAAGAAAGACCAAAAAAAAACTAAAACACAATCTTACCCATATGTCAGGATCATCCTTGTCACTGTCTTCTACCTCATATCTTGTCCCAGTGGTAGGTCTTCAGGGACAAAATTGCATGGAGTTATCATCTTATGATAATTGTGCATCCTTCTAGACTTTTCCTGAAGGAATTGTTTGTGTCTCTTCTTGAGGGTGTAGAACTTTTCGAAATACGTCCGTAGTGGTTTTTTCAGTTTGTTTCTTTATTTTTATGAGAGATTTTCTTCTAAGTAGATCATACACTATGATCTTCATTCTTTTTGAAAGCATTTTGGTAGATTTTAACAGGTGCCTTAAAAATTAAACTCAGGGCTAGAGAGATGGCTTAGCAGTTAAGGCACTTGCCTGTGAAGCCTGAGGACCCAGGTTTGATTCCCCAGAACTCACATAAAACAGATGCACATGGTGGTACATGAGTCTTGCATTTGTTTGCAGTGGCTAGAGGCCCAAGTATACCCATTACCCCCTCCTTCCCCCTCTCTCTCTCATAAATAAAATATTTATAGGAGAATTGAGACAGAGAAAATTATAGAAGAAATGACAAAAAAGGAATTTTCACTTTCCATAGATTGTATTTTCCATAAGTTCTAGCTACATTCATATTTTATTCATGAATTAATACTTAAAATATGTAATAGTGGCCATACTAGAATGTTTACCAGTTTGGAAATACATACTATGATGAAAGGCACTAGTTTTCTTGCTAATCAGTTATTAATGTGGTAAATTAATTCTTTAACTGTTTCTAGACACCTTATACTTATATTTATAACTTCTAAGGTAATGCATTCCACATATTCAATTTTCTAATATCCTTGTAAGAATTAAAGTGAGTCTCTCTATTTTAATGAAAATTAATGCCTTTCATGCTTTTCGTTTTATGTGAAAATAGAACAATATATATGCAACTGCAATAGTACTGCATATACAGTGATGCTAACCATAACACGTACAATCTCCAAGCTTCAGAAGCAGAATTTCCAACTTGCAGAATATTTCAAAGACCGAGAAGAAGAATTCTGTAACCTTATCTATGAATTCCTAAGGACTGCAGAGCTGCAATTTTTAATAGATCTAGGTTTTAGGAAAATAAACCGCAATTATTTATTTGCCTATTAGTGTATTTGGTATTGCAGAGTCAAACAGTAGCCTGACAGCAGTTTATTATTTTATTTGAAAGGAGAAAACAGGAGCGGACACATTACAGGCATCTGTCTTTTCACAGTGCTCTTTAAAAAAAAAAAAACAACTGCTAACAGCTTTTTCTCCTCAGTTATTACAGAGAACATTTCCCTGGTCCTTCTCTTTTGCCTTATGTAATTGGAAGTCTCCTGCAAGATGCATCTGCTTTCATAAGTTAACTTCTCTCATTTTCCCCACACAATTGTGCTCTTTCTTTTTCTCTTCCTTGGAAACTCGCCCTGGTTTCATAATTTTGCTTCTGTCTCCTTTGCTTTTCTGCTCTCTACAGAGTTATGGGTTCATTCACCTGGGGGCCTTGCTCTGCACCATGCCCTACCTCCATGTGCGCCTTATTTGTTCCACCAACAAAGAATGCATATCAACCTCTCATGTTTTTTTTTTCCTCTCTCTCTCTCTCTCTCTCTCTCTCTTATGACTTGCTTCTCCTTTAGACATTAGGCATTTTGACACTCAAAACTTAATTAATCATTTACATTTTACTTACCTTTTCTGTTTAAAACATAAAGACTCTTAGCTAGACATTTTTCCTGCATGTAACCATACAATTTAGTACGAAAGAAACAACAAAGTCATTGCTCTTAATTTTCCCTTGCTTTCGTGTTTATGCATATGAAGAAGTTTTAGTCACACCCTTATAAACTTGGATGGGGTTAAAGAGATTTGTAAGCTAGGTATGGTGGTGCATGCCTTTAATCCCAGCACTAGGGAGGCAGAGGTAGGAGGATCAGTGTGAGTTCGTGGCCACCCTGAGACTATATAGTGAACTCCAGGTCAGCCTGAGCCAGAGTGAGACCCTCCCTTGAAAAACCGAAAAAAACAAAAGAGAGAGAGAGAGACTTGTAGTAACATACATACATACACACACATACACACACACACACACACACACACACGTGAAGGGAGAAAAGGTGAGAAAGAGAGAAAGAACTTACCCAAGATAAGTGAATCTGAAATTATGTATAGGCCATGAGGATAAGACATAAAGCTAATGAAAGAGAGAAAATTCCTGCTTTCAGATGTCCGGTCTTATGGAGCAACTGCTTAGAGGAGTGCTGGCCTAAGAATATATCACAATAATAAAGTCAAAACTATAAACAAATGTGAGAAAAAAAGTTGGCTCCATGTAGAAGTTATAACACATAATAAAATAAAATATTAAATAATGTATCATGTAAAACAATGTTATAGTATATTATTACATAATATAAAATATATCAAATAAATATATAGTACAATATATAATAATAGTATATATTTATTATATATGTCCATTTATATATGAGAAAGGATCTTGCTATGTACTTCCAGGTTAGCCTTGAACTCACAATTCTTCCTCAGATCACTGGTTGCTAAGATTAAGGCATAAGCTACCTTGCCAGTTTTTAAAATCATATTTTTAAACATTATGAATGAAATAATATAATGGTGTTTGAAATGAAATAAAGGTAGGTATTTTCTTTCTCCAGTTGAATATTGCTTACTTCATTCTAGAACAGCATTGTCAACTTGTTTATAACAAGGAAAAATATTTGAGATTTAATAACACTATGACTAATTTATAATCCAAGCAACATTATACAAATGACATTGATTCAGTGACATTGTGGGTGACAAAGTAAACTCAAGTGGTCAGGAGTCATACTTCCTTTGTGGACATCATGAATATTGATGACAAAAACCAATGCATTGAAACAAATAGAAATATCCCATGTGTTCTACATACAATAGATCTCAGTGGAGTGCCAACATCAGTATTAAGTGGGAGAGGATGCTCCTCAATGGATAATGTCCAGATAGAGATCCTTCTCCTTTTACTTGTTAGCCTGAATAAACTAGGATGTCAGTAGTCCCGTCTATTTGTGACTCTCCCATGCAAAATTATAAGACAAATGTTACTTGAAAGACAACAGTGACTAGAAAATAATATATACACATGTCCTGTGGCTTCCCTATACTAAGAAAGCATCAAGTCTAAATGGCTTTGCACCACATGGAGAACTGAGAGGCAGTCTTGGAACCACAATAAAGTTCACAGCAGTGCAGCAGGAAGTGCCCACACATATTTTAAATATGCAAATTAAATGCTGATCAATCTCCATGACAACTTCCTTTCTCTGCCTATTTTAGGTTGTGAGTTGTTAAGTGGAGTCCCTCTTCCCCAGCTAAATGAAGGTATGATGTGAACATCAGTCTCACTGCTGGGCAGGGTGGTGTGGCATCAGTCTCACTGTTGGGAAGGGTGGTGTGGACATCTGTCTCACTGTTGGGCATGCACCAGAATAAGCTGAACCTTGTGACCCAGAAAGGAACATTTGGAGACCACTACTACCTTGTACTCTCAGGCTTGCTGAGAAATAAGCTTAGCTTTTCCCGTAATCAAACACAAAGGTTATTAAAGCAGGTGCTTGTTTGCACCGTGGCTCCTTCCCCAGGGCCCTGCTGAGGCCTGGGGGGCTGCAGAAGTCAAGGTTAGCATTTGGTCCCTCTGTGCAGTGACCTTTCCTCTGATCTCCTGGCCAGCTCAGGGCCAGCATCCCCACCATGACTAGAATAGGATTGAATGGCCTCCTGAGTACACTTCAACTCTGGTCAACAGTTTATTTTGACTCAAGTGCCAACCTGCGAAGAGGCTGCTTGCCTACCTGACCCAGAGATCAACTCAGGGACAGAAATAGCTCCTCTTGCTTCCAGTTTCAACAAAACAGAGCATATTGACTTGGCATTTATTTTCACCCAAAATATAGCTACAGGAGCTCACAGTCATGGGTCTGCATTCTATGCTCAGAGTTAACATTACTTTAGCTAGCTTTCACTCATTACAGCAGAAAGACCATGCAAGGAAATCACAGAACAGGACTGTGGGAAAAGAATCATCAAGGAGTTTGGATATGAACTTCATAGTTCAGCTCAGAATAAAATAAGGAATCTGATTACAATTTCTTGTCCTGGTTCAGAGCCTGGAAACTTTTAAAATTGCTCACTACTCTGTCCTGTTCATCTCATTTTAATGAGCTCATTATAATTCATAAAGTATTAGGAACAAGCCAGATGTGGTGGCAAATGCCTTTAATCCCAGCACTTGGGAGGCAGAAGTAAGTGGATCCCTGTGAGTTCCAGGCCAGCCTGAGACGACATAGTGAATTCCATGACAGCCTGGGTTAGAGTGAGACTCTACCTCAAAAAAAAAAAAAATTATTAGGAACAAAATGAAAATAGTTTTTATAGAAATAGGTGGTCATTAGGGTATTACAACTGTTTTAAACATGTGTATGAATGGAGTCAAAACCTGGTGTTCTCATCAGTAGCTCAGTCTATTAAATAAATATCTCCAATTTCCACATTCTCTGGTCTGATGAAGTGGAATTAGGTAACTTTGTTATCCTCTAAGTTTAGAGCTTCACCTCAACTGGTATTACTTCTGTTCAAACTGTTTGTCTTCTCAGATTAAAAATACTATGGTCCAATCTGAGGGGAGATAAAAAGATTAAGAGTTTTGGAAAATTATAGAAATGTTTAGATTTCCACAGCCCACTGCACATCTCTGGCTATTCTTGTTTCTTTCAGAGTCTACCTAAAAATAGATTTTTAAATAGAATTATACACAGTATTTCCTGGATCTAGTGACTAGCAAGGGCATAGCGTGAAAACTACACAGGAAGCACTTCACAGACAAGTGTGTGGGGGGTGAGGATAGGAGATTGGGACAGAGCTCAGCTCTAACTTGGAAAGGAAGCTAAGCAGGTTTTAGCTCGCCTCATTACATAAGTTACTCCTACTAGGATCAGTGCTACTTCAGCAGTTTGAAAGGAACAGTTACTGTCTTCATTCTCTCCTCATTGTTGGGACAGAGTCCCTGACGAAAATCAATTTAAGTGAAGAAGGGTTAATTTCAGCCAACAGAGGTTACAACCCATCAGGATGGGGAGGCATGGCGGCAGGAGCTTGAGGAAGCTGGTGACATTCAGTCCGCAATGAGGAAGCAGAGAGATGAATGCTGTTCAGCCGGCTCTGTCCTTGTTTCCTTTTTTATGTTATATTTTTTTTTTCACTTTCAGCTCTATCCTTTTTATATAGTCCAACACCCTAGCGTATGAAATAGTGCTGCCCACAGAGAGGGTGACTCTTTCCACTTCAATTAACCTAATCAAGAAAATCTCTCACACACATGCCCGGAAGATAAACTGATCCAGATAATCCCTTACATGTGATTCTAGGTCCTGGCAAGTGGACAATTAGTACACAGCTGCCTTACCACAAGCATGAGGCCTAATTCAGTCTCCCAGGTTCGTTTGCACTGAGGAAAGCTTATGAAGTTCTCTCTCTCCAACTCTACTCTAGGATCGCCAGCGTAAGCTTACACCTTACCGACCTACCACTGTTGGAGGGAAACAACTGTTCAGGTCAAGGGGAAAGAGACCTCAGGCCTAGAACACTGCAGATCTCAAGCTTAAGCAAGTGACTTCCACTTCAGTAAGTATATGGGATTCACATATCCCTTGTAGGCTGGTGGAGGTTTTGTCTATCAGAGAGGAACTATCCCACATAAAGGGCTTCATACAATTTTAAGAAAGGGTCTTGTCAGTCAAAGACCCCTTTTGGTCTTTGGCCTAAATTCAAGCCATGGGAGTACATTTATTTATAACTCCTGAATTCCACATTCAGATTACCAAGAATAAGCACACAACAACAAATTATTAATTGCACTTTTAGCAGCTTGAAGGGGAGGAGAGGGATCTCACAGAAAACTTGGATTTAGTGAAAGAAATGGGAAGATTGGGCTGGAGAGATGGCTTAGAAGTTAAGGCATTTGCCTGCAAAACCAAAGGATCCCTGTCCAATTCCCCAGGACCCACATAAGCCAGATGCACAAGGGGGCACATGCATCTGGAGTTTGTTTGCAGTGGCTGGAGACCCTAGCATGCCCATTCTCTCTCTCTCTATTTCTCTCTCTCTTTGCCTCTCTCTCTCTCTCTCTCTAATAAATAAAAAAAAAGATTTAAAAAAGAAATGGGAAGATCAAGGGCTCATAAACATAGAAATATACAACAAAGGATTTTATTTCACTAAAGTATATAAGGATTTTATCAAGTAAATATTTTGTCTTACTAATTTACTAGTTGGAAGTCCATACTATGAGTTTAAGACAAACATTTAAAGTTATAAAACATTAATGGAAGCAATGAGTCATAAACAAAATGAATAGTGTTGAAAAATAATTAGCTATCCAAGAAAGTAAATTAATTCAGGATGTAAAGGAATGGAAAAAAATACATATGAGGGCAAAAAACAAAACTGAAAAACTTGAATACTAAATCCAGAAGAACAAATATTTGAAACACAAAAGGGAGAGAAGAACGTGTATGGAAGGTTAATAACCAAAGAAATACTAAGAGAAAACTTAAAAAAAATTTTATGGTGTAGCAAAATAAGCAGAAATAAGAAAGCATGTGAGTCAAATGTAATTTTCCAAAGAAAAGGAAATGGGCGTTTTTGATGTCTGTGAAGATTATGCGTGTGTGTGTGTGTGTACATATGTGTATATATCTGTGTGCCTGCGTGCATGTGCACATATGTGTATATATCTGTGGTGTGTGCACATGTGTGTACATATGCATGCCCCCGTGTGCATGCTTGCAGAGGCCAGAGGAAGATGCTGGGTGGCTCCCTCAGTCACTTTCAGACTTATTTCCCCGAGACAGAGTCTCTCACTCGCTAAACCTATAGCTCCCTGTTTTTCAGTTAGGCTGGCTGAGCAGGTTGCCCCAGAGATCCTCCTATCTCCACCATCCTCTCAGTACTGGAGTTCAGGCATGCACAGCCATGCTTAGCTTTTTACACAGGATCTAGGGATTAAACTCAGGTCCTAATGCTCATGCAACAAGCACTATGACCCTCTGAGCCAGCTTCCCATCCCAGGACAGATTTTTAAGCTTCCAAATAGGTTAAATTCAAGTAATGGAAACTGAATAGGAATGTCTGCAAATCACAAGGAACACTACCAGAGGAATCAGGAGTAAAATGGAAAGGTCATATAGAATTATATACATCTACCCGACTCATAATTCATGAGTGAAAACAAATATGTATGTAAGATCATTTAAAATACTGTTCTAGAGGCTGGAGAAATGGTTCTGGGTTTAAAGGTGCCTGGTTACAAAGCTTGACAGCCTGAGTTTGATTTTCTAGTACCCACATAAATCCAGAAGCACAAAGTGGTACATGCATCTAGCATTCGTTTCTAGTGGCAAGAGGCCCTGATATGCCCATTCTCTTTCTCTCTCTTTCTCTTTCCTCTCTCTTCCTCCCTCCCTCTCAAATAAATAAAGGAAATATTTTCTAAAAGAAGAGCAAAAAGAGAGCTGGAGAGATGGCTTATTGGTTAAGGTGCATGCCTATAAAGCCTAAGGACCCAGGTTTGATTCTCCAGGTCCCACCTAAGCCAGATGCACATGGCGGTGCATGTGTCTGGAGTTTGTTTGCAGTGGCTGGAGGTCCTAGCACGCCCATTCCATACTGTCTCTCTCTCCTTCTCTCTCTGTCTCAAATAAATAAATAAATAAATAAATAAATAACAGAAGCTAAAAAAAAAAAAAAAGGAGAAGAGCAAAAAGAAACTCAATGTGTACCATGTACCATACCATGTCAAAAATCAAAAGAATTTTTTAAAAACTCAGATAATGTGTTATCCAATAATGTGAGGCTCCTATAGTAGAATAGTCAGTCTAGATAAACAAAGTAGAATAGTGTTTCCTCAGGGCTGGGAAAAGGAAGTGAGAAGTTGTTTAATGAGTGATAGCATTTCAGTTTTGCAAGATAAAAAGTTCTGAAGAGCGTCCAACAATGTGAATATTTTAGCATTCCTGAACTTTAAAAACTCAAACCAAAACATAACTTTGAATTGAATTACCTGAAAAAAAAAAAGAAGCCACAGTGAAAACTGCACCTCAGGCCAGATGTGTTGGCACACACCTGCAGTCCTAGCTCTACAGAAGTAGAAACAGGAGGACTTTGAGATCCAGGTCAGGCTGGGAAACTGAGGCAATTCCTGTGGCCTGGGGAATGAGACGCTGAATAAAAATGAAAGCAGGGCTGGAGGGATAGCTTAACTGTTAAGGCATTTGCCTTCAAAACCAAAGGACCCAGGTTTGATTCCCCAGGACCCACATTAACCAAATGCACAAGGGGGCTCATGTGTTTGGAGTTCGTTGGACTGGCTGGAGGCCCTGGCATGCCTGTTCTGTCTCTCTCTCTCTCTCTCTCTCTCTCTCTCTCTCTCTCCTCTCCCTCTTCCTCTCTCTCTCCCTCTTTCTCTGTCAAATAAATAAATTAAATATTCTTTAAAAATGAAAGCAAACCACATTCAAGGCGAAGCCCCAAATGCCCACTAGTTTTTACAAAGTTGTAACAAGCAAAACTTTGCAATAAAAGACATAAAATCACATCATCTTACCCTAAAGATCTTGATTGTACAGGACTAGAATGCGTGCTCATTGCCTGTTTCCCCCTCAACTAGGAAATGCTTTAAAAAACAGGACCCACCAGCTGGGGAGATGGCTTCCTTACAACACTTTCTGGTCTGGGTTCAACTCCTCAGTACTTATGAAAAGCCAGATACACAGAGTGTAGCATGTATCAGGGTCTTGTTTGCAGTGGCAAGAGGCCCTAGCCCATCCCTTCATTCTCTCTCCCCACTCTTGCTTCTTTTCCCTCTCTCTCTCTTTGCAAATAAATAAAAATTAAAAGTGAAAAGAAAGGGCTGGAGAGATTGCTTAGCAGTTAAGGCACTGGCCTGCAAAACCTAAGGACCTAGGTTTGATTCCCCAGTGCCCACGTAAGCCAGATGCACAAAGTGGTGCATGGATCTGGAGTTCATTTGCAGCAGCTGAGGCCCTGGCACACCCATTCTCTCTCACTGTATCTGCCTCTTTCTCTCCTTCTCTCTCTCTCTCTCAAATAAATAAATAAAATATTTTTTTAAAAAAAGTAAAAAGAAATAGGAACCTCAAAACATAACCAGGATCTTGACTGGATGATGACAATGTCACCAAAGTATTTGTAGAGCAGCTGGGTCAATGGCTACTTCCAACTTCTGGTCAAAGTTTAGGGTTGTGCTTGTGTTATCATTCCAGCTTTTGTTCTAGAAAATTCTCTGGGGTAGGCCTGGAGCCCTGGTATGCCCATTCTCTCTTTCTCTCTCTCTCTTTCTCTCTCTCTCTCTCTCTCTCTCACACACACACACACAATATTTTTAAAAAGAAAAAAACCTCTCTGGGGGAAAGTAACAAACAAAAAAAAAGATGAAGCTGGGCGTGGTGGCGCACGCCTTTAATCCCAGCACTCGGGAGGCAGAGGTAGGAGGATCGCCATGAGTTCGAGGCCACCCTGAGACTCCATAGTGAATTCCAGGTCAGCCTGAGCTACAGTGAGACCCTACCTCGAAAAACCAAAAAAAAAAAAAAAAAAAAAAAAAAACATGAAATGATCTGAGTATATGTGGGTATCATCTCTAAACAGCCTATCATTGAAATCATGTCATCTCAGAAACGTGCATTGTTTGAGAGTGACCAACTGTGTTCTTCACATGCATAGACTTGAAGAAAATTGAGCCTCTATAGTTTCTGGAATTTATTTATGTATGGACTATGATATCTAACCCTTCTCTATGTCCTGATATTAATTCTTGGATCCCTACTTTGATACTGACAAGCCAGCCTTGGGCTTTTCACCTATTTCTTTTAGAAGAATTAGCATCCTTCAGATCCACCTGTGTTCAACTTACCCATTGATTGACGTGTTGCTCATTTATTTTTTAAACAATAATTCACTCAAACTTTACATCACACCTACCCGTTGCATATAAGCAGGAGTCACGTGGGAAAAATACATGTGAATAAAACATGGTTCCTACCACCAAAAATGTCACATGTGCACTTAGGGACTTGAAAGCATGGTCTCTAGTTCTAATTCTTTTTCTTTCCACTTAAAACTTGTTTTGGAGGTAGAAGGATAGCTATGAGTTCAAGGCCAGCCTGAGACCACATAGTGAGTTCCAGGTCAGCCTGGGCTAGAGTGAGACCCTACCTTGAAAAAACAAACAAGCAAACAAACAAAAAAAACCTTGTTTTGGCTTTCAGGACACTAACCTCATTCCCCATGCCTCTACTCAGTAAGGGCTTGGTTAAGGGTCATGCACAATGACACTGTTCATTTTTTTTAAATATTGCACTTATTAATTGGCAGGGAGAAGAGTAAGAGAGAGGAGGGGAGAACTGGTGCACAAGGGCCTCCTGCCCCTGCAAACACACTCCAGATGCATGTACCACTTTATATCCGGCTTTATGTGGGTACTGAGGAACTGAACTCATGCTGGATTTTATAACAAAACCCCGATTTCTCTTTGGGAAAATTATTTCTGTTCCACAGGAGTTAGTCAATTTAGTGTATTGTTGAATGTAACTTCCCACTCTCCTGAGTGAGTTAAATCAGTTGTTTTATTTTCCTGGAACTTAATATCAAATAAAATGGAGCGGGCTGGAGAGATGGCTTAGTTGTTAAGGCATTTGCCTGGAAGCCTTAAGATCCAGGTTCTATGTCCCCAGTACCCATATAAAGCCACGGTTATTCAAAGTGGATTATGCGTCTGGAGTCCTTCGGAGGCAGCTGGAGGGCCTGGCATGCCCATTCTCCCTGTCTCTCTTCTCTCTTTCTCTTTGCTTGCAAACGAAACACTAAAATATTCGAAAATTTAAAAAGAGAAAATATTACTGAAAGTAGGCAGCAATCCAGTTTGGGGAGAGACACCTGGTGTCCCACCTACACTGATTCCTAAGTTTCTCCTTCCTTCCTTTGACTCCAGGGTCCTCCAGGGTCCTACTGAGTTTCTTTCCTATTTTTATCACAAACTACTCGTTCTCAGAATGGCTCGTGCTCTAAGCATCGGGCCCCCCTCTGCCATTGTACTGCTATAAGTGCTTGCTCAGCACCTATGAGGCTTACTTTAGCATGACTGAAAAGTGAATGGAAATGCTTGTGTGTGTGTGTGGCGTGCGCATGTGTACTGGCTCTTGAGGCACCCCGTGCACGTGCCTGCGTTAGGGTGCACTAACCTGCAGTGGCTGAAGCAGGACTTAGGGTGTCTCACTCCATCTTTCTGCCTGCCAGAGCCTCTTACTGATTCAAGAACTTGAGGCTTTTGTTTTATTTTGTTTTGTTTTGCTTGTTTGTTATTCCTCAGACCATAGTGTTTCCTGAGTCTCTGCACTGAGCAGCTGTTTAACAGGGTTCTGGAGATTTGAACTCTGGTAGTCTTAGGCCTCCTCAGCGCCTCATGCTGGCCTAAGAAGCAGGCTTAATCTACTGAGTCATCTCTCCAGCCCAAGCATCTTGTTTGTTTTTTAGATAACCTGCAGTGTCATCTTTCGCTTTCCATAGAAAACCCTCATCGAGATGGTCACTGGTGATAAAAATCTCTGGATTTCTAAGGATTATTTGCAAACTCACTCCATCAATATTTCCGGTAGAAGCGCTGGGAAATTCCAGGCAAGGGCTTTACACCAGGCCTCCTCAGTTGACCGCAGGGCCTTCGGGCATGATGCGATGTAATGCATCCAGCACTTTCTGCCGCTGGCCTCTCGGGCCTAGCAGGATTCTTCGCACCACAGGTGGCTCAGCTCTCCTGACATCTTCATATGCTCCGTGCTTGAACATCCCTGGCCAACCTGAAGTGAGGCTCTTTCCCAACAGTGCTCTGGGGTCTTCCAGCAGAATAAGGAGATGCTGCAATAGGGCAGCACTATCTGTTTGTTTCTTCACTTACCCTTCAAGTCAAGGTACTCTGATGGGACTGTGGGGGATGAGCCTTGGAAAGAGGATAATTAAAACTCTACTAGTGCGATTATACTCCGCTGGTGATGATTAAAAGTGTCCTTTGCGAGTTGAACGTGTTTCCTTTCATTTTACACTAAGAGAGAGGGTTTGACGGACGGCAGCAAACACCTGCTCATCTAAATAATGCATCGGAGACCTATTGAAGATGTGTCTCCACCTAAAATATTTAACTGCCTCAAAGGTCACATGGGGACCACTGATAAATTACATGACTGTGTTCGGAACTTTCCCTTTCCATGATGTTAAATATTTCACGATGGTAAATAGCGTCCATTCCTGCTCCCTGCTGTCTTGCTATCTCACACGTGTGGCGATTTCTGAGTCCTCGAGAATATTAGCATGCTCCACCTCACGTCTCGTCCATCCGGATTGTCACCGCTTCCGTGTGAATTCTTTAAAAATGTAGTCACTGGGTCTGGGGAGGTGGCAGGGGCATCATGTACTCGCCATCCGAACACGAGGACCTGATTTCACATCCCCAGCACTCGGGTAAAATGCCAGGCAGGGCAGCACACGTTGCAACCTCGGTACTGGGCAGAGACGCAGGAATCCCCAGGGCTTTCTGTCTAGCTAATCCAGCCGAGGCAGTGAGCACCTGGTTCAATGAAAGACCCTGCTTACAAACACGAGGAAATAAACAAGGAATTACAGCCAACATCAGCTTCGGACTCCTACATGCACTCACGCACACGTGCTCTCATAAAACCACAAACATGCGTGCATACATGTACGCACATGCACAGAAGTAATAAGGGGGCTGGAGAGTTGGCTCAGCAGTTAAGATGTTTGCCTGCAAAACCTAACGACTGGAGTTTGATTCCCCAGTAGCCACATGAAGCCAGATGCACAAAGTGGTGCATGCATCTGGAGTTCATTTGCAATGACTGGAGGCCCTGGCGTACCCATTCTCTGTCTCTCTTCTATCTCCATCTGCTAGCAAATAAACAAACAAACAAATAAAACAATAATAACAAATAAAATAAAAAGATGATTGTCACATGTGGACAAAAGCTTCCATGGACAAGGCAAAGGGAGATTTCAAACAGTCTTGGCAAATATTATCTATCAACACTAAGTGAGGAATAAATTTCACAATTCTTGGCTGGCTGAGGTAGGAGAATTGGGAGTTGAGGCCGGACCATCCTTCTACCTAAACATAAAGATCTTCCCTCAAAAAGCCCCTCTCCCAAAAAAAAACTTCGTTAAATTCTATGTAAATGCAGTTTGTAAGGACCACTTAATAAGATAGTCTACTTTTTAGAAAATTTTTCATATATAAACATCCTTTAAAAAATATTTTATTTAAAAAAATGGAATGCTTCACAAATCTGCATGTCATTCTTGCACAAAGGCCATGCTAATCTTCTCTGTATTGTTCCAATTTTAGTATATGTGCTGCCAAAGTGAGCACTGTTTTTGGTTTTTTGAGATAAGGTCTTGCTGTAGCCCAGGCTGACCTGGATTTTATGGATTTTGCTATGCAGTCTCAGATTGGCCTTGAACTCATGGTGATCCTCGTACCTCAGCCTCCTGAGTGCTGGGATTAAAGGTGTGTGCCACCACGCCTGGCATCATTAGTTTTTTGTTGTTGTTCCCAGTGACACCAAATCAGGAGGAAGAAAAAAAATGAGAACAATTTGGAAAGTTGTACCTAGATGTTAAAGTAGATGTAAGGGGCTAGAGAGATGGCTTAGTGCTTAAGGCACTTGCCTGAAAAGCCTAAGGACCCTGGTTCGATTCCCCAGGACCCATGTACACCAGATGCACAAGGTGGCACATGCATCTGAAGTTTGTTTGCAATGGTTATAGGCCCTGGTTCGCCTATTCTCTCCCTTTCTCTCTCTCTCTCTCTCTCACTCTCTCTCTCTCATAAATAAAAATGAATTAAAAAAAATAAAGTATAAGACTGAAAAATATTTTATTATTTATTTGAGAGAGAGAGAGTGAGAGAGAGAGAATGGGCATGCCAGAACCTCCAGCCACTGCAAGCGAACTCCAGACGCTTGTGCCCCCTTGTGCATCTGGTTTACTTGGGTCCTAGGGAATCGAACAGAGGTCATTAGGCTTTGCAGGCAAGCACCTTAAATGCTTAGCCATCCCTCCAGCCCTAAATATCCTTTTGAACATATGGTTCAATTCAAGTAAAAAGAACAACAGCCACATATCTCATAAGGCCATGTTTAGAACTTGGCTCTTATGAACAACTTATCTACATATGAACTAAAATATGTGATAAATTTGCATATTAATTCATTACGGAAGACTAAATGTCATGTAGAAATTATTTTCTACATTTATGTAAGAAAGTCAAAAAGGAAGAGTAAAGAAAAAGAATTTTCCAGTGACATTTTTGTGACCCTAATATTAGGTAAAGGAATTCTTTGGGGAAAAGAAACTTCTTTGTGAAGGTAAATCCTTTAAATAACTTTGGTAAGGATTGAGTAGGGGTGTTATCAATAGTCAAGACCACGTAAGTAGTGGACAGCTTGGTAAGATATGAGCAAATTGATTTATAAAAGATTAATTTTCCCTGCCAAGAAAGAGAATAATAGGGAAATAACGAAGCTTTGACCTCTAACATTACTCTAGGACAACAGCAGAAAGCAAATCTCAAAGTTGTGGGAGGTCAGGGACTTCAAGAACTAGAGTGACAAATGACAATATTGAAAGCCGAGGCTATGCTGTTACTGTTGATTCTCAGTCCTCGGCTGGATTATTATAATCTATATTTGCAAAGGTCATGGGAACAGTTGTAGGGATGGGTCATGGATCACATTATTGAGATGAATTTCATATAACTCAATGTGTTGCCCAAACACAGGATTCTGAGTTTGGGAGATGACACATAAAGAATTAATTCTGGGGCTGGGAAGATGTCTTAGTGGATAAAAACACTTATTTGCAAACCCTACCAGTCTGGGGTTCAATTCCCCAGCTCGTACACAAAGCCAGATGCACAAAATGGTACATGTGTCTGGTAACACACACACACACATGTACACACACACATGCATGTGTATGTAAGTAAATAAATGAATAAATAAAAAGTGTAAAGATGCCGGGCGTGGTGGCACACGCCTTTAATCCCAGCGCTCGGGAGGCAAAGGTAGGAGGATCGCTGTGAGTTCAAGGCCTCCCTGAGATGACAGAGTGAATTCCAGGTCAGCCTAAGCTAGAGTGAGACCCTACCTTGGAAAACCAAATAAATAAATAAATAAATAAAACTGTAAAAATAATTAATTTCATTCATTTGGGAGTTTGAAGCCCTCAGTTCCCAGGTACTTTACTTGTTAAAAAAAAACCTATAATCTAATAGAATTTATAGAAATTTAGGGAAACTTTATATATTTTGTGTGCTAATGGATGTGTGCTATGTGGGAGTTTGTATATGCATGATGAGTGTGTTGTTCTTGTTCATATGTGTGCATCCCTGTGTGTACACATTTAGGAGGCCAGGGCTGACATGGCTCTTTTCCCATGGGACCCTTGTCAGCAGCTTTCCTTGTGTCTCCCACACTTCTGTCAACACTCTGCTGCTGTAAAAGGGCGACTATCCTCTTTCCAAGGAGGCTGATGTCTCAGAGTGAGACATTAAGTTCAGTGAGAATCAATCCGAAGAGACTCTATTTCTTAAGCATTTCTTTTCCACTATTGGTGAAGTAGCTTTCAGTTTCACTTGGGTCCTTGAATTTTATTATCATGTATTTTTCATCACTTTCTTGTCATTGGAAGCATCTTGACAGTCACAAACTGACTCAACATGACCTTACTTCTTAAGAGAAGATATAACATATGGCATTCGTATTTGTGAGCACCTGATAAGTATTATGCATTATATCGGGGAGTGTGAATAGATCGTTTTTACTTATGTAAACTCTCCTATGAATATAGCACTGGGGCAGACACTGTACAAACTGATGCAAGAATACATTTGTGGGGGCTGGAGAGATGGCTTAGCAGGTTAAGCGCTTGCCTGTGAAGCCTAAGGACCCCAGGTTCGAGGCTCGATTCCCCAGGATCCACGTTAGCCAGATGCACAGGGGGGTGCACGTATCTGGAGTTCGTTTGCAGTGGCTGGAGGCTCTGGCGAGCCCATTCTCTCTCTCTCTCTCTCTCTCTCTCTGTCTCTCTCTGCCTCTTTCTCTCTCTGTCTGTTGCTCTCAAATAAATAAATAAAAGTTTAAAAAATTTTTTAAAAAAGAATACATTTATGATTACCTCACATCATATCTGAGTTTATCTTGTAAGGCTAATAAGTTAGATCAACAGAATTAAACCAACTCTGAAAGATTCTTGAACTGCTGTTAATTTACGTTCTATTATTTTCATGTATCATGTATGTTGACCTCTACTTAACTATGGACTCATCAATGTACAGTACATACAACATAGTGTGTACTTTAATATATTCTAAAATTATGTAATTGCCTAAGAATGAATGAATAAGCAATTAGAATTGAACGTGTATAATACTCAGCCCTCCTACATAGCTTTATAGTATTTATACTTTATGAAAAATTATCAAGAATTTGTTTTCTGAGGCTGGAAAAAGTTCTCAGTGGTTTAAGGCACTTGCTTGCAAAGTCTGCTGAGCTGGGTTGAATTGCCAGCCACCCATGTAAGACTGCATGGGCATTCTTTTGAAGTGGCAAGAGACCCTGGTGCACATGAACACACGCACGCATGCACACACGCATGTGTACGTAAACAAATAAAGTTTTTTAAACCCTTTAAAAATTGTTTTTTCTTGCAAAAGTATCCATAATGAACAAATTAGAAACAAAAACACAAATGGTGGTTTCTGCAATCGACGGTAGAAATGCAGATGAGCGATTTCTGACAGGGCATGGCTATCTCAAGAACCAACTGCATTTCAAAGTGTGTGAAAGACAAATATCCCAGGTCCTGCTACTTCAAAACTCTGGCTCATCAAAATTCAGCTCTTCTGCTCTGCAATCATGAAACTGATGTGATGCAAGACTCACTCTAGGAGTTGTGGTTATAATGTATGAGATTAGCCATTTTAAATCTCCCCCACCATTCCAAATGTCAGTGAACTAATGGACAGCAATGGCTGCCTTCACACATGAATGCTGTCTCGTGTTCCAGTGAAGCCAGAAACACGGCCCACTTATTTGTGTGCTACTTCCTCTTTTGAGAAAGAAAACAGAGGCAGAAGCAACTAGTAATCTCAAAAGAGTGAACTTCGTTGTTCTAAGAAATTATGATAGACTTATATCATCCCTTGGTCTATGGCCTTAAAAAATGTAAAAACACTATATACATAATGTTCTGTTCCATTATAATCTCTATGTTAATTATTTTAGTACACTATCATAAGTATATATACATATATGTATATGTATATATATGATGTTCTTTATCTATTATATTACTTTTCACATTGTTATAATGAAATACCTGACAGAAGCAAACTAAGGGAAAAATACACTTTGGTTCATGGTTTCAGAGAGTGTCCGTCCATCACAGTGGCGAAGGCACAGTGATGGGAGGGGCTCTGTCTGTGGTGGCAGCAGCATGCCATTGCTACTTCTCATGGCATGGGTGACCAGGAAGTAGAGAGCAAGGTAGGAACCAATAATAAGCCTTTGCAAATATCAAAGGACCACCCCAATGACGTAGATGCACCAACTAAACATTAGTCCTAATGCTTCACAACCTCTAAAAACAGTGCCAAAAGCTGGATACCAAGTATTCAAACACATGATCTGGTGGGGAAAATTTAAGAACTGAACTTACATCCCACCTCTGACCGTCATAGACTTATGACCATTTCATAATGCAAAATGCATCCAACCTCAAGGGTTTCCAAAGACTTAACAGTCTCAACGCTGCTCAAAAGTTCAAAGTCTCTTATCATAGATGTGAACCTCTATGTAAAAAGAAAGAAAGAAAGAAAGAAAGAAAGAAGCAAAGAAAGAAAGGCCAGGTGTGGTGGTGCACACCTTTAATCACAGCACTCAGGAGGCAGAAGTAGGAGGATCACCATGAGTTCGAGGCCACCCTGAGTGAGACTACATAGTGAATTGCAGGTCAGCCTGGGCTAGAGCAAGACCCTACTGTGAAAACCAAAAGAAAAAATAAAAAAGAAAAGAAAAAGAAAATTCACCAGGCATGGTGGCAGACACCTTTAATTCCAGCACTCGAGAGGCAGAGGTAGGAGGATCACTGTGAGTTTGAGGCCACACTGAGACTGACTACGTCGTGAATTCCAGGTCAGCCAATAAATCCCAGGTCCCGAACTGGGTTGCCCCCGACAGTGATCTGTTGGCCAAGGGGGACCCATGAGACCCGTAAACAATGTAAACCATTGCCAAAACACTTGATTACCTGCCAGAACTAAAAGGTAAGACTCTTTTTGCCAAAGGTACTGCAAGCTGCAGCCACAGGACATCGTGATACCATGCTGGGACTGAGAAGGAAACCAGCTCCCTGCTGGCCAGGCCTCCTAGTGCTGGAAAGCCCTGCGGGAGCTGCTGGAGAACAATGGTCACCAACAGCACGAGTAAGCAGGAGACCCTGCAGACTACAAAATCAACTAGCCAGTATACACTTGTGCAATAGTGGCACACAGCCTCTGCAGATAACCAACTATTCTCTGATTGGACATGAGGCCCACTCAGTGGGAGAGAACTTATATTTGATACTGGGAAACAAGTCAGAATCCCATGGCCAGGAAACTCATAGACCGCAGAGAGAAGTCTCCACGGCCCTCTGGAGAAGAAGAGTGAGCACATGTACCAAGAAGTCTCTGACATCACTATGCATATCTCCTTTAATCCAAGCTGCTCTCCCTCTTTGTTGGAAAATGTTTCATTTTACAGATGGCCTAGAAAATGGAGGAGAACCGGGATCCATCAATATGACAAGAAGATAACTGACTTCCCACCACAAGTCATGCCACCCTTACCATATCTTCCTGGGCCCAGGAGAAATTGCAGAGGAAGCAGCGACATGAATGCTGCTCTCACTGCTAGCTTGACAACCAGCTCCAGGGTGATGGTGACAGACACTGTGGTCAATAAAAACCCATCTAAACAGAAGTTCAGAGGCTACAAAGAACTCAACAATAAATCAGGGTGCCAACAGGTCTGCTATGGCTCAGGGAACATTGTGGAAGCGAGGGTGGAAAGACTATAACAGCTACAAAGTAAGCAGGAATCTCCTGAGGCACAGGCCCCCTTCCTCAAAGGGATTGAAAGAGACCTTTATGATCCCACAGTGAATAACATAACTCAACAGAGGGGAACCCCCCTGGAAAATGGGAGCAGGGATGGGGAATAAAAGAATATAATTTATAATATAAAATAAAATACAGGGCTGGAGAGATGGCTCACTGGTTAAAGCTATTGTGTTCAGAGCCTAATGACCAAAGTTTAATTCCCCAGTATCCATGTGAAGTCAGGTGTACAAAGTGGTGGAATAGCTAGAGGCCCTGATGCACTCATTTTCTCTGTCTGTCTCTCTCCTATCTCTGCTTGGAAATAAATAAAATAAATAAATAAATAAATGAAATACAAAATAAAAATATGTTCTTTCAGATGACTTTGCATTACTACATTCTGGAGCCCTTGATGGTAAGGGCTCATCCTCAAGCCCTAGTGTCCCACAGTACAAAGTGGCTCACTTCTGAACGGTGTCAATCCATTCAATATTGCCGTGTCCACAACTTTAAAATATACTTATACTCTTTCTCACCAAACTTCACACTATATATATCTTGATTCTCTGCCTTTTGCCCCACTTTGCTATAAATCTGGCTGAAAGTAGTTAGCTATGACCAACCATGACTCAGCCTACTAAATTCACCCATTACTTTTTAAATTTTATTTATTTATTTATTTTAGATACAGAGGGAGGGGGAGAGAGAGAATGTGCGCACCAGGGCCTCTAGCCACTGCAAATGAATTCCAGATGCATGTGCCACTATGTGCATCTGCCTAACGTGGGACCTGGAGAATCGAACCTGGGTCCTTAGACTCCGCAGGCAAGAGCCTTAACCACCAAGTCATCTCTCCAGCCCCACCCGTTACTTTTTTAGTTTAACCTCACTCTTAAGTTTCGGGACATGGGCAGGACGTAGCAATATTACTTGCCAGAATGTAACATGAATGTCCTCCAGTTCAATTCCTGATAGGATCCTTGTTTCCATATGAAACCTCATAAGCACAGCCTTGGCTAACTGCATTTCTATTGTCCTTCTTCTTTTCCAAAATTCCAGCAGAGTTGATGACTAAAGAAACTCATTGAATGCTAGGGCATCTGTAGCCCACATCTCCAAATGCTCCTACATTACTCCCGCATACCAGTCCAAACGGCCTAACAACCACTAGACCAGTTTAAATAGCAGCGACAATCCTACATCTCAGCATGAGTTTTCTGCATTGGATATTTTCCCATCGCTGTGACAACAGAACAGAAGGGGGGAGGGGCTGATCTGGACTCACCATTTCAGCCGTTTCTGCCCCTGTGGCTTAGGAAGCTGAGCTGCTCTGTCCGTGTCTGTGGGGTTGTGCAGCTGTTGCTTTTCACATGGTGGCTGACCCGGAAGCAGAGAGTACAGGTGAGAACAGGAAGTTGATATAACCTCCAGAGGCTCCCCACTAATCCTCCTCCTTCTGCCTCGCAAACACCTGGGATTACAGCCAGGTATCCCCACACTCAGCGCAACTGCTTCAAAATGAACACATCCGCTTGAATGAGATCTTTATTTTTTTATTTTATTTTTTTTAATTTTTTGTTTTATTTATTTGAGAGTGACACAGAGAATGGCCGATAGACAGAGAGAGAGAGAGAGAGAATGGGCGCGCCAGGGCCTCCAGCCACTGCAAATGAACTCCAGATGCGTGCGCCCCCTTGTGCATCTGGATAACGTGGGTCCTGGGGAATCGAGCCTCGAACCGGGGTCCTTAGGCTTCACAGGCAAGCGCTTAACCGCTAAGCCATCTCTCCAGCCCGAATGAGATCTTTATAACTTGAGGCAGGAGCTCACTAAGTCACTCTGGCTGGCCTTGAACATGCATGCCATCCTCCTGCTTCTGCCTCCTGATACCAACTCCAAATTAGGGACTCATCCACTGAGACCTGTCCTATAACACTGGTGGGCATTGCCCGCTGCCCTGTGCTGCTGAAAGCCAAGGATTACAACAGCTGCCAAGTGCCAATGCCAGGAACATGTTAAACCAGAGCATTTAAGCCTCCAACCTGAGTCTCTAAGTCACAAGTCTCTGGCTTCTAAAGGCTGTAGCAATACGCCCTGTATTAGTCACTTCACTCTTTGCTGTGACCAAATTCCTGACCAGACGCCACATATGCAAAGAAGGGTTTATCTCAGCCTGCAGTGTTAGCTCACAGCCCATCACACGAGGGAAGGCATGGAGTAGAAACTTGAGCAAGCTGGTCAGGTTCAGTCCACAGTGAGGAAGCAGGAAGTGGTGGATGCTGGTGCTCAGCTTGCTTTCTCCTTTGTATGCAGGACAGAGCCTGAGCCTGTGGACAGGATCTACCTACAGCTGAGGCGGGCCTTCCCACCTCCATTAACCTAATGGAGATAATCTCTCACAGCAAGCCCAGAGGCTCATTTCTTAGGTGATTCTAGACCCTGACAAGTTGACAATCAGAAATCATCACAAGGTCTTTTAATTGAGCCACAATACCAAAAAATCACCCCAAAGCCCATAATAGCATAGGATAAATATTCACACTGCAAAAGATGGCATTGGGCATAACAAAGAAATATTCAACCAGTACAAGATTTAAACAGGACAAACATCAAACTCTGTAGCTCCAAGTCTAACAACTCCAGTCAGTGACAAGTTTCCAAGTCCAATAATTCTAATCAGTGACAAGTCTCTGGCATTCTGAATCTGCCCCTCCAGCTAGGCGACTCACAGTCTCAGAAAACTTCATCCAGTGACAGCTGCTGGCCTTGGCAGCCATCTCATATTCCCGGCATCTCCATTGGGTCTCCACTGCAACCCACGGTTCATCCTGATGGCTCCATTGAGTCACTGCTTCACACTGCCCGTGGTCATTTCTGAAATAAAAAATCATGTTGCAAATTCAGTGACCCTCTCTTTCCTGCATTGTTATGATCCATAATACCAGGTGAGCTGCCCATGTGTTAATCCAGCGGGGGGTGGGGGGGACAAAGCAGACTTTGAAGAACAGGACTCTCCTTCAGCACTCAGGCCCCTTCAAAAGAGTCTGGATTCTTCCTGTTGTCCCAATGCAGGTCAGATGGCCCAATCTCAATGGCTGTAATCTCTCAATGGCAGCTGAACAGGCAGATGTTTTGGCTCAAAGATTTCGTTTCTGTGCCAAATCTCTCTACTCACACCAGTGCATTTCTATGCAATGCAACCCTACACAAGTTCTCAGGACACAGGCAGGCAGAAAGCAGCAAGCCTCTCATACAAGGTACTTCTAGCCCAGTCCCTACAAAGTTCTTTCTCACCCTCATAAGCCAAATCTCACAGCGCTCAGGTCTTTCAACTCTGACCAGAAGAGTCCATCAAGCTGTACTTACAGGACTACAAATTGTCTCAGGCCAAGATTTCAAATTCATCCACATTTGTCCTGCAAAGAAGTTACAAAAGGCCAAAGCCATAGAATCAGGTTTCTAGCAGCAATAATCCCACTCCTCTGGTACCAACTTTACTGTTGCAGTCAGGTTCACATTGCTGGCAGAAATTACCTGACCAAGTGAAGCTCA
The DNA here is from genome assembly GCA_036346955.1 of Dipus sagitta. Lineage (NCBI taxonomy): Eukaryota > Metazoa > Chordata > Mammalia > Rodentia > Dipodidae > Dipus > Dipus sagitta. Next base: position 127,246,169 of record CM070778.1, read on the forward strand.
TAGGGAAAAAAAAAAAAAGGATTTATTTTGGCTCACAGACTAGAGGGGAAGCTCCATGATGGCAGGGGAAAATGATGCCATGAGCAGAGGGTGGACATTACCTCCTGGGCAGCATCAGATGGACAACAGCAGCAGGAGAGTGTGCCAAACACTGGCAAGAGGAAGCCAGCTACAATACCCATAAGCCTGCCCCTAACAATACACTCTCTCCAAGAGAATTCAATTCCCAAACTGCCATCAGCTGTGGGCCTAGCATTCAAAACATCTGAGTTTATGGGGGGACACCTGAATCAAACCACCACATTCCCCTTGTGAGAGAAGGGAGAATTGTGAATCAAAGATGCTAACTTTGAAGATGTCCAAAAATGCCTGCATTCGAAGGAATTCTTGAGAGGTAAGACCGTATTTGTCCTTAGGCTTAGACGATTCAGAATGGCAGTAAGTCTGTTGTCTATATTCCAGTTCCCCACAGACTCTGACAGGCTCAGCACCTCCACGTGTCATTCACTGCAGGCTTATGGGGTCTTAGGGAGCTTTCTCTCCTACCTGACCTTCAAGTCTAGCACAAACCCAGCCACTCATTCCTATCCATACTACCAACTCAGGCCAATAGCATGGATCTATAAACCTAAGCATCAAAACCCGGAGTAGAAAACATGCAAACAGCAATCAGATAGAACATTGCACTTGCTTGCTATTAAACATGGCAATATAGAACCTAAGATACTTGGTTTATATAAAAAAAGAAAACTAAATAATACACATGGTGTGTGCATGTTTTTTCTTCGTCAAGGACTCAAGGGTAGAAAATGTGAACTCAGTTAATTGAAAATCATTCTAACGTTCACTGAGCTTACCCTCGCCCACTCAGCCAGGAACACATCCCCTACTTCACAGGAGAAAGCACTTGGCCTTGCCTGCTCCCTGCCTTGAGGCAAAGAGAAATAGACCCTTGGCTGGCAGCCAACTAGTGCATTTTTCCCCAGCAGGTGTTACCCATGGAGTTTCACCTTAATGAGAGAAATGTGGCAATTCCTGAGGCTGTACCACACCCTAAAGGATGCTGTTGTCATATGCAAAGAAAAGATGCTCTTGGGGCTGGAGGGATGGCTTAACAGTCAAGGCATCTACCTGCAATGCCAAAAGACCCAGGTTTGATTCCCCAGGACCCACATAAGCCAGATGCACAAGGGGGCGCATACATCTGGAGTTCATTTGCAGTGGCTGGAGGCCCAGGCATGCCCATTCTCTCCCCACACCCCTCTGTCTCTCTTTCTCTCTCTCAAATAAATAAATAAAATATATTTGTTTAAAAAAGATGCTCTTAGCTGGGCATGATGGTGCATGCCCTTAATCCTAGCACTCGGGAGGCAGAGGTAGGAGGATCACCGTGAGTTGGAGGCCACCCTGAGACTCCATAGTGAATTTCAGATCAGCCTGGGCCAGAGTGAAACCCTACCTTGAAAAAAAAAAAAAAAAAGATGCTCCTCTTTCGATTTCCATTTGCTGATTCCACATCTATAACTTGCAGAGAAAACTAGCTGACTGTGCCTCCCTCCTTCTCTGATAATTTCATCCACTGTTCTTTCCCTCTTAGAGAATTTATGCTAGTTAAGAATAAAAGAGTCAAGTGAGCCTGAAAAACAATTGTATGTCATTTTATATAACAAAGCATATTACATATACACTATAAAACATGTCAGACATTGGATTCGAAAAATGGTAAATATTCTATATTGTGTGTCTGTCTTCTGTTTCTATAATATTCTTCCTTCAATGAAAGTCTTATTCTAGGATTGATGTTTACTATTTCAGTTCTGTATGCTTTAGTTCCTTGCCTTTTCTTTCTGAACACTAGCAGTTAATTAAATCTATTTATGGTTTAATAATATTTTTGCTTAATTTAACACTGTGTTTTTATACTTTTAAAAGTCCTAAGCTGGGCTGGAGGTATGGCTTAGCAGTTAAGGTATTTGCCTGCAAAGCCAAAGGACCCAGGTTCAATTCCCCAGGACCCACGTTAGCCAGATACACAAGGGGGTGCATGCATCTGGAGTTCGTTTGCAGTGGCTGGAGGCCCTGGTACTCCTATTCTCTCTCTCTCTCTCTCTATCCCTCTCTCCTTCTTTCTTTGTCAAATAAATAAATAAAAATATCTTTTTAGGGCTGGAGAGATGGCTTAGCGGTTAAGCGCTTGCCTGTGAAGCCTAAGGATCTCGGTTCGAGGCTTGATTCTCCATGACCCACGTTAGCCAGATGCACAAGGGGGCGCACACGTCTGGAGTTCATTTGCAGTGGCTGGAAGCCCTGGCGCGCCCATTCTCTCTCTCTGCCTCTTTCTCTCTCTGTCACTCTCAAATAAATAAATAAAAATGAACAAAAATTTAAAAAAAAGTAAAAGACTTTTAAAAAATTATATATCTTTTTAAAAGTCCTAAGCCATGTATACTTTTAGTGTGCCCACTGGGGTGAACAATAGCATATTGAGTTTCCATAATTCCACCAACTTTCTTCCTCCCAGTTGCAGTAGTGGTATAATCTTTATCTAAAAAGGATTCATACAAAAAGTTGTCACTACATTGTTATGAGATTTTGGAAGCAATTTAAAATATGAGGATACAAGTAAATAAGTAAGGGATAGATGATGGCAGACTGCTGTAGGCCTCCATTCCCCAAATACTATCCAGTCTATTAGAGTGCCTTTATTGATGAATTATTTGGGGTTTCATTACAACTCTCACTATGACAGTGCCACAGTTCTCCTTGTTGATGATGTTCCATATCAAAACAAAAAATATCAGGCTTTGGAGATGGCTTAGTGATTAGGAGTAAAAGCATAAAGGCCTGAGAGGATCTGAACTGTCCAAGTTCAATTCTCCAGCACCCACATAAAGAACTGGGGGTAGCCATGTCTCTGTAATCCCAGTCCTGCAGAGGATGGAGACAGAAACAACGATGGGGCTTGTTGACTGAACGACAGAGATGCAAATACCAGACCCATGTTCAGTGAGAGCTTTCATCTCAAGGAAAGAGACAGATGAACAAAAAGAGGACACCTGACACATTCTTTTGGCTCCCACACGCATGCACAAAGGGTACATGCATCTGAACACACACACTAATACACTATACACACATCACATCACCCACCACACATATTCTACCCACTCATATGTGCCCCAAATACCCTCTGTTTAAGCCATTGATCCCAGCACTCCGGGAGGCAGAGGTAGGAGGATTGCTGAGAGTTCAAGGCCAACCTGAGACTACACAGTGAATTCCAGGCCAGCCTGAGCTAGAGTGAGACCCTACCTTGAGAAACCAAAAAGAAAGAAAGAAAAATGTCAGTATGTGTGTGGGGGGGGGGGGGTCTGACAATTTCAAATAGTAAATAAAATGATAAAACCATTCAAGCAACCCCATGTCCTCCCCCAAAGCAACCTACCCTTTCTTTCTCCTTCTCATCCGGGCTAAACTCCTGGGAGGAGTCATCTCCACCTCCTCCCTCTCGGTTTTTCAAATGCATTTTTTCCTTTGGCCCTTCAGTATTGCTATTGTCTCCCTCTACCACCTAGCATTGTGCTTACTCTAATTTACCAGTGACAGACCAGAGTGAAATCCATTTCAAAGCCAATAGTGAAAACCAGCCTTATGTGACCTGACTGTTCTTCCTTGAATAATGATTTTTCTCCCTGTCTCCTTTCCCATCTAAGATAACAACCCCTTGTGTTTCTCCATATTTGTCAGGTTTTAATCATTTTTGGCAGGTTTTACACTTAAATTTAAGCTAATCGAGGAAGAAAAAAAGTATTTTCTCAGGTATAATATCACTTATTACATAGTACATTATCTAATAAAGTAGTTCTACATTATTTAAATAGATATTGAAAAAAATTAGGTCACACTAAAAATGAAATTACATATTGTATTATCTAGCCCATCCTTGAGATATAGGAACTGAGACTGATGGATGTTTAGTGATGCATTCAAGGTCACAGTGGCAGCCATGGAAGCAGAACAGGAAGTGGAAGAGGAGCTGAGCTCTCCACGTAAATCCTGCGTTTCCTTTTCGCACCACATGATAATCTCACCTACTCCTTCCTAACTCAGTATCCACAGTTCTGGGATCTCAGTTCTTTCATGTGAAAGCCCACAGAAGCCTAGGAATTAAGAGAACCTAAAGGCATCATATCCTCACTCATATACATATGCACAACAAAATATACTGCTAAAATGCAGAACTCATAATTGCACCATGACTTGTCATTCCAATTATTCCTGAGTATATGTTTTCTTCATTCTCCTTGACTATTTTCCAAAAGGAAACTACATCCTATTAATATTACTGCCTTTATCTTACAAGTAAGCCCCTAGTGACTTAGCCTGTGTCAAACACTGAAAGGGTTACCATGAGTCACAGAGATGTTTGTCCCTTAAGCCACTGAGTCACTACAGGATCATGTCTTAGAGAATATTAGACTCACAGAATGTTCTGATTGGAAGAGACTGGGGACATCATCCAGTCTGAAGTTGCCCTAAAGCCGAAACAGTACTGACTCATGACCACTTACTCCATCATAGAACCTATTTCTGAGGCTTCACTGTGTAATTCCATTTCCTTCAGCAACTGAACTACCTCACTGGTCCCTAATAAGCTTCAGCACATGGGAGCTTGTGGTCTCAAGTCACAGGTTCACTAGCTGCTCTGTTTATCCCACATCATCTCACAGAAAGGCAGCTAAAGCATTTTTTTGGTTGTTTGTTTGTTTGTTTGTTTGTTTGTTTGTTTGTTTGTTTGTTTTTCAAGGTAGGGTCTCACTCTAGCCCAGGTTGACCTGGAATTCACTCTGTAGTCTCAGGGTGGCCTTGAACTCACATCGATCCTCCTACCTCTGCCTCCCAAGTGCTGTGATTAAAGGCGTGTGCCACCACTCCCGGCTAAAGCATTTTTCTATACTTCATATTTCCTGAGTCAAACCTCAGTTTAATTCCCTCTGGTGTTCCTTTGAAAAACAATCCACATGGAGCCGAGAGTGGTGGCGCACGCCTTTAATCACAGCACTTGGGAGGCAAAGGTAGGAGGATCGATGTGAGTTCAAGGCCACCCTGAGACTACAAAGTGAATTCCAGGTCAGCCTGGGCTAGAGTGAGACCCTACCTAAAAAAAAAAAAAAAAGAAAAGAAAAAAGAAAAAAAGAAAGAAAAGAAAAAGAAAAAGAAAAACAATCCACATGGGACGGATGGAGGGATGGTGTGGTGGTTTGAATAGATGGCCCCCAATATATTCAGTTGTTTATTTGTTTGTAGTTTGCATCTGCAGCCACCTGGCTGGAGGCAGTGTCTCTGGGTGGACCTTAAGGTGTGGTGGTGGGTTTCAGATTTCAATCTAAAGATATGCAAAGTGTGCCTAGCTGGAGTTCCTGAAGTGTGCTGTGTAGCTTTTGGCTTTTTGGCTTGTGCTTCTCTCTCTCTGCTTGGTCCTGTGAAAGCAGGCCAGCTTCTTTTGCCATTTATGGAACTTCCCCTGGATCTGTAAGCTTCAATAAATATCCCTTCCTCCATAACTGTGCCTGGTCTGGAAGTTCATCTCAATGAACCTGAAGCTGACTGCTACAGATGGCTTAGCGGTTAAGGAGTTTGCCTAAAATGTCAAAGGACCTTGGTTTGATTCCTCAGGACCCACATAAGCCAGATGCACAGGGTAGTACATATATCTTGAGTTCATTTGCAATGACTGGAGGCCCTGGCGCATGCCTATTCTCTCTCTCTTTCTCTCTCTCTCTCTCTCTGTCTGTCTTTGTCTCTCTCTCTCTCTCTCCCTCTCTCTCTCTTAAATAAATAAATATAAATATAATAATAAAATTCATATAAGACTTTCCAAGAGGAGATAGCTTAGTGAGTAAAGTGTTCCCTGTCCCAAATGGCAGACTTTGTGGTGTATGCTTCTAATCCCAGCTCTGGGAGGCAGAGATATCTAGATCCTTAAGGCTTGCTAGCTATTCCAAATGAATCAGTGAGCTCCATGGTCAGATAGAGTCTCTGACTCAAAAATAAGGTGGGAGGGCTGGAGAGATAGCTTAGCAGTTAAGGCATTTGCCTGCGAAGCCTAAGGACCCTGGTTTGATTCCCCAGGACCCACATAAGCCACATGCACAAGGGGGAACACTCTTCTGGAGTTCGTTTTCAGTGGCTAAAGGCCTTGGTATTCCCATTCCCTCTTTTGCTCTATGTGCCTCTCTGTCTCTCTCTAATAAATAAATAAATAAAATATTTTTAAGTAAAATAAAGTGGGAGAGTGCCTGAAGAGGATGTCCAGTGACAACTTCTGACCTCCCCACATATGCACACATATGTGCATGAGCACAAACACATATGCAGGAGTACCCATGTACATGTGGGGCTCACACACATGCACGCAGACACATACAAACACACACACATGCACACACACACATAAAAGATAATCTGCTCCCTAAAAAGGGCCCCCTTGATCCCACAGAGCCCTCCATACATAACTGTACTTTGTTCCCTCAGCCCTTTTCTCAAAACAAAGAATGAGCTTTTTCTTGTTTTGTTTTGGTTTGCTTTGGTTTGGTTAAGTTTTTCGAGGTAGCTGAGCCTGACCTGGAATTCACTGTGGAGTCTCAGGGTGGCCTGGAACTCTCGGCGATCCTCCTAGCTCTGCCTGCCGAGTGCTGGGAATAAAGGCGTGCACCATCACGCCTGGCTGTTAAAATCAGCTTCTTTACCTCACTTGTATCCCACACACTGCTCTCTCCGGGCTTGTGTCCCACACAGAGCTGTCCTGTGCTAAATTCACCAGTGACAGAACAATTTTCAAATCCAGTGGGATGGTTTACAATTAATTCTCTATATTTTGAGATTGTCATTCTTTTCTCTTAGGTAATGATGATGATGATGATGGTGGTGATTATTTTTGGTTTTCTGAAGTAGGGTCTCACTCTAGCTCAAGCTGACCTGGAATTCACTATGGAGTCTCAGGCTGGCCTCGGATTCACGGTGATCCTCCTACTGTTGCCTCTCAAGTGCTGGGATTAAAAGCGTGCACAATCATGTCCAGCAAATTTTTTAAGTACATTTATTTATTTATTTATTATTTTGGTTTTTTGAGCTAGGGTCTCACTGCTCAGGCTGACCTGGAATTCACTATGTAGACTCAGGGTGGCCTTAAACTCACGGTGATCCTCCTACCTCTGCCTCCCAAGTGCTAGGATTAAAGATGTGTGCCACCATGCCTGGACTTTTATTTATTTTCAAGCAAAGAGAAGAAGAGAGCAAGTGCCAGGGCCTCTTGCCACTGAAAAAAGCAAAACCGCCAGATGCATGCACCACTTTGTGCATCAGGCTTTTTACATGGGCACTGGGGAATCAAACCTGGGCCAGTAGGCTTTGCAAGCAAACACCTTTAAGCACTGAGCATTCTCCTCAGTCCTCCTCTAGCTTTATTATGTTTTTCTCACTCTGAAAACTTTTCTTAGTTTACATTAGTGGACTTCAATCTGTTAGCATGCCTTAAATTTTAGAGTTCCTTAGTGTTCCTCCGGCAATCTATCATTATTTTACCTACTCTTTCTGGTTGATGTCATAAGCTCTTACATGAAAACTGCTATTTCTACAACCAGTAATTAGAAAAAATGTTATTATTTGATCTGAATTTCTATGCAACTTCAAATCCATATAGCTAAAAGTTCTACAGGGTACTGGATATTCTATATATTCAATATATGTATCCAAATATTATATATATTCAAATGCAAAAGAATAGGTTAAACTTATTTTAAGTACCCAGAAAATAGGTGACGAGTAGACACATAAACATAAATGAATCCAGACATTAAATATTTAGGGTTCAAGGACAAATCAAGTGATATAGTGATGTTCTTCCCTTCTTAAGGCAAAATCATGCAATGCAAGTCATATCAATGTACCACAGAGATAGCCTCTGGGGCAATCTTGTCTCCCTTATCTGGACTCTTAAAAGTGCTTTTAAATGAATCCAGATAAGAACCATTGGCATTAATTGGTGACGGCTGGATGCTGGTCAGGTGTAGATGCTGAGCAGGCCTCTCAGCAAGGAGATGAGCGATGGTCAGCCTGTCCATCACACATGTCCAGTTGCACTTCCTGTTGTCCTTGATGTGTAACTGCAACCATGCATCACTTGCTAAGTAACACTTTCTAAAAACAAGGTCTGTGGCATCCATCACATAAAGGTCTTTCATACCGAAACATGCCTTTCTAGCTGAGATTCACATCTGCCCGAGAAGTCTTTCTGCAAAATGCAGGAAGGGATATCATCTGAATTATATGTCAAATCCCCAATTGAATTATGGAGTAAGGAAAATAAAAATGTTTGATGACCATTAAAGCCATATCCCCACCCTAGAACAAGATAAATCAAGGCCTAGCAGGGGAAGAAATTTGAGATATTTCCTCAATTTTACGAAAGAAAACTTAGAATAAGATTTAAAAATACTAAAACATAAGGTTTGTTTAAAAATTTTTTAAATGGAATTTTTGGTTGTAAAATTTAGTAATTAGTCATAAGGAGATTCAGGACCTTGAAATTATACCTTTTATATTTGGCCCAATGTTTCCCCCAAAATTACAAATTCTGGGCTCACTGAACTAACTTGATGTGTAAAAAGACAGCAACCTACTGCTGTAATAAGGAGTCACTTCTCAGCTAATCACAGACAGCCAACTATACAAATCATGTCCAAAAAGACATACATGGGGACAATTAGTTGAGATGCCTATGTACCTGACTTGAATTTTTCTCATGGGACTTCCTTCTCTTTGTTACAAATGTAATCCACCTCTGTGATAGATTGGGGAATTCCAAATCCTTGTTTTTGAGATAAGGTCTGTCTGTGTTGTGTTCTATATAGGCTGGCCCTGGACTTTGCTCCTCCTGCATCTACCTTACCAGTAGTGAGAGTTTTGGTTCTGAATCTCAGAAGTATTTTTGTTTTGTTTTGTTTTGTTTTTGTTTGTTTGTTTTTTGAGGTAGGGTCTTTCTCTAGTCCAGGCTGACCTGGAATTCACTATGTAGTCTCAGAGTGGCCTCGAACTCATGGCAATCCTCCTACCTCTGCCTCCCGAGTGCTGGGATTAAAGGCATGCATCACCACACCCAGCCACAGAAGCATTTTTAATCCAGCTTGCTGCTGCCAGATTCTAGAAATGTAAATGAAGACAATTAACATCTGTAATAATTTTGTTGTGATAATTTTTTTCTGTTAATGAATCTTGTTGTCCTTAAAGAGGAATTTAAAGAACATAAATATACAATAGAAAAGCATAATTATATCATTAGATAACACAAAAAGTACTTGAGTCAATCCTTATGAAAACAGTAAAATCAATGATGCAAACTTACTAAAAAAATGTTAAGGCACTTATAAAGAACATGAATAAGTTCATGAATAAGGCACTGACACATACAAGTTCTGTTTAACATTAAAGACACAGATGAACACATCTGTATGACACTATAAGCAAAATAAAAGCAAATGTCAATTTTTTTGTGGATGCCATTTTTACATGCACTATATATCCATGTGAACAAATTATTACAGAACTACCTTAAAAAAATAATAATAATAATAATTGCAGCGGAAGCAGCACTATGAACACTGCTCTTACTGCCAGCCTGACAACCAGCTCCAGGGTGATGGCGACAGACATGGTGATCAATCAAAACCAATCAAAGCCAAAATTCAGAGGCTACAAAGAACAGTAAATCAGACTGCCAATGGGTCTGCCATGGCTCAGGGAACGTTGTTGGAAGAGGGGGTGGAAAGAGTGTAAGAGCCACAGAGTGGGGAGGAATACACTCAGGCACAGTCTCCCACCACCCCGTAGGGACTGACTGAGGCCTTCATGACCCCACAGTGATTCCACAACCCCACAAGGAAGGCCCCCCAGGGAAATGGGAGCCAGGGCGAGTGGATATGAGTCTATTCTGTTATAATAAATGTATAATAATTTTTTTTAAAAAAGAAATAATCATACCATAATGGGAGATTATAGGCAATTACATCTTTTACTTATAAATTAAAAAAAAAAACTTAAAATGTCTTTAATCATCTTGACATTATTGCCAAACTACGTGATTAATTTTTTAAAGTATGCCAAAGTTCAATTTTAAGATACAGTGCATATTTCCACTTCTAACAACCTAATTTTACTTCTGTAACATTGTCAAAAACACAAGGAAATATTATACTTTGTAGTAGATTGTATTTGGTGAATCTATATAACCTATATACTAAATAAAGGTATATTTGGGCTAGGATAAGTTTTCCTAAAAGTTGGAAATGCTTCTAACCAAAACTATAGCATCTGGGGATTTTTTTTTTTTTGAGTGAAAAGAAAAGGTCTGTGTGAAATTTTCAGGTACTGAAGATGAAAATGTAAACACTACTTCCCCCTGGGGAAGGAGAGCTCACAAAAGGTAAAAAGAATGGTGTTTTTGGAAACTCTTGAATTCTATAGGCAAGTGTGTGATTTGTCTGCATCCCCCACCCCTGCCATCAGCTTCAATGCTTAGCTGCTTCCTCTTTTATTTTATACACAGACTTAATTTTGAAAAAAAAATCAATCTCAGCCCGGCATGGTGGTGATGCACACCTTTAATCCCAACACTACGGGGAAGACTAAGGTAGGGGGATCTCCATGAGTTCAAGGCTAGGCTGGTGCAACAGAGTGACTTCCAGCTCAACCTGTGCTATATAGTGAGACCTTACCTCAAAACAAAAAAAGAAAAAAAGAAAAAAGAAAAAAAAATCTCTCTCTTCCCCACCCCGTTTCCCAAGTCTCCTCCACACACACCACCTGACCTTTGTGTACAACTTTGACAAACATGAACTCTGGACTCCACATCTGTATTCACACCCACATCCCATGTCTCTCATCAACAATTTAGTGGTTATTTCAGCCCATATTAAATCCAAAGTCATTGGAGGCATGTCACCATGCCTCTCTCACTTTTACGTCTTTAGCACTCCGCTCACTGACTACACAGCTAGATAAATGCTGATGGTCCCTAAGTTTCTAAGTCTCAGACCATAGAAATCATAACTGGTCTTTTTTTAAAGAGTATTTTATTTCACATTTTATTATTATTTTCAAGAGAGAGAGAGGGAAAGAGGCAGAGAGAAAGAGAGAATAGGTGTGCCAGGGCCTTTCAGCCACTGTGAACGAACTCCAGACGTGTGTGCCCCCTTGTGCACATGTGTGATATTCCACGCTTGGGTCACTTTTGCATTTGGCTATGTGGGACTTGGAAATTGGAGCTAGCGTTCTTAGGCTTTGCAGGCCAGCTTCTTAACTGCTAAGCCATCTCTCCAGCCCAACTGGTCTTTTAAATTAGTATAAAAAGTGATAACTTTAATATATGCTTTTAATCTTCATCTCCTACTCCCCTCCCCCAAACTCTTGTCCTGTCTTGCTGATCTCATTGTTTCATCTAGTAGTCACAAGTCTTCTCTGAATTCATGTCACACGTATTCTGTTACGCACCATTTTTGTCTTAGTTTCCCCCCTCCCCAGATCTTCATTGAGACATCTTTACTCTTGTCATGGTCCCCTTTCTATCTTCATCACCACGTGCACACACACACACACACACACACACACACTACAATGTAGGACCTGCATATGAGAGAATACACGCAGCATTTGTCTTGCTGCGTCTGAGATGTTTCACTTGACATAATAATTTCCAGTTCTATCCATTTTCCTGTAAATGGCATATCTCCTGCTTCTTTTTAAAATATATTTTATTTATTTATTAGAGAGAATGAGAGAGAAAGAGAGAAAGAGAATGGGAGCACTAGGGCTTCCAGCCACTGCTAACGAACTCCAGATGCACGGACCCCCTTGGGTTACATGGGTCCTGGAGAATCGAACCAGGATCCTTTGGCTTTACAGGCAAACGCCTTAACCTCTAAGCCATCTCTCCAGCCCATCTCCTGCTTCTTTATCAATGAATAGAATTTCACTACACATATGTACCACATTTCTTTATCAGTTGATCTATGATGGGTCTATACACTGGATCCACTTTCTAGCTATTCTGAATAACAGAATAATAAAGATGTATAAGCAAGTATCTCTGTGATAAGACATAGAATCCCATGAGTATATGCCCAGGAATGGTATAGCGAGATCAAATGATAGTTCTACTTTAGGTTTTTTTTTAAAAAAAAATATTTAAATCATTTTTTGTTTATTTATTTGAGAGCGACAGACAGAGAGAGAAAGAGGCAGAGAGAGAGAGAGAGAATGAATGGGCGTGCCAGGGCCTCCAGCCACTGCAAATGAACTCCAGACACATGCGCCCCCTTGTGCATCTGGCTAATGTGGGTTCTGGGGAATCGAGCCTCAAACCGGGGTCCTTAGGCTTCACAGGCAAGCGCTTAACGGCTAAGCCATCTCTCCAGCCCCTAGGTTTTTTTTTTTTTTAATTTCTTATTCATTCATTCATTCATTCATTCATTTGCAAGCAGAGAGATAGAGAGAATGGACACACCAGGGCCTCTTGCCAGTGCAAACAAACTCCAGACGCCTATCCACCTTGTGCATCTGCCTTTTACATGGGTACCAGGGAATCTAAGCTGTGCCGTCAGGCTTTGCAAGTGCAAGTGCCTTTAGCCAATAAGTTTCATTTTTAGTTTTTAGTGAAGCAACCACACTGACTTCTCCATTGTGGCTGTGCCAGGTTACACTCCTACCTGCAGTGAATAGGACTCCTCTTTCCCCATATTCTCACCAGCAGTTGTTGTTTGCTTGATGATAGCCGTTCTGACCAGGGGGAGACAAAATCCAGAGAAGCACAGTAAGGGACTGTCGGTAGAGCGAAGAGAAGTTGCAGAATGGGAGAAACGCTTTGCCAATTATGTCCAGACAAGGGACTGATATCTGAACCATATAAAGAGATACAAAAGTTAACCACCAACCTCATCTCAAGTCTTCCAACCATTGTTCAAAGTACTCAATGTCTTTTTTAATTTTTTTAAAGAATATTTTATTTTTATTTATTTTATTTGACAGAGAGAGAGAGATACAAAAATAAACAGGTAGAGAGAGAGAATGGGCATGCCAGGGCCTCCAGCCACTGCATATGAACTCCAGACGCGTGCCCCCCCTTGTACAAATGGCTTACGTGGGTCCTGGGAAGTTGAACCTGGGTCCTTTGGCTTTGCAGGCAAATGCCTTAACCACTAAGCCATTTCATCTCTTTAGCCCCAAGTGGTCAATGTCTTTAGTCTTCACAGATATGCAAATTGAAACTACCTCTTGTGTCTTTAGTAAAAGCGACTCCCACCACATTGAGGTAAATTGCATGGTGGTTTTCATCTCATTCTCCTGTTCACTGGTGATGTTGAGCATTCTTCTCTCCATATGTCTGTGAGTCATCATGTGTCTTTTATGAGAAATGTCTGTGCTCGGTCTTGAGTCTGTTTTTAACTGATTATATGATTTTGCTATTGAGTTGTTTGAGCTCCTTATATGTCCTAGATGTTAACTCTTGCCAGATGTATAGTTTGTAAATATCTTCTCCCATCCGTGGGGTTGTCTCTTCACTCTCCTGATTACTCCATTTGCTATGCAGTGGCTTCGAGTCAGATGTAACCCATGTGATGTCCACATGTGCTCCTGCCCCACACAGCCTCTGGCCACTCCAATGTCTCGAAGCATTTCCTATATATTTTCTTCTGTTGGGTTTTGAGACTTTCACATCTCAAGTAGAGTCCAGTGAGAAAGACTACAGCTACTGAAATCCCAAAGTCAACTATTTACTCAAACTCATTGGAAGAAATACATTTCTCTGTTTAATGTTGATACTTAAATATATTTTGGGTCATCTACCAAAATGATCTAACATACTTTACTTGGTGAAAATACTTCACTGACTTTCTTTCAAAAAGAAATTCATGTAAAAATGAGCATTAATGTTCCCTCTTTGCTCTTTAAGCTAAACAAAGCATTTCATGACGGTGTGCCCTTTTAGTTGGAACGATTTATGATCGTGGGTGCATTTAGTTGGCTGTTATTTCCCTGGAGTCTGTCCTTTTCTGGTTTCGGTGGTATTAATAAAAAGCATTGTGCCATGAGTCTGCTGGGCTTCTCCAATTGTGTGCCTGTGATCACACACCTCCTTAAAAGAATGGGAAGGGCATGGCTTTGTAAGCAGGCTTTGAATTTCTTGACAATCCTTGAGGCAACTGGAATTCTCCTTATGGTCATTTCAGAGACTGTCATCAGTTGTTACTATCTACCTGCTTTTCAGAATTAAAGAACTTGAAGCGTCCCCCTTTATCTTCGGAAGGAGGCAAACAGCTCTATTGTCAACGCCCAGGCCCTCCACACAGCATGGTGGGGACAGGCGAGCTTTCTTCCCAGGAGTATCGCATTGTCATCCGTCCTGCTCAAGATACGGGACGTGATATTTGTTATCAGAATTTCCCAGAACCGGTGAATATAATTTAATTGCTCTGATGAAGGCAGTCACAAAGATATGGGTTATGACATTTAGGCCATCATTTAATTATGTAGGGGGAAAAAAGCATTCAAGTGAAAGGGAGATTTCAATTATGAAAACATGAAAATACCAAAAATGAAAAGAGAGAGAGAAAAAAAAAGCAAAATTCCTTACATTCCCTGAACACATACACATCCCGTTTCCCTGTTTGACTCATTCTCTTCATCATTTTCCTACCACTGACCTTGAGATGTCCTCCCGAAGTTTTGGCCTTGCTCACGTGTTTCCATCCTGCATAATCCCCTTGACTAACATGATTTACTTACTGGGAGTGTTTTCGATTGTGTTTTCTTTTTCCTAGCAGTGATCAGGTCTGAACCCAGGGCCTTGACCATGTGGGCAAGCCCTCTACCATTGAGCTACTTCACCAGTCCCTGCTTACTTGGGTCCTAACCTCAGTAAGCCACATCAGAATGCCTGAATGCTAAATCTCTTGGTTTCTTTTCTCCTGTACCTCTGTACACTTCATCCATTTCTAGATGGCTCCTAGGTTTCTGAAGGGTAGCAAACAGGAAATGGCAGTACCCATCGGAGAATGTGAGAATCTTGAGCGGTATGCAGGTATTGTGTAAGTATCACTTTATTTTGATCATGGATAATCCAAGGCCCAGAAGTCCTACATTCATTCCTTTCTGTGCTTGGTAAATGACTGGCCATGTATATTACGTTAAGCACCAAGTGCTCGAGCACAACACAGCGTGAAAACTAATGTCTCCTCCTCTTGTGAGCCTGTCTGCTGGAGGCATACAGCCATTGCTGAATCACTTACCACGTGAAGTCTATGACTGTGTCAAACATTTTGAAATGAGATCCAGAGCGATGTAAATGGATTATAAAGGAAATAATCGTCCGTGCCACTGTGAGTTAAGTATGTCAGAACTTGATCCTCTCCTTCAGAAAATAATCGCTTCGATATGTACTTCAGAGCAAGTACTCCATATGTTTCCCAAATAGTTGGTGAAGTACTCTCTGATGATGTAGAGTTGAAGACAAGATTGGGATGCGAGTTTCAAGGCTAGGGCCATTTATTGCTTTAGCCATCATTTTATTTGGCTGATTTTTGGCTCTCCTAGAATCTAGTTCTGAAGGAAAAAAAAAAAAAAAAGGTGTAAAACTCATCATGAATATTGAATGTTGGCAATCTGACACAGGCCAACAAATCAGACCTAGAGCTTCTATGCCCTGAGATAGTGGGAATTAAAAATCACCCAAACGTGTTTAACAGTCACTGGGCACTTGAAATTCCAAGTCTACTTGAAGCAGTTGGATTCTAGTGTTAGGAAGGTAACACATTCCACATTCAAGAAGTTCACGTAGAGGGATAACGATCCATTGTTTGTTACTTCCTGGTGGAGACAGGATATGTAAGCTTTCTGCCTTTACTCCTGTCAGCTCTGGAGCGTTGGACAAAGCTAATTCATAGGAAGGATATCAAAAACTTGCTAAGTGCACCAAAATATCCATTAAAGACTGTTTAGAAATTGCTCCCAAGCACCTGTGAGCATATTGTGCCAATACAAAGCAGTTCTCTTGGCTCTGGAAAAAAAATTCAAGTGGAAAGCTACTGCTCTGTTTCAGAAGTAAGGGCAATTTGTGATGATCACGGAACATGATGCATTCTTATCTGTTGCAGTACAATTTAATTACCAAGCCTTAGTTTGATTATCTGCCAGCACATGCTGCCTTAACTGCTCTGCTCCAGTTTGAAGGCTAAATCTCATCGTATCATGTTAATACATTTAAGAGGATGCCTAAACATTCTCAAGTGATTTGCTCAGCTTTTTATGCCCCCCTTCAACCCAATTGTATTTAAAAAAAAAAAAAACTTTGACGTCAGCTTGAAGTATTCTCAAATGTCTCAAATATTTATTTCTGGTTATAAAATACCTGGATTTTGTATCAAATGTGATGTCTTAATTGACAATGTTCTTTAAATAAGGTGGATGTAGAGGGATGTATTAGTCACTATAAATTTTAAACTATTTTTCAGGTGTGTTTGTGTGTGTGTGTGTATGTGAACATAGAATAAGTTTTTCTAGATGGTCTTTGCTCAGAGGCAGGGAGCCATGGAAATAATCGAATAAGGTAGAGTAGATGCTGATGGGCAATTCTGGCTTCAGACGAAGAAAAGAAGGTTAGGCTGATAAGAAGGGAGCAGAGTGGCTGGAAAACCAAACGGAAGATAGCAAAGGGCTATCCAGGAAAGGAGTCAGAACCAAGGGAGCCACGAAAGGGCCAACAATGCGTCCCTCAGAGCAAAGGGTAAATAAGGCAGTCACAGCAGCAAGGAGTGGTCAGAGAGGGGAAAATTATCATACCAAAGACTTGGTTTAGATGTCATAGTGAAATTCCTGCAGGAAGCTCTGTAATTTCTCTACCAAATGGGATTTGCAGTATTATGCACAGAAATGGTAACGGAAATACTCAAAGAAGATGTACGTATCAGCAGGCATTTTAAGTCTTTTAGAGAAAACATACTTTCTATACCAGTAAGAGGAATGAGAAACAGAGTCAGAAGGATCTAGGTTCCAATTACTAACTGGGATCTTCAGCACATTCTTCTGAGACCTTCCTGAGTTTCTGTGACCCCATCCATAACCCTTAGACAGTGACACTTAGCTCAAGTAGATGGGCACAGTCAAGTGCTTGCCTGTGAAGCCTAAGGACCCCGGTTCGAGGCTCGATTCCCCAGGACCCACATTAGCCAGATGCACACGGGGCGCACGCGTCTGGAGTTCGTTTGCAGTGGCTGTAGGCCCTGGCGTGCCCATTCTCTCTCTCTCTCTCTCTCTCTCTCTCTCAATCTCTATCTATCTATCTATCTGCCTCTTTCTCTCTGTGTCTGTCACTCTCAAATAAATAAATAAAAATTTTAAAAAAGAAGTACCATAGAAATTGAAGTCAATATACATAGACATAAAAGAATTACTTAGTAAATGTTGCACAGCACTCAGTGAGATTATACATTATTATTTGTTGATCAAAAGTAAAATTAGAGCCGGATGTGGTGGCGCATGCCTTTAATCCCAGCACTCGGGAGGCAGAGGTAGGAGGATCGCCGTGAGTTCGAGGCCACCCTGATACTCCATAGTGAATTCCAGGTCAACCTGAGCTAGAGTGAGACCCTACCTCAAAAAAAAAAAAAAAAAAAAAAAAAAAAAAAAAGTAAAATTAGGGCTGGAGGGATGACTTAGCGGTTAAGGCGTTTGCCTGCAAAGCCAAAGGACCCACGTTAGCCAGACGCACAAGGGGCACACACGTCTGGAGTTCATTTGCACTGGCTGGAGGCCCTGGTGCGCCCATTCTCTCTCTCTCTCTCTCTCCCTCTCTCTCTCTCTCTCTCTCTCTCTCTCTCTCCCTTTTGCCCTGTCAAATAAATAAAATAAAATATTCTTTAAGTGAAATTAAGAAAATATTAATTGATTTTTATTATTTCAGGAAAAAAATACCTTCTATGTTTGACTTATGGAAAGATAGCATAAGACAGCTATTCAGAAAAATCATTTGAAGAACACTTTTATTTCCCCCTAAGTAGGGTCTCACTCTAGCCCACGCTGACCTGGAATTCACTATGTAGTCTCAGGGTGGCCTAGAACTCACAACGATCCTCCTACCTCTGCCTCCCGAGTGCTGGGATTAAAGGCGTGTGCCACCACACCTGGCTGAAGAACACTTTTAAACATGTGAATTTTTGAGAAAGGATGAAAGTTTCTTTTTTTTTTCCTTTTTTGCTTCAAATCTAAGAACTTGATTTCCTGCATGTAAAGATACAGTAAATGTATACTAAATGAAAATTTCTATGAGATAGGATATGCCACTAATTAATATTTGTATTTTGCAATATAGGATATAGTCATTTAGTCAGAACATTAAAAACAAATTTAATAATGAATTTAAAAGAAGCATTGGCACCAAAGGAATTAACACAGGAGGAGCCACGTGTGGTGGCACATGCCTTTAATCCCAGCCCTCAGGAGGCAAAGGTAGGAGGATTGCTGTGAGTTTGAGGCCACCCTGAGACTACATAGTGAATCCCAGGTCAGCCTGGGCTAGAGTGAGACCCTACCCCCCAAAAAAACAAACAAAAACTCCGGGCATGGTGGCCCACACTTTTAATAACAGCACTCAGGAAGCAGAGGTGGGAGAATTATCGTGAGTTCAAGACCACCCTGAGACTACATAGTGAATCCCAGGTCAGCCTGGGCTAGAGTGAGACCCTACCTTGAAAAATAAAAAAAATATAAAAATAAAAATAAAGACAGGAGAAAAGTTTTAGACACAATGAAGCTCATAAGTTAAGACCAAGTTCTATCATAACTGCGATGTTCACACTGCTCATCTGAGCCTGATGTAGCATGAAAGCTAGACAATTTCACTGTCCCGTCTGCCTTGTTTCCACAGTTAAGTGGAATCTTTCAGAATGCAATTCCAAGTTTAAATCGTTTTTTGTTTTGTTTTGGATTTTTTGTTTGTTTGTTTGTTTTTGTTTTTTCAAGGTAGGGTGTCTTGCTCTACTCCAGGCTGACCTGGAATTTAGTTCTCAGGCTGGCCTCAAACTCACAGCAATCCTCCTACCTCAGCTTCCCAAGTGCTAGGATTAAAGGTGTGCACCACCACACCCAGGAGGGAGAGGAAGAGAATGGGTGCATGAGGGCCTCCAGCCACTGCAAGTGAACTCCAGATGCATGCCCCACTGTGTGTCTGGCTTTACATGGGTACTGGGGAATCGAACTCTGGTTATTAAGCTTTATAATCAAGCATCCTAATGGCTGAGCCATCTCTCTCTAGCCCAAGGTGTTATTATTATTATTATTATTGTCCAGTCTTCTGCTAAAGCAAAACTGCTCTTTTCCAACTTCCAAATGACTTCAATGACGATATTAGTTACTTTCTCAATGCTGGGGTAAAATACCCAACCAGAAAGAGCTTGCAGTTGTGATGGGACGTCTATCATGATGGGAAAGCATGGCAAGAGCTGACAGCTGGTGTCCCATCATCACGTTAGCAGGGGGACAGAGAACACCAAGTAGGACTAGACTATAAACCCTCAAGCCTCACTGCAGTGATGCATTTTGTCTACTAAGGCTCTACCTCCTGTAGGTTTCAGAGCCTTCCCAAAGGGTTACATAAAGTATTCAAATACACGCGACAATGGGAGACACTTTAATTTTTTCTATCAGTTTTTAAACTTTTTTGTTGACAACTTCCATAAATACAGACAATAAACCATGATAATTCCCTCCCACTCCTCAACTTCTCCCTCAAAAATCCACCCTCCACCATATCCCTACCACCTGTCAATTAGTTTCTCTTTAATTTTGATGTCATCATCTTTTCCTCCTATTATCATGGTATTGTGTAGGTACTGTCAGGCACTGTAAGGTCATGGATATTCAGGCCATTTTGTGTCTGGAAGAGTGCATTGTAAGCAGTCCTACCCTTCCTTTGGCTCATACATTCTTTCCACCACCTCTTCTGCAATAGAAGCCTTGAAAGGTGTAGTAGAGATATCTTAGTGCTGAACACTCCACCTTCACTTCTTCTCGGCACTATAATGCCTTTTGATCTGTAATTTTCTTTTTTTGTTCTATCTTTGCCTGGTTTTGGTATCAGGGTGATGCTGGCTTCATAGAAGGAGTTTGGTAGAATTCCTTCTTTTTCTATTTCATGGAAAAGCTTAAGAAGCACTGGTGTTAGCTCTTCCTTGAAGGTCTGGTAAAATTCAGCAGTGAATCCATCTGGGTCTGGGCTTTTTTTAGTTGGGAGATTTTTGATAACTGTTAGGATCTCCATGCTTGTTATAGGTCTATTTAAGTGATTAATCTCATCTTGATTTAGTTTAGGTAGGTCATATAAATCAAGGAAATCGTCCATTTCTTTCAGATTTTCATACTTTGTGGAGTATATGCTTTTATAATATGTCCCTATGATTTTTTGAATTTCTCTGGCATCTGTTGTGATGTTACCTTTTTCATCTCTAATTTTATTAATTTGTGTCTCTTCTCTCTTTCTTTTGGTCAGATTTGCTAAGGGTTTATCAATCTTGTTTATCCTTTCAAAGAACCAGCTCTTTGTTTCATTAATTCTTTGGATTGTTTTTTTGTTTGTTTGTTTGTTTGTTTCTATTTCATTAATTTCTGCCCTAATCTTTATTATTTCTTCCCGTCTACTGATTTTTGGTTTGCCTTGTTCTTCTTTTTCCAAGGCTTTAAGGTGAAGCATTAGGTCGTTTACTTGAGACCTTTCTAATTTCTTAATATAGGCACTTAAAGCTATAAATTTACCTCTTAGAACTGCCTTCATTGTGTCCCAGAGATTTTGGTATGTTGTGTTCTCATTATTGTTTGACTCTATAAATTTTTTGATTTTCTTCTTGATTTCTTCATTGACCCATTCATCATTTAGTAGTGTATTGTTTAGTTTATAATGCCTTTTGAGTTGTGGTGGTTTGATTCAGGTGTCCCCCATAAACTTACATGTTCTGAATGCTAGGTTCCCAGCTGATGGCAATTGGAAATTAAAGCCTCCTGGAGGCCGTGTATTATTGGGGGCGAGCTTAGCCAGTTTCCCCTTTCCAGTGTTTGGCACACTCTCGTTTCTATTGTCCATCTGATGTTGGTGAGGAGGTGATGTCCACCCTCTGCTCATACTATCGTTTTCCCCTAGAGTCTGTAAGCCAAAATAAACCTTTTCTTCCCCACAGCTGCTCTTGGTCAGGTGATTTCTACCAGCAATGTGAAACTGACTGCAACATGAGTCTTCCCAGAGGTCACAGCCATATGAAAAGAGAAGCTTCTCTAACCAAAAGTGAGAGTATCATAAATTTATGTGTATGAACATTAAGAAAGTACTTACAGTACAGTTTGGTGAGCATAACATATGCATTTAGCCAGATAACAGCAGGTGTTACCTCCCTAGGGCTCCTGACCTCCCCAGCCATAGACTTTTAACTAGGTTGTCAGTAACAGGCACGTATTCCCTCCCATGGAACAGGGCTACAGTCCAATTAGAGAACAGTTGATTTCCCCCATAACAGACATGCCACTATTGTACCAGGTGGCACATTTGTCCTGGCTGGCCAATCTTAAGGCTTTCAGTGTCCACTGCTGTTTATCACTGTTGATGACTTCTCTCTCCTATAGGGCTGCATGCAGCATGGCTTTTTCTAGCTTTTTGACAACTGGTCCACAGGAAGGAGGTTTTCAGCTCAGCTCCAGCTTGATTTCTCAGTGGCCTGTAGCCCAAGCGTGTGGAGTCTTCAGCAATAGGATCTTACCATCTAGTTCTGGTGGGGAACTAAGAGCCGTAGCAATGGCCTGTAATGTTTTGGGGTCTTCAGGGACCTCCCTGGCCAGCAACTCACTGGAAGGTATCCCATCCCTGGCACTGAAATTTTATACTCAAACTACAACTGGGACAATAATTTTCCCCTCAGTCAGAAAATAGGCAAAACTCAAATCTTATGTACCCAATCCTTCTTGCTTAATTAGTGGTTCCTATATATTCTAACCTGGGAAGTACACTATAACAAAAGGAATAGTGGAGGCCCACTCCACAGGACAGAATACATGCCTGATACTGAAAATCTGTAACAGGTAATTCATGGGCCCTAGTAATGTCTGCTGGTGTCTTGCTAAATACGTATATTATGCTCACCCAACTTCTCCATAAGCACTTTTCTTAGTGTTCATACCCATATATTAATGTTACTCTCATTTTTGGTTAAGAAGCTTCTCTTTTCAGATGGTGTTTACCTCTGGGATGACTCAATAGGCACCATAGTTCTGAGAACAAGTGACAGAGGACTGTTCATCCATGAAAAAAAAATCTCTATCAAACCTTCCAAGGCTCAGGGTCAATTGTGGAAGAGGTGGCAGAAAGAATGTAAGAGACAAAGGAAGGGTAGGACTCCTCACAACATGCTCCTCCAGACACAAAATGGCCTGGATATCCATGCCCTCACAGTGCCTGGCACAACATACATAAGACCATCATAATAGGAGGAAAAGATGATGACATTAAAATAAAAGATAAATTGAGAGGGGAGGGGATATTATGGCTAGTGGAGCTATGAAGGGGAAAGTGAAGGGGAGAGGGAATTATCATGGTTTATTTTCTATAATTATGGAAGTTGTCAATAATAAAAAAATTAAAAATTAACGAAAAGAGCTGGACATGATGGCGCATGCCTTTAATCACAGCACTTGGGAGGCAGAGGTAGGAGGATCACTGTGAGTTCAAGGCCACCCTGAGACTACAGAGTAAATTCTAGGTCAGCCTGGGCTAGAATGAGACCCTACCTTGAAAGAACAAAAACAAACAAACAAACAAAAATTAACAAAAGGAATACTCTAGGGTTGAAGAGATGGATAAGTGGTTAAGTTGCTTGCTTGCAAAGCCTAATGACTCAGATTCAATTCCCCAGTACCCACATAAAGCTGGATTCATAAGGTGACAACTGCAACTGGACTTTATTTGCAATGGCTAGAGTCCCTGGCATGCCCATTCTCTATCTCCCTCCTCTCCTTAAAAATAAATTTTAAAAATACGGGCTGGAGAGATTGCTTAGTTGTTAAGGCACTTGCCTGTAAAGCCAAAGCACTTAGGTTCTATTCCCCAGGACCCACGTTAAGTCAGATGCACAAGGTGGCTCATGTGTCTGGAGTTCATTTGCAGTGGCTGAAGGCCCTGGCCCACCCATTCTCTCTCTCCCTCTCTTCCTCTCTCTCCCTGTCTACTTACTAGCCAGGCAAAGGGGTGCAGGCCTTTAATCCCAGCACTTAGGAGACAAAGGTAGGGGGATTACCATGTGTTCGAGGCCAGCCAGAGACTACATAGTGAATTCCAGGTCAGCCTGGGCTAGAGTGAGACCCTACCTCAAAAAAAAAAAAAAAAAAAAACTAAATTAAATTTAAAAAATACTTAAACAAGAATACTCTATCCATTATTTTCCCAACAAGGCAAAATTGTTACACTATTTGGGATCTTTTTTAGCTCATAAAATCCTGCCTGATCTTTTGTTTAAATAGTAAGCTTTCAATAACTTTTTCTTTCTGGTAAGTTGTTGATGCTTGATTTTATTAATTCAGTTCACCACGTACAATGAGTAATAACATAATCATGATCTACTTTAAATTCAAAATGATCCAGTGTTTTCTACATGAGAAACAATGTAGACAAAAAAAGACATGAGGGCATCCATACTAAAGATCCCTGCATGCATTATAATGGGTAAGTATGCCTGCTTGCTGGGCTGGGCACCTGCTTGCACCAGGCAGTGTTCTGGGCACTTGGTCTACTATGATTCACTCAACCCATGGTGCAAGCCCCGTGAGGAGGGTATTAATCATGTCCTCATTGTTGTAGTGGGGAAACCAATAAATAGATAAATTTCAGGCACTTACTTGGGTTTGTCCAGCTGGTGAGTAACGCAGACAATCTATTAGCAGAAATAAATGGTGGAAAAAGAATGTGTCTGTGATTCTAAGCAGCTAATATCTAAGCACTTACATAACGTTCTTGAAAATATTGGTCGATAATCTTTATAATAATTATATAATTAAAATGCTTTTAAATTACAAAAACTAAAACTTAAAACATAATATAACATTTTGTGTATTTTATTAATTTATTTATTATTTATTTATTTGAGAAAGAGAGAAAGAATATATGGGCACACCTGGCCTCTGCCACTGCAAGTGATGTATGTGCCCATTTGTGCATCTGGCTTTACATGAGCACTGGGGAATTGAACCTGGGCCACCACGTTTTGGAGGCAAGTGCTTTAACCACTTATCTATCTTTCCAGACCAATATATTTATTAACATTGTAGACTCTAATCCATAGATATATATGAAATATATATATATATATATATATATATATATATATAGATATATGAAATACTGGGCTTGATGCTGTGATTGGTGTAATTTCATTTGACTCAGAGGAAAAATGGTATTTAAAAACCATGACTGGGGGGCTGGAGGGATGGCTTAGTGGTTAAGGCATTTGCCTGCAAAGCCAATGGACCCAGGTTCAATTCCCCAGGACCCACGCTAGCCAGATGCACAAGGTGTCGCATGTGTCTGGAGTTCGTTTGCAATGGCTGGAGGCTTTGGCACACCCATTTTCTCCCTCTCTCTCTCTCTCTCTCCCGCCTTTCTCTCTGTCAAATAAATAAATAATAAAATATTTAAAAAGAAAAATAAACCCTTTTCTTCCTTAAGCTGCCTCTGGTTGAGCATTTTGTCCCAGCAATGAGAAAGTAATTGATACCACCAGCATGTTTCTCTGCATGGAAGCATTGCTACTCTGAATACAGAAAGTGCTGCATAACCCATCATGCTCAATAGTCATCATGCTCCGTGTCCTCCACAACTCCCTTTGGGGAATAGAAAGAGCCAGCATGCCCCACAGGTTGTCCAGAACCATGTTAGCATTGTAAACCAACAGAACACTGCGGAGCATAGTTCACGTCCAGTATATGCTTCCTCCTCTTATGGTGTGGTGGTGGTGGTTTGAATGTGAAGTGTGCCCCATATCCTCAAGTGTTTGTGATGAAGCCTCACACTTAATCCCCTGCAGATGGAGCATTTGGAAGGTGAAGGCGTACCGGAGGAGGTGAGTCACTGGGGGGCGGGTGGTGAACTTTGAAGTTTAGTAGTCCAGCCCACTGAGTATTCAGGATAATTCACTGAGGCTACGTCCTTCCTGCTACTGTGATAAAAGGTGGCCCCCCCAGCTCCCCCCTCTGTCATGATGAATCTTCCCTTGGAATTTATAACTCCAAAATAAACCCTTTCCTCCCATAAGCTGCTTCTGGCCAGGTGTTTTTTTGTTTGTTTGTTTGTTTGTTTTTTCCGGTGATAAGGAAACTGCTACAACTGTGATCATAGGTAGCAGTGACTTGAACATGAGAGAAGGGGAAGCCACAGGTACATCTCTGCCAAAGCTGATGATGCGAAGAGGGAGCGGTGGGGAGATGGGAGGTGTGAGGACACTCTGTGCACCTGGAGAAAGAGAGGTCCAGGGTTTCATACATATATGTATATATATACATATTTTCTTATTAATCTATCATATACTTTAATTATTTCCCATGTCCCACTAAATGCTATACTTCCTCATGACCAAAACTCAAACATTTTCTGCATTCTCCATTGGATTAAAATGAGTTTCAATTTCAAGACTTGGTGAACACACATTGATTGAATTATCACTAGGTAAATCTACTTACATTCCTGGGGAAATTTATCTTTTTAAGCCATTGGAAAGGCATGCTCTGAAGTAGTTGGTGATGATAAATGTGGATTTTGATGGCATGGACTTTTCAAATGAATCAGACACATTCTGCAGCTCCTCCTCAATAAAAATACAAAACAAATTCAGCCCTGATTAGGTAAATCAACACTGTTTTCATCTCAGTGGTTCTTGAACCAAAGGATATGCTCATTCTTTTTGTTGTTGTTGTTGTTTATTTTTATTTATTTATTTGAGAGCGACAGACAGAGAGAAAGAGGCAGAGAGAGAGAGAGAATGGGCGCGCCAGGGCCTCCAGCCACTGTAAACGAACTCCAGATGCATGTGCCCCTTTGTGCATCTGGCTAACATGGGTCCTGGGGAAATGAGCCTCGAACCTGGGGTCCTTACGCTTCACAGGCAAGCGCTTAACCGCTAAGCCACCTCTCCAGCCCGGATATGCTCATTCTTGAACACGATATCTAATTGTTTAAAGGACAGCTTTTGACAAAGCCAATTTCGTTGATACAAATGCAATTGATTTAAGGAGGCTAAACGCCCCTTTGCACCAAAGCTGTAGCCGTGGCGTAATCATCAAGCCGAATGTGGCTGTTTGCAATTAGTGAAGAAACGTTAACTGCAATGAGCCAGGACTTCCAGAAAATAGACTGATACTTACCTTCAAGATGTTTTCTTCCTGAAAATTGTTTTATCCCAGGCTGGGGAGATGGCACACTAGGGGAGAGCACTGGCTATGCAAACATGAGGGCCTGAGTTCCCATTCTCTGCAGCCATGGGAAAAGTCAGGCTGCGCATGCCTGTGGTCCCAGGGCTGAGGGGGTGGTGGCAGCGACAGAAGGGTCAGCGGGGCTCACTGCTCAGGTCAATAAGGCAGAAGAGTGGCCGAGGACACCAGATGTCCTCCACCAGCCTCCGTATACACACATCTACCTGCACACATGTGCATACGTCACAAGTACCATACATACTGTGCACACATACCTGAACATTTTTTTAAAGAATAAAAGTTGTTTTATCTGTAAATGATGCACACAGCAATCATGTTTTACTTACATGATTTAAACCCTGAAATGTCCCACATAAACTATGTTCGGTTATGAAGATGTTTGTGAATTTGGGAACGTATTATAGTCTTTTCAGATCATTTAACTTTTGGAATAATTTTAGAGGATTTTTCTCACAAAGTTCATAGATGATGTTTATCTCTGGTGACACCCTCCTGCGCGTGCAGTGATGCTTTCATTAACAGTGACAGGAAGCACCACGAAGTTCATGCTTACTGCGTCTCCTGCTGACATGAAGCTCACAGGTCACAGCGTCACTTGGGGATTGTCCATTCTGATCCATGCCAACCTTTCTCTCATACTTGGAAACAATTACATAATTCCAGTGATATTACTACGGTAATAACCATGCTCTAACATGCAAAGAAAAGAAATAATTTCAGTTCTTACTTTAACTATCTATAAAAATAAATTTCAGCTACTATAAGCCGTTAGTATGTCATAAACCTGAAATCAAATACTTCTGCTGGAGAGCGTAATTAGACACTCTTCAAATTCCTGCTATGACTTTTTTTTTTTTTCATTTAAAAAAAGTTGGGGCTTGAGAGATAGCTCAGCAGTTACTTGCACAAAGTGATACATGCATCTGGAATTCGTTTGCAGTAGCTGGAGGTCCTGGTTGCCTGTTTACTGTGTCTCTTCTCTCTATCTCTCTCTGCTTTCAAATAAATTTTTTAAGTCAGAATTAAACTTATGCTGATCATATGAAAATATTAAAAGGCAAATAAGTGTTTGGCTATTAATATGGAAATTCTGTCATTCAGGTTCAGAGAGATTAAATTACTAGGTGTGATGGCACATTCCATTAAGCCTAGCACTTGGGAGGCAGAGGTAGGAGGATCGCTGTGTTTGAGGCCACCCTGAGACTACAAAGTGAATTCCAGGTCAGCCTGAGCTGGAGGAAACCATACCTTGAAAAATAAACAAAAAAATTATTAGCATATGTTTGCCTGGGATTAATAATATTTTTAATTCCAAATGCTTACTTTTGCCTAAATATGGAAATAAAAATAAAATAAACCAGATGTGGTGGTGCACACCTTTAATCCCAGCACTTGGGAGGCAGAGGTAGGAGGATTGCTGTGAGTTCAAGGCCAACCTGGGACTACAAAGTGAATTCCAGATCAGCCTGAGCTAGAGTAAGATCCTACTTTAAAAAGACAAAATAGCCGAGCGTGGTGGCTCACGCCTTTAATCCCAGCACTCGGGAGGCAGAGGTAGGAGGATCGCCATGAGTTCGAGGCCACCCTGAGACTCCATAGTGAATTCCAGGTCAGCCTGGGCTAGATTGAGACCCTACCTTGAAAAACCAAAAAAAAAATAATAATAAATAAATAAATAAATAAATAAAAAGACAAAATAAATAAATAAATATTTTAAAAAATATAAGAGTCACATTATATAAACTTAAAAAAAGAACAGTTTCATTCTTAGGAGATAGAAAGTTTCAATGATCTTATAAAGAATCTCTTTAAAGCCGGGCATGGTGGCGCACACCTTTACCCAGCACTTGGGAGGCAGAGGTAGGAGGATCGCTGTTTGAGGCCACCCTGAGACTACATAGTGAATTCCAGGTCAGCTTGAACTAAAGTAAGACCTTACCTACCTCGAAACCCCCCCCCCAAAAAAAGTCTCTTTACAGGGCTAGAGAGATTGCTCTGTGGTTAAGGCACTTGCCTACAAAGCCTAAGGACCCAGGTTTGATTCCCCAGTACTCACGTAAAGCCAGATGCACAAAGTGGCACATGCAGCTGGAGTTTGCAGTGGCTGGAGAACCTGGTGCATCCATTCTCTCTCTCTGTCTCCTTTCTATTTCTCTGCTTGCAAATAAATAAAGTATTTTTTTTTAAAGAACCTCTCTAAGCTCAATTAGATTCTCCAAATGTTAACATTTTACTACATTTGCTCTAATCGCTCTACCTCCACAGACTAACAGATAGATATAATAAAGATATAGTTTATGTTAAATGGCTTATATTACATAGAGATTATATATGTAAATGCCTCTGCATATTATATGGTATGTGGTATTGACATTGCCTATAGATCTTACTGCCTGAGCCATTTGTCAGTAAGTTGTAGACATATGTACCACTTAAATTCTTCCATTAGAATTCTCTTAAGAAGACATTATCTCATATAACCACATAACAGCGATTAAAATCAGGAAATTAACTTTGATATCTTATTACCTCATGCACAGGCTTTATTCAAATTTCATCAATTTCCCATTAATGTTCTGTAAAGAAAGGGCACAAAAGAGTTTGCTGTGCTCAATCTAATCCCAACTCCTCCTTTTGCTCAGCTGTCTCCACCATCCCTCTCACTGGAACTACAACTGCCCCTAAAAGTCCTCCATGACCTTCCCATTTTGAAAAACACAAGCCATGAGTTCCAAGTGTACTGACAGACAACTCACTTGAGAGACAGATAATAGGGAGGGAAGGGTTTGTGGGAAGGGAAATGGAAGGGTTGGGGAAGATACGCACAAAACTAAATCCGAAATGAATTGGTACCATAGAAAGCTTCCTCTTGGATAGTAGACTAAAATATGAAACACTCAATATGATTATGGGGGCATTATCTGGTAAGAAGGGCCCTGGAGGGGGTGGGATGAAGTCTAACTCTAAAATACTTGGCTCTGGCTTATAACTCCCAGTACCAGAAATCAGGTACAACATTGAGCTATTAATGGGAGGGACCTATGAGTTCCCCAACACAGTCCAGGCTTCTGTCAAAGCACTTGATTACCTGACTGAGGTAAAAAGATAAGACCCTATATTGCTGAAAACACCACATGCTGCCCACACAGAACATGGAGAGATCTGGATGGAATCTGGAGGAAGCCAGTTCCCAGATGGTTAGACCATACAGTGCTGGAAAGCACTACATAAGCTGGTGAAGGAAAATGACCAACAAGGTTGTGAGCGAGCAGAGGACCCTGCTCTATGAAAGCAACCAGCCTGACAAGATGCACACATCTGTACAGTAGCGACGCACAGCCGAGGTGGGCAGCCAATGGCTCTCTGATTGGCTAAGAGATCCACTCAGTGCAAAGGAACCCAAGCTGGAAATGGAAGCTGAGTCAGAATCCTATGGAGACGGAGATCATGGATTCCATCGAGAAGCTCCCACTAGTTTTTTGGTCAAAAGCAAGGCTACACCCATCAAAACCTCTCTAAATTGGCAATGTTTATCCCCTTTGACCTATCCTGATCTCACTCTCTGTTGAAGAATCTGAAGACAGTGAGAACCAAGGACAATCAAAATCTATCAACAAGGGGCTTGGGAGATGACTTAGTGGTTAAGCGCTTGCCTGTGAAGCCTAAGGACTCTGGTTCGAGGCTCTACTGCCCAGGGCCCACGTTTGCCAGATGCACAAGGGGGGCGCACGCATGTGTAGTTCGTTTGCAGTGGCTGGAGGCCCTGGCGCGCCCATTCTCTATCTCTATCTGCATCTCTCTCTTTCTGTCTGTCACTCTCAAATAAATAAAATAAATAATTTAAAAAAATCTATCAACAAGACATAGCAAAGAAAAAAAATCAAGAGCATGAAGAGGCAGCCCATGGAATGGAAGAAAATATTTATCTGTCAGGCTAGCTTCCAGAATACATAAAGAGCTAAAAAAAAAAAAATGTACTAGCCATTAAGATAACATACAATCCTGCCGTGATTTGAATACTCGAAATTATCATAACTTTGGCCAGTGGGTGTCTTTCGTACTAGTTGCTGTGTCTTCTTCACATATCCCTGTCACTATTAACACCTTCTTTTATTCTGTCACCAAAACATGCTGCAGAACCTGGTACTTTTTAATCCCATGCCCTAGACTTAACCAGGTCTCTAAGGAGGCTTTTAGAGGGAATCGGTACTTATGAACCAAGATCTATGGGCTATGAGAATGTAGAAGAAATCTACAAGGATGTTTCAAGTTGCCCAGTTCATAGTGCTAGGAAATATTCATACAAATTTATACACACACACACACACACACACACACACACATCTCTGTCTTTATAACTCAGCCCTCTAATTCTAGTAAAGAGTATATATGACGTGTTAGCATCATCTAGACTTTGAATTTGATTTTACCTGACTTATAACCTAATAAGTTGGCTTGTTATTGTCAGTGGATGCTGGGAGAAGGCACAAGACTCATGAGTCAGAGACAAAGGGCATTTTTACTGATAGTATAGCAAGCAGCAATTATTTATACTAGTTCCCCCTTGTGTTCAAGTCCAACAAAGAGAATGCCAAGGTCCATCTAGCCAGACAACAGTAGGAGTTCCCACCCTGGGGCATCACTTCCTGATTTCTATGACTTGACATAGCCATCTTATTATTTTTTTTTTTTTTTTATTTTCGAGGTAGGGTCTCACTCTAGCTCAGGCTGACCTGGAATTCACTATGGAGTCTCAGGGTGGCCTCAAACTCTCGGCGATCCTCCTACCTCTGCCTCCCGAGTGCTGGGATTAAAGGTGTGCGCCACCACACCCGGTTAGCCATGTTATTTATGAATCCTACAACCTGAGTACAGAAAATGTAGGGGAGGGCTGGAGAGATGGCTTAACAATTAAGCCGCTTGCCTGTGGAGCCTAAGAACTTATGACTGATTCTCCAGGCCCCAAGTAGCCAGATGCACAGTGATGCAAGCACGCAATGTCGCACATGCACACATGGGGGCGCATGCACACATGGGGGCACATGCATCTGGAGTTCATCTGCAGTGGCTAAGGCCCTGGTGTACCCATTCTTTCTCTCATATTCTCTCTCTCCTTCTCTGTCAAAAATAAATAATAAAAAAAAGATATAGGGGAAACCAACAGTTCCAGAGCAAACATTTTTTATGCAAGAGTGAGAGGCCCTGGCACATCAATCCTCCTCCCCTTTCTCTCCCTCTCTCTCTCTCTCTCTCTCTCTCTCTCTCTCACTCTCTAGCATAAAATGCCAGTCTATTGGGTTTGCCTCAAAAAATTAAAATTAAAAAATCAGGACTAGGGCTGGGGAAATGGCTCAACAGTTAAACATGTTTGCTTGAAAAATCAGAACTATACCAAAAGACATACTGTGGTAGTTTAAATGTATGTCCTCCAAAAGACCCAGAGTTTTATTAAAGATTGTAACTTGGGGGCTGGAGGGATGACTTAGCGGTTAAGGGCATTGCCTGTAAAGCCAAAGGACCCAGGTTCGATTCCCCAGGACCCACGTTAGCCAGATGCACAAGGAGGCACACAGGTCTAGGGTTCATTTGCAGTGGCTGGAGGCCTTGGAGTGCCCATTCTCTCTCTCTCTCTCTCTCTCTCTCTCTCTCCTTCTTTCTCTGTCAAATAAATAAATAAAGCTTGTAACTTGGATTTCCAGTTGTCAGGCTGGAAGAGGTGTCACTGAGGGCAGATCCTGGGGTCCAGTGCAAAGATATGTTTGGGGGCCCTATCTGATTTTCAGCCTAAGGCTATTCAGAGTGCTTGAGCTCAGCTTGGGTCCCTGCTGTTTGGCTGTGGGTTTGGCTCTTTCTTGTGGTGCTGGCTGTGTGGTTGTGTCTCTTTGCTCGGATCTGTGAAAGCGGGTCAGCTTCTTCTGCCATCAGTGGATCTTCCCCTGGATCTGTAAGCTTCAAATCAATCCTTTCCTCCCATAAGCTCTGTCTGGTTTGAAAGTTCATTGCAGCAGCATGGAGCTGGCTACACACTGAGAAATGTTACCGTCTTGTTAACCTTCTTTTCTCCCAGACATTCTGTCACAACTCACACTCCTCCCCCAACACATCCATCAGGACAAGTTTCTCACTTTCCTTTTTCCTTCCCAACTTCACCAGCTCTTCACTCTCATTATCATGAATCAGAAATTTCTGAATTAGAAATAACTTTCTTGGCTGGGGAGATGGCTCAGCAGGTAAAAGTTCTTGCTTGCAAAGCATGCCAGCCTGGGGCCAATTTCCCAGTACCCACATAAAACCAGATACACAAAGTGGTGCGCAAATGTCTGGAGTCCATTTGCAGTGGCAAGAGATCCTGGCACACGCATATTCTCTCTCTCTCTTTCATAAATAAATTTAATTTTTTTTTTAAGAAATGAAGAAAGGCTAGAGAGATGGCATGGCGGTTAAGGTGCTTGCCTAAGAAGCCAAAGGACCCAGGTTTGATTCCCTGGGACCCATGTAGGCCAGATGCACAAAGTAGTGCATGCATCTGGAGTTTATTTGCAGTGGCTAGAGGCCCTGGCACACCCATTCTCTCTCTGACTCTCTCAAATAAGTAAAAAGTTAATAAAACTTAAAAAAATATTTTAAAAAGAAATGAAGAAAGAAGAAAGGAATTACCAAAGAGAGAAAGCACCAGATATTATGAGCTGTCTGATAGGACAATAAGAGCTGGGTGTGGTGGTCACTGCCTATAAGGCAGAGAAGGGTGATTCCTGTGTCTTGCTGGCTAGTGTAGCTGAATCAGTGGGCTCTAGGTTCAGTGTAAGACTGTCTCAAAAACTACAGTTGGAAGTGACTGAAAACAGTTGGTGTCAACCTGTGGTCTAAACATGCACGTGTATACATGCGTATTACACACACATATAAATAACTGTTGGATCAATAGTATATCAATTTTGGGAATATTTAGATTGAATAATTGTGTCAGAATTGATTAAACAGCTATTGGCAATTTTTGCTATACAACTGGTAAATGAAGACTAATGCAAATAAAGACATTCAAATAAAAAAAAAAGTTCACACAAACACCAATGAAATATTTGTGCCCAATATAATTCAGTTTAGCTTCTAAATTCAGTTTCTAATTTACAGGAAACTCATATGGCAAATGAATAACTTAAAGTTTGCTCTGTAACTGTTACTTTTCCCAGGTTGTAGGATTCAAACAATAGCTCAGGTCGATCAAGTGAAATCTGGAAGTGATGCCCGAGAAGGGAAACCTCCACTGTCATCTGCCTAAATGGATAGTTTATAAACCCACCAAATTGCCTATGTATTAATGCTACTCTCGCTTTTGGTTAGAGCAGCTTCTCATTTCAGATGGCGGTGATTACTGCGGAGGCGCAAAACTTACGAAAGCACTGAGAAGTGACAGTGGAGTGCTCAGCGCTTACTGAGACATCGTTACCACACTCCCCAAGTCAGGGACCACTGCAGAAGAAGTGGCAGGAACAATAATATAGGAACCAAAAGAAGGGAGGAGTGCTTTGTAGTACTGTTTTCCAGACACAACGTGGCATTGATGTTCATGACTTCACCAGTGGCTTAAGCTACCTGTGCAAGACCTTCTATAATAGGAGGGAAAAATGATGACATCAAAATAGAAAAGAGACTAGTTGGAAAGAAGGAGGGATTCAGTGGAGGGAGGAGATTTGGGGAGGGGAAAGGAGGGGAGTTATGATCATTCTATATTGTCTATATATATTGAAGTTGTCAATAAAAAGTATAAGAGAGAGAGAAAAGTCAGTAGATGACAAAAGTAGTGACAAATTCTTCATAAACAGACCTCCTAAATTTTTAGCAGGAAAAATAATTAATAGCTGTAGACTTTGAATATTTTTGTTGTTCTTTTTTGAGTTAGGGTCTCACTGTGGCCCAGGCTCACCTGGAATTCACTATGTAGTCTCAGGGTAGCCTTGAACTCACGGCGATCCTCCTACCTCTGCCTCCCAAGAGCTAGAATGAAAGTCATGTGCCACTATGCCCAGCCCTTACAAATATTTTTATAAAGGTGAATTTTTTATTGAGTTAATTAATGTCCCTGTGATATTTAAAAACCCTTTTGCGATACAATATTTTAAACATTTTAAACATAATTCAATAGTACTAATATATGAGCAATCTAGCTTCATCCACACTCCACTGTTCTGTGAGGATCTGCAGTGCTGGTGTCCTCTGGATTTTAGCTCCACGGTTACATCATGAAATAGACATATTGCAGGGCTTTGGCCTAAAATGCCAATTAGAATATTGTAATTCAGTTCCCAGACAGGCTATCATTTTATCTATAAGTACCTCATAAAATCTTTAAGGGGCATGACTTAAAATATGACCATAATATGATATTTTAATCATACCTTAAGTAATAAGTACTTGGTAGAGATACGTCTTTGTGGTCCAGTTTCTCCAAATACATTGTAATTTGTTGTTTCTGTTATCTTACTCAAATCATGATAAAACTCTGGCCATCATATTTGTTTGGTGTGTCTTTTAAACATCTGTTTAACTATAATAGTTCCCCCCCCCCCTTCATCTTTTCTTGCCATTTACTCATGGAAATTTCTCACAACCTGGGAAATGGCACAGTGGTATTCTTTAAACATGTTTCAACCTCACAATGATGAAAAAGCTGAGAGAACTTAGTGACAGAATACATGGGTGCTTAGACTGTCAACTTCAGACAAGCTCTCGTCATGTAAACATGGTGAATTTCAGAGTGGAAAAAATGCTTTAGTGTGAATACTTATTCAGGATCGTTTTATTAGCACCTGTAGAAATAGTAGTCACCTAGTAAGAAATAATTGGTGTAGATGTTGGCTTTTTCATCACTGTGGCCAGTAACTGAGAGAACAACTTTAAAAGGAGAAAAGATGTGTTTGTTTTTTTTGTTTTTTTGTTTTTTTGTTTTTTTGTTTTTTTGTTTTTTTGCTTTATGGTTTCATAGGTTTTGTTTCATAGCTGCCTTGCTCAATGTGGGACTTTGGTGAGGTAGGCTATTGTGGCAAGAGTGTATGTCAGAGCAAAATTTCTTAACTCATAAAGGGCAGGGCAGGAAGGAGAGACAAGGATAGGGTACAGGGACAGAGGCAAAATGTGCCACCCAGGGCAGGCTTCGAAGGATTTCTAACTGTCCCCTACATCTTTTAGCTTCTACCCCCTCCAGAAGCAACACAGTCAGCTGTAGACCACGGTTTCCACACATCAGCCTACGGAAGGCTTTCCACATTCAAATTAGAACTGCTTTCCCTTCCCCTTTCTTTCCTCTCCCCTCTCGTTTAGTCTGCTTTGATACTTCTCATACTGTTACATTTCCAGTACAGTCCTGCTCTGTGACATATCTGACTTAACCATGATACTAAAACATAGAAGACTGTAGAACTGTAGAGCCTCATAGTAACAATGCAGACCCTGAGACTGGATCATGCTATGCTTCGTGTCTGTCCACAGGCATACCTTTTTGCAAACACAAGGCTGATGTGTTCAGTTATTATCTCTTCCCACAATACTTGATTCCCCCCCCCCACCATAGTATCAGGGGACATCAATCTTAGAAGCTCCTAACTGAGCTAAGGATATGTATACAAGTCTTATGAGACATGAGTCTTCAGTGGATAGAAACCATAGCTAACGTGTGTCTCCTACATCTCTAAAACAGATTTTGATGGTGACCTTAACAATAGTTCTTTAGATATGCATGAGAGACTTCCCATAGTTTGGTTTAATAGCTGAAGTTGTCTCAGGGTCACAGCAGATAATTGAAGCTAATAAAGGATGCTGTGATTACATGAGAGGCTCCTGACTGCACTGGGTACAACCTTTGTGAAACAGCCATTTCCTGTGTACAAATAGCTTGGAAATTGGAAATTATCAGGAAATTGCTCAAAAAATGACAGCATGGCTCAATATTTTAATGTCAAGTGGCATAAACAGTTGTGCTGGAGACATACAAAACCCAGAGGTCAGTTCTGAATTACATAATTGAGTTTAATTCTTCAGGGTCTAAAATCTACTGTACTACGGAGGTTGGGAGTTTCATAGTCACATACCTAGGAACAGACAGTCAAAATGATTTGGAAGAGAAAACGCCTTGGTTACAAAAATGAATGGATCTATAAAAGAAAGGAGGTAGTATAATAGATAAAACTTATTTGAATCATATATTTCAGAGGCACATCTGCCTCTAGCTATAGAGCAAAACAATCAGAAAATCTGGAGTAATTTGAGTCACCAGTTCCAATTTCTGAATTAGGTATAAAAAATCGCAGGTGAGCTCTGGACCCTAGAAATTGAGGACAACTTCCTACTTTTTTAAAATAGCCAAATCAAGTTTGGCAGGGATTATAATGAAACAAAGACTTTTTCCCTAACCTTTCACAGGTATAATCCATCTGTGTCTACAGTTGAGTGTGGAAGATATACTTACTGCAAAAGAAATAACTTAGATATAAATCCTGACATTTGTATAAACCTAAAGAATATGAGAGTTAAGCAGACAAAAACTGAAAATCTTGGCTCTAGAACTAAGATTCTCTTATGCTATCGACTCTGAAGGTATTGGTTTAGTAAATCATCTGCACCTTCTTTTCATTGAAAATCAAATCTAGGGCTGGAGAGATTGCTTAGCGATTAAGGCACTTGCCTACAAAGCCAAATGACCCAGGTTCGATTCCCCAGGACCCACATAAGCCAGATGCACAAGATGGCCCATGCATCTGGAGTTCATTTGCAGTGGCTGGATGCCCTGGCATGCCCATTCTTTCTCTTTCTCTCTACCTGCCTCTTTCCCTCTCTCTCTCTAATAAGTAAAAATAAAATATTTTTAAAAATCAAATCTATTTTCAGCTACTATAAAAGTGGTCACTAGTTGAGCGTAGTGGCTCATGCCTTTAATCCCAGCACTGGGGAGGCAGAGGTAAGAGGATTGTTGTGAGTTCAAGGACAGTCTGAGACTACATAGTGAATTCCAGGTTAGCCTGGGCTAGAGTGAAACCCTACCTCAAAAAAAAAAGTCACTAACTATGTTGATGTATTATAGGAAAAAAAGCAGGTAAAGTGATCAAGTTATATATGTGGACTGGTAGAGGCAAAACTCACAAATAAAGTAGAAGAGAGAAGCAAACTCCTGGATACCATTGCATAGTGACGGGAAGACTCCGAGCTTCTTCCAGCGGGGATCCAATGGCCCAGAATATTTCTACAATATCCAAATTGCTGTTATTGTTGTTGTTTGGGTTTTTTGAGGTCTTTCTCTAGCCTAAGCTGACCTAGAACCCACTAGTTAGTCACAGGATGGCCTCAAACTCACAGCGATCCTCCTTACCTCTGCCTCCCAAGTGCTGGGACGAAAGGCGTGAGCTTTTATGCTCCGGAAACTATCTGATAATGTATATAACCCTCACTTAACACCCTGGTCCAGGAGGGCGACAGCATCAAGAAGGTAAGGTCTAAGGATATGGCCTTGCAGTGAAACAGGAGGAATAGATGGTACATACTAAAGAGAACGCATACAGTAGCTGGCTGGACTCATCTATTTCACACCATACATGTACCATAACATCACTTATCTCTTCCCACAATACTTGATTCCCCCCCCCCCACCATAGTGCCAGGGGACATCAATCTTAGAAGCTCCTAACTGAGCTAAGGATATGTATACAAGTCTTATGAGACTATAACCATATGCCTATAACCATGCATGATCTTCATTCCCTAGCGAAATAAATCAAAATAACATTTTTGTTTTCACTTTTGAGTTTTTTAATTTATCTGTTTATTTGCAGGGAGAAAGGGAAAGATAGAGAGAATGAGCAAGGCTCTCACCCCTGCAAATGAACTCCAGACCCATGTACCACTTTGTGTATCTGGTTTTATGTGAGTACTGGGGAATTGAACCCAGGCTGTCAGGCTTTGCAAACAAGTGCCTTAACCACTGAGTCATCTCTCCAGCAGTCCATTTTATTGATGCCATGTCATTCTTGGCTAGTTCTCTATTCCCCTCATTTTTATTATTTTAAACCAAGCTGTGTATAAGCAAATGAACACGCAATGGACAGGTGGGCAATGGTATCAGCAACTCTCAGAGCAAAAAGTAATGACCAAGCAGTATTTGCTGGATTCAGTATTGTGCAAGTAAACTGTGACCATAGGAAAAAGAATTCTTACATAAATGTGTTCAGGCAGAAGCCAAGCACGGTGGTGCAAGGATTACATGGACAGTATTCCAGAGGCTAGCATCTAAGTGACTTCACTGTTATAGGAGAGGTTTCCTGGGATAGTTAAACTGCGTCCTGCTACCCAAACACAAAGCCAGGCTAGTTTGTGACCATATTTGGGTACAGAAGCAAAATAAAACACAGAAACACTTAGTGTTTTTCTTTGGTAGCAAAATTGTTCTTCAACATAATAATTTATTTTACTTGTACCTCTCTCTCTCTCTCTCTTTCTTTCTCTTTCTCTCTCTGTGCTGAGATTAGAACTCAGTGGGCCATATGCATGCTAGACAGGTGCTTGACCCTGAACAACATCTCATACCCCAAATGGTTTCACTGCAAAGATTTTTTAAGTGGCAAAGAATTATTTCTTTATATTTTCATTGAACTTTTTTTCTAAGGGTAGTCTTATTAACACATGATAATTCTCTCTGTCTCACTCTGAAATACCAGTCAATTTAAAAATATTCCTTAAGTGAGTGCAGGCTATTTTTCAGAGTGCTGTGCCCTAGAGACTCAGGCCGCAGAAGCACAGTGTGATGTGAAAATATATAGCATTTTAGGAGATGAATTCCAAAGCAGCATAAAATGAAATTATCAGTGAGTAATGAAATCAAAGGAGAGAAATATAGATCTGTAGTCGCTGTTTAGAGACTCAGAAATCTAATCATTGCAATCTAAGTGGAGCAAATGCATCTTAATGTATCATGTAGAGTTGCCTTGAGGGTCTAATACATAAGAAGTTCAAAGCAGGTAACTTCAGCCTCTCTTTAGCATCATTTTCCCAGCCCTGAGGACTGCAAGAATCAAACACCCATTCTTTTCCTGCCTAAAGCATTGGAAGTTTATAAGCCTACGGTATAACTGAATTTCCCTACAGCCCTTCATAATGCTTCATTGGCCTGTTAGCGAGTTACCATTTCCTTCAGAAGACAAACAGGAGAAGGGCACAGTTCCCCACATGTTACTAGCAGTGTAAGCCCCAGTGGACCTGTGAACACTGCAGCTCGATAACTCTTTTCTATGTAGACCACCTCTGTTCAGTCACTATGGCCTGGGAGAGTCTTTCATCGAACATCTTATTTTGCTCCAACATGTAACTAAGTTACTTACCAAACCTGCTTGGAAAAAAATATATCCTAATTCCTTTTAGTTACAGATGTCAGATCTTTTGGTAAAAGCCACGTGGTTATGTTGTAAAAAGGAAACTCCTAGAGAGGCCTGAATAGCAATGGGGCCACAGACCAACGTGGACCCCTGCACGGCTTTGATTTGCTAGTGAGGACTGCGCCAATCCATTCGATAAGTAAGACTGAGAACTTAGGGGGAAAGTATTACTTAGGTTTTGCTAAGAGGATTGCCTCCTTCCCAAAGAGCAGAAGTGGTCAGGATGTCGGGGTTTGGGGAGGAGATGGGGAGAGAGTTGAGGCAGTTTACAGCAAAGAACCCTGAGCATCATAAGATCTCAGCAAGTCACCTGTGAGCAGTGGCGGGACAATGGAGCAGCAGAGGGGCAGAAGGACACCCCTTGCAGGTACCCAGCAACTGCGTGGTGGTGAGTGAGGCTCGAGGGAGTGCATATTTGCGCATTCGCTGGGTTTACTTCTCCCTCGCTCTGCATTCATTATAAAGATAGCTGCCACGCACTGCTGCATTGGCTTTCTGTGGAGAATTGCTACATTGACGTGCCAGTGTTTTGCAGAATTGGTAGCTACCTTGGGAGAAACACTCAATGTTTCTCAACAGGAACATGTTAGAAGCATATATGTATGGCTGAAATCTTTGATAGTTATTAAAAGCTCTGTCACATTTAGAACTTCTCTCTTTCTGGCTCGGTTTTCTTACAGATGGGAGAGCCAAGAATATCTATCATTTGCAATTTGGCCAGTTGCTACCTTAAGCACTTTACATCTTTATATATAGTATTCTAGCTTTTGCAATAGTGTTAACACATAGATAGCATATCCACCTTCTTCATATAGGTGGATATATAGTAATATATAGAGGAATATAGTAAGCAGCTCATTTAAAATTTAAAAATTAGAGGACAGGGCTGTGGCAATGGCTTAGTGGGTAAGAGCACTTTCTATACAAGTGTGAGGATCTGAGTTGAATCCCAACACCCAGGTAAAAAGCCAAGCATAACTGACCATGCCTATGATTTCAACACTAAGGGGGACAGAGATAGGAGGATTGTTGGCGGCTCCTTCTCAGCCCATCTAAAAGCAGGATACAGGGGTTGGAAGCTGTGAGCTCCAGGTTCAAGGAGATACTTTGGGAAATAATGTAGAAGAGCAGAAGGGAAGGAGACAGAGAAAGTCTTCCTCCGACCTCTGCATGGGGTACATGCATCAGTGTGTGTGCGCGCACACACACACACACACACACACGACACTTCACACAAATTACACACAAAAAGCATAACTGACAAATCTGCAAATGGTTCTTATGAGAACTTATAAGAAAGCCTCCAGTGGCTTGCTAATTCAATTTTTAAAAAGTAACTTTTCAAAAGGATAAAAGAAAAAGAAGCTGAGTGTGGTGGCGCATGCCTTTAATCCCAGCACTTGTGAGGCAGAGGTAGGAGGATTGCAGTGAGTTCGAGGCCACCCTGAGACTACATAGTAAGTTCCAGGTCAGCCTGGACTAGAATAAAACTCAACCTTGAAAAACCATAGCAGAGAAAAAAGAAAACACAAAACTTGAGTGGAATTTGGGGGAAGTGGCTTCAGGATTCCCCATGCATGATCTTTTCCTCTGCTTTTCAAGACCAAGTGCACAGAGCCTTCCTGTAAGGGAAGCATGCCCAGGTGCTCTCACAATGGCAAACTATGCCCACTGTGTGCAGCGGCACTTTCCCTCCTAAGCTGTAATTTGAGTATTATGATGATTTACAAAAACTATTGTTCTTATCAGAACATTAAATTAGTATTATTTCTAAGATAGAACTTGAGGCTTTAAAAAAAAATGCCCCACCTCCCTCTGATTTTATGCTGTGTTCCCGAATTCCAAGGATGACTGTTCAGTTCCACCATGCAAGGTATACTGGAGACAGTTTTGAACAAAATGCATTCAAGGGGGCTGGAGAGATGGCTTAGTGGTTGTGATAGTTAAGGTGTTGTCAACTTGATCTGTTTAGTAATCCATAGGTTGCTTCTAGGAAGGATCAACTGAAGGAGGAAGTCTTTCCCCCAGAATGGGCGGTCCCGCCCAGAGGGGGACTTGATACAAGGGAGCTCCCTTCCTTCCTGCCTGCCTTCCTTCCATTTTTGGCTGCCGGAGCTGCTTGCTACCTTCCAGCGTGGATTGAAGACCAGTGCGGACGAAAGACCAGCATCAACTGAAGACCCCCGTGGATTGAAACCCAGCGGCTCCTCAGGAAGCCTCCAGGTTTTCCAGCACCATCTGCAGTGCCGGGTCGGGACTGCTGAGGCATCTGACCACGAGGACTGAGCAACTACCAGGTTCGGTGATTCTCGGACCTGCAACTGCTATTGGACTACTGTAAGCTAATCCAATAAATCCCCTTTTAAAATAATTCATTCTAGCAGTTCTGTTCCTCTAGAGAACCCTGACTAATACAGTGGTTAAAGCCTTTGCCTGCGAAGCCAAAGTATCCCAGTTCCACCCTCCAGGACCCACATAAGCCAAATGCACAAAGGGGAGCACGCATCTGGAGTTCGTTTGCAGTGGCTGGAGGCCCTGGTGCGCCCATTCTCTTTCTCTCTCTCTCTCTCTGTCTCTCTCTCTCTCACTCTCTCTCTCTCTCTCTCACACACACACACACACACAAATAAAAAAAAGAAAATATATTTTTAAAAAAGAAAACAAAATGTATTCAAGGGAAATAAGTATGTGTGGCACGTTTGTCTAGGAATTAAAGATAGAGTAATGTTATCTCTAGGGAGAAAACTTCAGGAAACACATAAAAAAAACTTGAGTCTGTCTTTTCCTCCTCATGGATTCCTGCTGTTAGAATGACCCAGGGATTGGAAGGACTTCAGTTTGCATTGTAGGCAAGAGTGTGCCCAGTCCTGACTATTGGGATAATTAATTTGTGATCACTGCTTTTGTACTGAGCCTACAAGTACTGAAAAGGAAGCTGAGACCTCATCACTGACAAACACGCCGTGTGTACTGAAACCCAGCAAATCTGTAGCTGCCACCCAGATTCCCCCATTGTGTAGACTGACAATGAGCCACAAAAGGACATGAGGTAAATGTAGGTAGGGTGTATGCAGCAAGCCATTTTGATGAGATATCTGTGGGGACAATTTAGTACAAAATAGCTGGTAAAAGAGAGCAGCTGCGTATTAAGAAGGATGACTCAAGCTAACAGTCTACTTCCTATTTAATATGGAAATTGATGACATATAGAAATAGACTATCATCTGGGGGAAAACTGCTAGGGTGGAATATGTCATGGGGACGCATGTGGACTTCAAAGATCTGAAGGAATACTGTTTTCCTGAACATAGCCAGCAGTTAAAACTTACTTAAAATCGGGGCTGGAGAGATAGCTTAGCGGTTAAGCCACTTACCTACAATGCCAAAGGACCTCAGTTCAATTCTCCAGTACCCACGTAAGCCAGATGCACAAGGTGGCACATGCATCTGGAGTTCATTTGCAATGGTTGGAAGCCCTGGCGCACCCATTTCTCTCTCTCTCTCTCACTCTGCCTCTTTCCCTCTCTCAAATAAATAATAAAATAACTATAAAATATTTTAAAAACTTATGAAAAATCTAGTATGCAGGAACTTTCTTCCTTTCATGAGTGTGTGTGTGCATGTGAGTGTGTGTGTATGTGTGTTTTATAGGGTGCATATTTGTGTGGGTGCATGTGGAACCCAGAACACAAGCTTAGGTATGGTTCAACAGGAATGCCACCAACCTGTTTGTACACAGGATCTCCCATCGACCTGGAACTTCCTCATTAGGTAGACTGACTGGCCAGGGAGTCCCAGAGATCCTCCTGTCTCTACCTCCCCACTCTGGGATTATAAGTACATGCCACCACATGTAACTTTTCCTACATGGATTCTGAGTATCAGTCTCAAGTCTTCATGCTTACAAGGTAAGCACTTCACTGAGGCAGGGTCTCTCATTGTGCACTGCTATTCTTGCCAAACTGCCTCACCATGAGCTCCCAGGGTATTCTCCCATCTCCACCTTCCATCTCACCGTCATCACTCTGAGATTACACAAGCCCATC
Source organism: Dipus sagitta (assembly GCA_036346955.1). NCBI lineage: Eukaryota > Metazoa > Chordata > Mammalia > Rodentia > Dipodidae > Dipus > Dipus sagitta. The sequence goes on from CM070778.1 coordinate 127,290,192, forward strand.
ACAGCTTCCAGTCTTCGACATAGGGTTGGGGGCCTGACTCTAGGTACTCAGAATAGCCCAGCAAATGCTTTGATCCACTGAGCCATCTTCCCAGACCATGACTTCCTGCTTTACAAAACTAGAAATAAAATCAACATTGCTTACAATATCACCTGGAGTCAGTCTTTAATCCAAGGCATTTATTCGTAACAAGATAAGCTGCATCTTAATTCACAGGACATCTGCTCAAAATTTTTGCTCCTTTTGGAAAAAGAAAAAAGTCATTTACCAAGTCCTTTTCATATCTAAGTCCTAGAAACTCTTCTATTCAACTGAATAACCCAATCACGTAAAGAAGAAATTAAAATTGCTTTACCTTGGAAAAATGGAGGCATGATTAATAAAATAATAGATTCTAGTGTGGTTTGAACTTTTAGGACACAAGTTACCTTGATGTCCACCAGCTAATTGCTTCTAAAAGAATGAGAATTGAGGTCATTTCTCATGACTGGCATATGTGTGTTCACTATGAAGGTTTACTGAGAATCTGCACTCTAGATACATGTTCCTAATTGGAGTATCCTGTACCATTGCATGCAAAGACATTATGTCCATGTTTAAGAGTGAATGGGCTTTACCAGTGACCCATGGCTCTCCTTTATTACCAAAGGTAGCTTAAAGAATTACCACATGTACTTGAACTTATAGAAGGGGAATATGTCTCCCATCTGGAAGCAGTTGCCATTTAAGGGATGATCCTTGAATGTTGGCAAGTCCCAAGTCTTTTCTTTAGGAAGTTTTATGTAAGGACTTCCAAAACACTGATGATTTGCTTCTGTGTCACCCATAAGACAGCCCAAGGCCAACACCTGTATTGTTTAAAACCACTAACTCTTGTAAATGCCAACCTAGAGAGATTTTATTCCCCTCCTAGAAGCTTCATCCTCAAAGGGCAGTCTGCTAGCAACACATTTGGCACAAGCTAGTTAATGCAGATAGGGTGTACGATTACAAATAAATGAACTACACAGATAACGTGACACCTTAACTGACAACTTCCAGTGTCCACTCAAGGGCACCAAAGCAAAAGCAGTGCGAGACCTCACCCGCTTTGCCACTTCTGAGAATCACTTTCTCAACATGTCCAGGGAGATTGTCTTTGTTTCAAACACCACCACAAAACAAAGAGTATCTTTCACACTGTCAGACATAATATGCTTGTTTTCTCATTATGATATTTTCTTACTCCCAAACTCTGCAACAAAGCTAAATGTTTTTGCTATCATATGGTAACATGATTCTTTATTCCCATCATGAATTTCATGTGAAACCAAGACCTCCATGCAAACTCATTTTGCCTTTATTGAATTCATTGCCTCTCAAAGTTCCTACTTCATTACCAGTCCTGTAATCACTATCCCTTTCCCACTACCAAGTGTCCACTAGTAAGACTCTACTGTACTCTACACCCAGGGGTTGACAATCCACTTATTACATTAGTGTCGACATCATTTAACTAATGCCACAGCACTATCTTGGCTTGTTAGAGGGCTATAGTATGGACTCCAGTCATTTCTTTCTTCTCTGGAAGTTATCTGAACCTATATCTCTAAGAATTGATGTCTCCATGTGTCCACTGTTCATATATATATATATATATATATATATATATATATATATACATATAATGTGTGTGTGTGTGTGTGCGTGTGTATTATGGTTAGATCATCAAGTCCTTTAACCCAGGAACTATCCTTAATTATTTTTTAAAAATAGCAATCACTTTACTTTTTAATTTGAGAAAGCAGAGAGAAACATCTAGAGAGAATGGGCACACCATGGCCTCCAGCCACTGCAAACAAACTCCAGATGCATGTGCCACCTTGTGCATCTGGCTTACGTGGGTCCTGGGAAATCAAACCTGGGTCCTTTGGCTTTGCAGGCAAGTGCCTTAACGGCTAATCCATCTCTCCAGTCCTTAATTATTTTTTTTACTGGCATAAAAGTTCAGATTTCATTATAGCATTTTTTCCAAACATTATTTTTTTGTTTACTTTCTCCTCTCTCTTCCTACCTCCCCTCAGGATTTGCATCTTAAATGAATCTTTCCTCAGTGCAAGCACTCTATGAAAGTTGTGTAGATTAGAACAGAACAAGATTCCCAACTAGAATGTTTTCTTCTAGGAAATAGGTTACGTGCCTTGAAAAGTTAAATCATGCTAACAGTTGATTTAAAAAAAAAAAAAAAAAAAAAAAAGCAATGTCAAAGGCAGACGTATGGCACCCACTCTCAATCCCAGCACTTGGGAGGATGAAGTAGAAGGATGACCATGAGCTTGAGGCCAGCCTGGGACTACAGAATGAATTCCAGGTTAGCCTGGGCTAGAGTGAGACCCTACCTCAAAAAACCAAAGTCATAAATAGAAAAAAAAAAAAGAAACTAGTTTAACAAGATCATGGATGGGGTCCTCAACCCAAACTCTTGCCTCTGTAGGCGGAACACTTGTGTACGTGATGGGATCCACCTGGTTTCTCTATAGTCGGAACAGCTGCGCAGGTGATGGGCTCCACCGAATCGCCCTTCTCTGCAACCGCGGGAACTGGAAAGGCTTCCGAGTGAGAAGCTTCCGGTAATCAAGTTCGCCAGCACAGCATCTCGGTTGTTGAAACCCGGTGTGACAGGCCTGTCGCCGTGGGGTTCTCAGGTCTCATGGCTGGCAGAAATCACCCAACCAAGAGCACCTCGTGGGGAAAAAGAGGTTTGTTTTGGCTTACAGGATAATGTCAGATGAAACCGATGGCATGAGCAGAGGGTGGACATCACCCCCTGGCCAACATCAGGTGGGCCATAGCAACAGGAGAGTGGGCCAAACACTGGCATGGGGAAACTGGCTATAACACCCATAAGCCCGCCCCCAACAATACACTCCCTCCAGGAGGCGTTAATGCCCAAATCTCCATCAGCTGGGAACCTAGCATTCAGAACACCTGAGTTTATGGGGGACACCTGCTCAAACCACCGCAGAGCCTCTATTGGGCTCCTCTGGAAGCTCCTAAGTAGAGTTGTTGCCGTTGTGATCAGAGACACCTACAAGTATGCTGACTTCCAGAACTAGTTGAGAGGCGAGTGTCTCAGCGGGTCCTAAAGCAGTTCCTCACCAGGCGCAAAACTTCACTGAGTCTCAGGCTGGAGAGATGGCTTAGTGGTTAAGCGCTTGCCTGTGAAGCCTAAGGACTGCGGTTCAAGGCTCGAATCCCCAGGACCCACATTAGCATCTGGAGTTTGTTTCGGGCCTACCCATTCTCTCTCTCTCCCTCTTTCGCCCATCTGTCGCTCTCAAATACATAAATAAAAATTAAAAAAAAACTTCACTGACTCTCAAGAGCAGCTCCTAAAACACATCCTCACTCCCTTCCACAGCACTTCCAGGGAGCTGGTTAGCATCAGAGAACAACAGTGACCAGCTCCCATGCCAGAGAGGCTCTGGTTTCCAAAAGCACTTCCTTAGAAATAGAGTTCCAGTTAGCTAGCTTCTAGAAAGAGCTCTCGGAGCAGCAATTCACAGTCTGCTTCTAAGGTTCCTAAGTTCCTTTGAGAGAGACAGAAGCAATTGCTCCAATATTCGGATCAAATAGGGTCGTAGCAGTGAGGAACTGTTGGTGACTTTACTCGCAGCGTGATGCGTGGAGAATCATGGCTGAATGCAGCCAGTGAGACTCTGAACGCAGTGTTAGACTTATTTATATATATATCCTCAATATAAGAACTAGCATGGGAGCTGGAGAAATGGTTTAGTGGTTAAGCGCTTGCCTGTGAAGCCTAAGGACCCTGGTTCGAGGCTCGATTCCCCAAGACCCACATTAGCCAGATGCACAAGGGGGCGCACGCGTCTGGAGTTCGTTTGCAGCAGCTGGAGGCCCTGGCGTGCCCATTCTCTCTCTCTCTCTCTCTCTCTCTCTCTCTCTCTCTGCCTCTTTCTCTCTCTGTCTGTTGCTCTCAAATAAATAAATAAAAATAAACAAAAAAATTTAAAAAAAGAACTAGCATGGGGCTGGCTAATTTCTCAGTGGTTAGAGGCACTTGCTTGTAAAGCCTGCCAGCGTGGGTTTTATTCCTCAATACCCACATAAAGCCAGACACACAAAATAGCACACGCATCTGGAGTTTATTTGCAGAAGCAAAAGGCTGTGGCATGCCTGTGCTCTCTTTCTGTGTGTGTGTGTGTGTGTGTGTGTGTGTGTGTGTGACGGTCTCTGCCCTTTTCTCTCTCTCCCACACATAAATAAATGAATAAAATTGTTTTTATTTCATTTGCTGCCCAAGACTGAGTACCTGAGTTTGAACCTCACAACCATCCATGTAACAAATTAGCAGGGGCTGGTGAAATGGCTTAGCGGTTAAGGTGTTTGCCTGTGAAGCCTAAGGACCCCGGTTCAAATCCACAGGACCCACGTAAGCCAGATGCACAAGGGTTCGTTTGCAGTGGCTAAAGTCCTTGGCACACACATTCTCCCCCCTACCCGCCTCTCTCTGTCTCAAATAAATAAATAAATATTTTTTTAAAAAAGCTAGCAGTTGTGGTGGGCTTCTTTAATCCAAGCATGCTGATGGCAAGAAGAGAGGCAGAAACAGGAGGAGTTTTCCAGAAGCTCATGGCAAGTACAACGAAGTACAAGAGTTAGAGAAAGAGAGAGAGACTGACTCAAAATGAGATGGAAGAGAGGGCCAACATTAAAGTTGTCCTCTGGCCTCCCTGGGTGCATGCACCATGACACAGGCATGCCCATATTCGCACACATATACACACAAAAATCTTGAAAATTCAAATTATTTTTTAAAGGCATACACTAGCAGAATTCTAGTATATTGCTTTATTTGCTGAAAAATACTGTGTCCTTTTTTGAATAATGAAATAGGTTTGATGTGAATTTCTGTAGTTTTAAAACTTTCATATCAGTTGGGTATGGTGGCACACGTCTTTAATCCCAGCCCTCGGGAGCAGAGGTGGGAGGATCATCCTGAGTTTGAGGCCATCCTGAGACTACATAGTGAATTCCAGGTCAGCCTGGACTAGAGTGAAACCTCACCTCGAAAAACAAACAAACAAAAACAACTAAAAGAAAGCCTTTCATATCACTTTCAATTTGGTGAAAACTTATTGTTGGCAATGATATTTTTTCTTAGTTGAATAAGCCGTATCAAAGAAAAGAAGACCGCAGTAGTTAAAGGTCTGAACATATATGAAATAAGGTATAAAGAATGTTTGTTACCCATAATGTGCACATGACTGTTAGGGAAAACAATGATAACTCAGACTGGTTAATTAAAATGCATTTTAAAATAAATACCAGTAAGATACTTATTGTTAATTTGGTTTCAAGTTATTAAAAATTCACCATGATTTTGACGGCTGCTGGTTCTTGGAATGGTTGCATTTATGTTTTGAGTAAAACCTAGTTTACAATTTTTTATGGATATAAAAATGTGTTTCTGTCTTCAGCAGATTTTGTGATGACTATTAACAGATTGATTTGCTTAGAGATTAAATGCCATAAATTATTTTTTAAATTAAATGTCCTAAAATATTTTCCCAAGTTCATATTATCCTAGAATCTTCCAGAATCATTTTAACTCATTCTGCCTACAGATGCTGAGGCACTCACAAATCTAAGATTTTTAGACGAAATTCAAAAATGCAAGCCTAGATTTCTAATATATTCTCTGAGGATTTTTTTTTTGCGGGGGTGGGGAGGTAATATGTATGTGTGTGTGTGAGTGCATGGTGCACACACTGGCCTTCAAACTTCTGGTCAATTTAACTGTCTCCACTTTACTTCTCGCCACAAATCCTCTGTGATTCCAGATTATGTGGCTACAGCATCCGGCTTTACATGGGCTCCGAGGATCTGAACTCAGGTACTCAAGCTTGCATAGAAAGCACTTTATCGGGCTGGAGAGATGGCTTAGTGGTTAAGCGCTTGCCTGTGAAGCCTAAGGACCCCGGTTCGAGGCTTGATTCTCCAGGACCCACGTTAGCCAGATGCACAAGGGGGCGCATGTGTCTGGAGTTCGTTTGCAGTGGCTGGAAGCCCTGGCGTGCCCATTCTCTCTCTCTCTCTCTCTCTCTCCCTCTCTCTCTCTCTGCTTCTTTCTCTCTCTGTTACTCTCAAATAAATAAATAAAAATGAACAAAAAAAATTAAAAAAAAAAAAGCACTTTATCCATTGAACCATCTCCCCAGTGCGTTCACCAAGGTTTTAATGACATTTAATTGTGCTTATATAATTGACCAAAAAAAAAAGAATGTTGCAAAGAATTACTTAATTGCTTGTATAAAGGAATATCATACATAAAATTGTCAAAATGATGTAGGAAGGGAACGGGTTTCATTAAACAATGTTTTAAACATTGGATGAAAACCACGTGCCTGCTGGTGACGATTCCTATATTTATTTCTTATTTCTTTGCAGTCCAGTGCGTGGTGGTTGTAAGCGCTGACTCGTATTCTGAAAGTACTTCCTTAATAAGAGGTAAATGATGAACTAGAAGAGCCCATCTGTGTTCATTACAAAAATCCAATAAAACAATTTAATAATCTTCATAAAGTATTTATCTTCTTGAATAAATTAACTCTCCATAAAGCACTTTAGGTCTCCACAGCCATTTACCAAGGTGGTGTGCTCTGCACAGGTTTCTTAACGCTCTGGTGAGCAGTCTGGATACGTGGGGTACAGACCAGTGCAGCACCTCAAATGTACAAGCGGGGACTCCAGAAAGAAATGAGCAAGAGACAGGGAACTGACTGGAATACACCTGGTTTTAGCTGTGGGTTTATGTATGAGGGTCTTATGTTAAATCCTGGAGGAATTTTAAGGCTCAAACACAATGTGCACGGCAAAGATAAATAAATACAAGTGGGCTAGGAAGGTGGCCCAGTGGGCAAAGTGTGTACTATGCAAGAGTGAGGAACTGAGTTCAAATCCCTACCACCCATGTAAAATCTTGGGTATGGTGGTACAGGCCTGTAGTCCCAGAGCTAAGGAGACAGAGAACAGGAATCCCTGGGGCTTGCTAGCTGGCTAGTCCAGCCAAACTGGTGAGCTCTAGGTTCAGTGAAAGAGCCTATCTCAAAGGTAAAGAGTAACTAAGGAAGATCTCCAACATTGACTTTTGGCTGGCACAAACACATGTACCAACCACAGACACATGTGTGCCCACACACATATGAACATGCCTACACACAGTCATGCATACACCACACATACACATGCAAAAAGTTACAATGAGGGGCTGGAGAGATGGCTTAGCAGTTAAGGCGCATGCCTGCAAAGCCTAAGGACCCAGGTTCAATTCCCCACTATGCAAGTAAAGCCAAATGCACAAAATGGCGCATGCATCTGGAGTTCATTTGCAGTGGCTAGAGGCCCTTTCATGCCCATCTCCCCTCCTTGCAAATAAATAAATTTACAAAAAAGAAAAAAATGCAATGAACAAAGTCAAAAGACAGCAAATACAAGAATGAGTTAATTTGGAATAAGTTTTAAAGGTAAAGGTCAAGTGTTTAAAATATATAAATCTTAAAATAAGGTTAGAGTATAAAAATCAGAAAAAAGTGGGTAAGAAACATAGAAAGCATTCTCTCTCACATATACACACATACACACACAAAGATATAAAAAGGGTTCCTAAACAGGTGAAAATATATTCAACTTCTTAATAATAGAGTTTAAAGAATAGACAGAAAGCACTGATAGTATCCACTGTATTCTCAAATATTCACTATATTTGGGACTAGAGAGCTGGCTCAGTGGTTAAAGGTGCTTGCTTGCAAAACCTGACAGCTGGGGTTTGATTCCCCAATTCCCATGTAAATCCAGATGCACAAAGTGGTACATGCATTGTATACCCATTCCCTCCCTCCCTTCCTCTCTCTCTTTCCCTTCCTTCTTCCCTCCATCCCTTTCTGTCTCTGCTTGAAAATAAATAAATAAAAATATTTTTAAATATTCATTATATTCTGCTAGTAAGGAAAACACAAATCTATTTGGATCATAATTGAATAATAACTCGTGAAGAAAGATATCCCTGCATCCTCCTGATATGTTGCACTAGAAAGAACACCATTTTGCCTCTGTAATATTCTTGCCAATGAAAGCAATACAAAGACTTAAGGAGGAGCATGCCTGACTGTGTAAGTGACATGAACTGCCTCTGGGCTAGAGGGAAGGAGGAATGTTTGAAACATGACTATCAGGAGGTATTACAGAAACTGAGGCAAAGTAAGTTCATGGCTCTGCCAATACTTCCCTGGTCTTCAGGTCAGTTTACTAGTAAGGAGAGAGGAGAGCAGGAGGTTTTGTTTCTGGGTATGTATTTATTTCTAGTGATCCTATGGCCTGTGTTTTGGTAACTATTAAATGGTAGAAACCAAAGCCCTCAGTCTTATCAACACATGCTCCATCAAATGATAACTTATCTTTCTGCGTTTTTCTTCTGACACTTCTCCTATTCCCATTTCCATAAATCTCAGTAATAAATTAGTCAGGATTCTCCAGAGGAACAGAGCCTGTAGCATGAATATTCATTATAAAGGAATTTATTAGATTAGCATACAGGCTATGGGCTGGGCAGCCCCACAGTGGCTGTCTGCAGGCTGGAGAGTCAGAGGACCTGACAGCTGTTGAGTCAATGAGACTAAATGCCTCAGCAGTCCCAGTCTGGAACTGAAGGCCTGGAGGATTCTGGAAGAGCCACTGGCTGGTCCTCAGTCCACGTTGGGAGACTGATGAGGCTGGGTCCCACTGTCTGCGAAGGACGGTAGCAACAAGGTAGATGAGCTCACCAGCATGTAGCGCAGGCAGCCAGGCAAAAGGAACTGTTTTCTCTTAGAGCTTCTTTGCACATAGTCCACCATTGGAGGAGACACCCACTCTGGGGGAAGGTCTTCCTCCCTCCATCAATCTTCTCAGGAAAAGCCTTCACAAACTCATGCAAGAGGCATGTCTCTTACTTGACTCCTAATCTGATGAAGTTGGCGACAGAACTTAACCATCACAGTCAACTATTTATTTCCACCTTGGCCTCTGCCTCAGGCTCAGGTGAAACCTAAATGTCAGGCTGCTTCTGGATGAATTTTGCCTCTAGATAGACTGATACCTGTCAGGTAGGAAGTGTACAGACAGAATTTGGGAAGGGCATTGGAATTCAGGATCCTGATGGCCTCAGCCCCTCCCCTAGGAGACAAAATGGGACTTACTTTGTGGTTCCCATTTCTCTCTCTATTCTAACTTTAGCTTAGTGCAAAGAACACTAATTTTCCTTTTTTTTTTTTTTTAGGCAGGATCCCACTCTAGTACAGGCTAACCTAGAATTCACTATATGTGGTCTCAGAGTGGCCTGAAACTCACAGTGATCCCCCTGCCTCTGCCTCCATCCCTAGTGCTGGGATTAAAGGCACATGCCACCACACCTGGCTCTAACTTTCCATTTCTACACACGGCTTTGTAGTACAATTCTGGCGGACAATCTGGTCGCCTAACATTCCCCTTGTTCTAAAGGACCTCTAATCGTAGCCTGAGGGAGATATGGGAAAGCCTTCTTGAAGACACCTTGAAGAACAGCTGTAAGCAGACAGAGCCTTTTATCATAAATTTGAAGATTCGTTCCTCTTAAATTAAAACTGACATTTGTCTATTTCCTGTAAAGATTTACTAATGGCTATAAAAGTTGCCAATAGATTTTAATGTTCCAACAGTTTTCCTCCTAAGTTCCATGGCGTTTCAGCCGAGCTGGGAATAATAGTGTGATTCAACCACCTAAATTTGATCTTTAGCAACATCCACTGTCAAATATAAGTTTATGCGCTAGTGACGACTGTAAGATGCGCATGCCGATGGGAAGGAACTCCAGGTGGCACAAACATGACTGGGACGTCTAGGATAGCCGGCTTGGATCCTGAAACTCCAATGCCATCAGGTTTCTATGCCTTGTCCACACTCCCCTCTGAGATGACGGCCCTCCTGCTGTGATGCTGAGCAAGGCAGCCATTAACAGCTTAATATTCACAACACAGCCGCTGACCACAGAAGTAGCTTCTTGTTTCCAGACAACAGCTACCACCATCAAGATGTCATCACCCTTGGCCAGTTTGCCTTTAGCCATAATCTTGTCAGGGTCTATTTAGCCACAATCTTCCTAAGACCTCGTAGTTCCACTTAGTAATTTTGCATCTAAAGGCTACCTACGAAGTTCTTTTGATGTAAGTTTCTACTTGGCCTTGTATTTGGAGTTGAAAGTGATTCATTCCCTCTCTCATCTATCATCTATCTATATTTATCAATCATCTATGTATGTATGTATGTATGTATGTATGTATGTATCTATCTATCTATCTATCTATCTATCTATCTATCTATCTATCTATCTGTTGGGTCAGGACGAAATGGAGTCACCAAGGACAACAGGAGGGCAACAGAGACACAAGGAAGTGGGTCATCCACATTCCTCAAGGAACCACCCAGCCATTATCCCTTCCTTGCCTAGCAATGCCCCAGGTCTAGGTTTCCTGCCCCCTTATCTCTCAGGACACCAGGTTCCTGTTCTGATGTCACACTCTGGCTATCTTAGATCTCCCCTAAAGAAACTTTTCCTTTACTTCCCCCTTCCTCAGCTTCCCCCAACTGAAGAGCTCTATATATGTAATCTCAAAGTTGACTGCTCCGCTCTTGAGAGTCAGCCCTGGCGGCTAGTGTCCCCCCGCTCCCCACCGAATAAAAACTTCCATCTTTGCCTCAGAGTGGTCTCCATGGTTTTGGTCACTCCTGAACCTTTATCTATCTATCTATCTATCTATCTATCTATCTATCTATCTATCTATCTATCTATCATCTATACATTTCATAGCCTGCTTGAGTAAAATCTTCCATGTCATCCTATCTCATCAAAAAGTGTAATGAAATTTTCTTCTTCAACTCTGTGTGCCAGGAAATGAGCTCTATTTTAGAAAAGGTCTGTGTTAAGATCCAATTGTTGTTGAATGTCAACAGTGCTATTTGCACGTTCTGCGAACAATGGAATATTGCGCAAATTAACATAAAGGACTAGTTGAGTGGATTGAAGGGTGAGCTACATAATGAGAACGTAATTACAGGGAGAGAAGCTGGCTACAGATATTGGTAGGATATTTCTATTTTGACAAAATGAAGAATATATTTACATGGCATTTACGTAACTCGGCTCTCTCAGATGAAGTGCTGCAGAAAAGGATCGTTTTCCTAAACCGAGGGAAACTATGCTCAATGCTCATATTTCATAATCAAATTTCAGGTTCTTTTGTAGCCAACCAAAATGAAACTGTTGACTTTTGCCACCTGTGAGTTTTGATAGAATAGAGGAAGACACATCGGAAGTTATTTTCTAACTGAAAGTACATGTAATTTGGAGGCCATTGGTGAACTATTTTCTCTCTTAAACTTTGTGGTAAACAATTTTTTGCTTGAAACAAAAAGATAGAACATTGGGGTCTGGAGAGATGGCTTAGTGGTTAAGGTGCTTGCCTGAGAAGCCAAAAGACCCAGGTTCAATTTGCCAGGACCCACATAAGCCAAATGCACAAGGTGGTGCACTGTGTCTGGAGTTCATTTGCAGTGGCTAGAGGCCCTACTGTTCTCTCTCTCTCTCTCTCTCTCTCTCTCTCTCTCAAATAAATAAATAAAAATAAAATATTTTTAAGAAGATGGAACATTATTTTAGTGAACTCTTGGGTGATATATTCTTCCCCATACTTGGTGACTTGTTCCCTTCTGATACCATCTGATTTACCTAGAAGTGGTTACTTTCAGTCTCATGTCATATCTCATTTTGTAACTGGCATTGCTAAACAATGTTTATTGCCAATAGAAGAAAGAAAACTAAATGAAGGAACTAAGAAATTCATTACTGTTAGTCCACTCCCTTAACGAAAGGGAAAATAAATATATAACACTAGTCAAACGAGCCTGTCTACCAACCGTACTGTAGGAGAAAGGGGTCAATGGATTGAACATTCATTCATGTCATAGATTTACATGGAACCCTTAAAAAAAAAAAAACATGCTTGCCAGGCGTGGTGGTGCACACCTTTAATCCCAGCACTGGGAGGCAGAGGTAGGAGGATCGCTGTGAGTTCGAGGCCACCCTGAGACTCCATAGTGAATTCCAGGTCAGCCTGGCCTAGAGTGAGACCCTACCTCGAAAAACCCAAAAAAAAAACCAAAAAACAAACAAAAAAAAAAAACATGCTTAACTTCTTTTATATCAAAATACAAAACTAATGCTCAACATGGAGGTCTGTCTTGAAAGTGTCTTGCAAACATTCCAGTGAAGCGTCTCTGAGAGGTCAGTTTCTAAAACTAACACACACTGAGTTCCCTTTGACTTAGGAACAAGTGACAGCTGTTGGGACTAAGGTGCTCATTTTCTATCAGCTGTTTTTCAAAACCCATTTTTGTTGCTGTCTAAACCATGTCTACTCATTAATTCCCAAATCCTATCTCTAAACAATCCCTAAATGAACCTGCAGCCAGATAGACCGACAGCATTGTCATTGCTACAGGTTTTCTGGTAATATCTTTATTTTCACCCACAACCAAATGATTCCTTTTGAAAAGATTTCCATTTTTGCAAGAATTTTCAAGGAAAGCCTTGAAATACTTCCCAATTACTATCTTTAAAAAAAAAAAAAAAAAAGACCTGAAAATCATATGATCCCCTCCTACCTTCATTTCCAAGTGCAACTTTGTCCCTCAGTTGACAGACATTTTTGGTCACGTGCCGTGAGCCACACCCACGTGCGCTTGTGTCACCGCTGTCCACCTTGTTGCTGTCACTGTTTTATTACCGTGTTCACAGTAGTACTCTATCATGTCAGTACTTCAAACAGTAAAAATCCCACTGACCCATCTTAATCTGTTCTGGCTGCTTGGAATCAAATACCAGAAGCCAGGTTGTAAGCAACAGAGGTTTCCTTTTCACAGTTCTAGTGGCTGGGCTGCCCAAGATCAAGGCACTAGCAGACTGTGTGACTGGGGTCCCATTTTATCACTCGGAGATGGTACCTTACTCTTTCATCTTCGGATGGTGGAAAAGGACAAAAACAAAACAAAACAACAACAACAAAAAAAAAAACTCCTCTGTGTCTATTTAATAAGGACACTGATGCCATTTACAAAGGTCCCACCCTCACAATCTCATCTTCTCCTATCTGTCACCTCCTAGTAGAAGTTAGGATTCTAGCATAAGCATGGGAGGCGCTCTATGAATGAGTGGCATGAA